>VDFB02271358.1:91936138-91960877 GCA_007258455.2 Sequoia sempervirens | reverse complement strand
TTTCAGCTCCACCTGGTACTACTGATACTCCGAGTTCTCATCTTCTGCTTGTTCAGGTGATTCTTGCCACCATTATTGTTTTAACATTTTGTTCGTATTAGGAGTATACGTGTACATAATTGTCTCAGGTGCACAAATATTTGAGATATAATCCCAAAACAATCTCTTTCCAGTTTTAGTATTTTATTACAACGCTTACGGACTGTAGCGTTCACCCGCAAGAGATTAGTCTCGCCTCAGCTCACTTTTTTAAACACAGGACTGAATTCCTGTACATTAAAAAAAACAAAAAAAAAAAAAAAAAACTATTTAATTCTTCATAGAGGTCCTTAGGTCCAGATTCAATTCTAGAATGAAGAGCAAGCAACTAGTCATCTAATCATTTTTCCATTCCCAACCAAATGGAACTTGTAGCAACAAACATCAACTGTCAAAAAATTTAGGTTAAGAACACATTTACTGTTTCTGTCACACAACTGACTCATCAACAATCAATTCAATAGAGGCCCAACAGAATAAGCATTCAAAAGCAACAGCTTCTACTATCATTTTTAACTCTCTCCCCCAAGTATTTTCCATGAACCAGAAAGAGGCCAGCTAACCCATGAACCAGAAAAAGGCCAGCTAACCCATCATAGTAATTTGAAACATTTTGAGGCACCAACAATAAAACAAATACAAATAAAAATGATTGAGGTTATCATATGATGTTATGCCTGTGTTGACTATCACGGACACACTGCATATATTATTGCATCTGTTTGTGGCACATATTTTTAAGTGTTTATAATGATTTTTTAAACTAATAACGGGAATAATATATTTGAAATTCTTGAGGTGATGATTTAGCTCTGATATTTTTAGTTTTAAAAATTCTATGTAAAAGTAAAATTCATATGATAGGTTTTAACATAAATAGATCGTTCTCTCTGAAATTTTTGAAAAAGTTTAGCATCTTCACTATAATTTTTTTAATTCATTTCTATTTATTATTTTTAACCCTTTTTTTTATTTTTATTTTATCAATTTTTATTCATCTTTCTTATTTTCATTAGATGTACAATGACTCAATATAATGTATATTATAATGGTGGAATGCATGGGTGTACTAACATAATATGTGCATTTTTGTTTATTGTTATTGCTTTTTTTATGTAGGTGACTTTTTTTATGTAGGTGACTCGTTTTGCATGTGGGGGTTTTGTTGTGGGAGTGAATTTTCATCATAGTGCATGTGATGGACGAGGTGCAAGTCAATTTCTCCAAAGCCTCGGACAGATTGCAAGGGGAGATGTTAAGCCCTCTATAGAACCAATATGGAATAGAGAGTTAATGAATGCAAAAGACCTTATACATCTCCCATATTATCACTTGAATTCAACTAAGGAGATCATATACAACTTGCACTCACCTCCAATAGCTGACACATTGGTTTGAGCCTCCTTTGTTATAAAATCTGAGATACTACAATATATCAAAAAATACTTTATGGAAGAATGTAAAGAATTTTTCTCTACATTCGAAATTGTGGCAGCATTGGCTTGGCAATCCCACACAAAGGCTCTTCAAATTCCAAACAATCAGAATGTGAAGCTTTTCTTTTCAGTGGATATGAGGAGATCAATTAATCCCCCACTTCCACAAGGATACTATGGTAATGCCATGGGTTTAGGATGTGCACAAGATACCATGCAAGAATTCATTAATGGATCTATTTTGAGAGCTGCACAAATTATAAAGAAATCTAAGTTATCTTTGCAGAATGTATATTCGATGCCAAGCATAGCAAACCCATCTAAAGTAAACAAGCATATGGAACAAGACAATATACTTGCATTGAGTGATTGGAGGCAACTGGGATTAAACGAAGTGGACTTTGGTTGGGGAAATGTAGAGAATGTAAGTTCTCTGTTAGCTTTGGAGAAAGGGTTAAGTACACCAAATTTTTTTCTCTTTGTCCAACCTCCTAAGCACATGCCTGATGGAATTAAGATACTAATGCGCATGCCCATGTCAGCAGTTAAAGAATTCAAAATAGAAATGGATTCCATGATAAACAAATGCATGGATTAAAGGCTTCAAATTACAAGTAGTGTAATGTAAAGTTTCAATGCTTTACATTTTTAAAATAATCATTTTCTTATCTTATAAGAAAATACTATATGAAACTATTTCTATTTTTAGATACATAATTATTTAAATATTTTAAAGAATGCAATGATTGTGCTATTGTTTAAATTATTTAGTGAAGTATAAATAAAAGTTTCATACTTTTGAGTAAAAGTATTTTGAATGTCTTTAGACATTAAGATTCCTCTCTTAATTATGAGTTATATTATTTATTTATTTATTTGATAAAAGGCATGAGGCCTATATATATTATAGAATATTTATAAAATGTACATATATATCAAAAAAGGCCAGATTGCCAAATCAGATCCAAGTTTCAACCTATCATAAGGAGGTACACATAAAATCAAAAAGGCCAGATCGCCATATCAACTCTATAGTTTCAATCTATTATTCTACCATATATATTAATTTGTGTCATTTCATAATTTAAATTTTATCTTGCATGCTAAGTTTTTTATTTCTTTATTCTTAAGCAATTTTCAAACTATGGAAATGTTAATTTATGATTAAATAATGTGACCTACAATATATGTGTGTATCTATATTGGAGAAATTTGCATACTCATGGCAATACACACATTTAATCTTGGGCCCATTTTTATAGAATGCATCAAATACAATTATTTTGATAAATGATGCACTTGTAGTGTCTAAAACTTACTAAGGACAAAACAAGTTAAAATAGAGTCAATATTTTTTTTAGTAAATTGAATATTATAGTGTAATAATGGGTGCTCACAGACTAGTACTATCACCACTTACGACAATAATACCCACAAACACTCCTACTCACATGAAATATGTAAGTAGATACACTTAAGTATAAAGGTTCCATCACATATATCGATGAATATAGCACTTAGATGCCATATCCCATTTCTAATCAATATATAAGTCTATACATATTAGGTGTGTACTTGTTTCTTTCATTTTTTGTTTGTTGTGTGTTTTCTAGGTTCCTAAACTTGTATGTCTTTTCTTATAATTTTGTTCTTTCTTTCTTCCTATCAAAGTTTCATATTTCTCCATCTTATCATGCATTTCACCTATCACCTACCTCATCATTATATTTGTCATACTTCTCCATCTTATCATGCCTTCTACTTATCACTCACCTCACTTTTGTAATGTCGTATTTCTATGTTGACTATTAAGGGCATAGTGCATATATTATTTTACATGTTTTTGGTGCATATTTTTAAGTATTTATAATTATTTTTTAAACTAATAATGGGAATAGTATTTTTGAAATTGTAAAGGTAATGATTTAGCTATGTTATTTTTAATTTTAAAATTTTCAAAATTATATAATTTACTAAATTTGTAAGTAAAAGTATTTTTTTGTATTCGTATAAATTTTACATAATAAGATTGAAATTTTAAAAAAGGTTGGGTCTCTTCACATATAATTTTTTTATTTTGATAATTTATTTTTTACTTTCATTTTTTAAGTCCATTTATATTTATTATTATTTTTAATCTTTTAAAAATAAATAAAAAATTAATCTTTAAAAATAAGTTTTTTTTTTTTACCAATTTCTAGTCATCTTCCTTATTTTTATTAGATGTGCAGTGAATTAATATAGCGTATCTTATAGTGGTAGAATGCATGGTGTAATAATATAATATGTGCACTCTTCTTTATTTTTGTTGCATTTCTTGTATGTAGGTGACTCATTTTGCATGTGGGAGTTTTGTTGTGGGAATGAATTTCCATTGTAGTTCATGTGATGGATGAGGAGCATGCCAGTTTCTCCAAGGCCTCATAGAGATTGAAAGATGAAATATTAGACCCTCTATAGAACCAATATGGAATAGAGAGTTATTGAAGGCAAAAAACCTTAAATACATCTCCAATATTATCTTTTTCATTCAACTAAGGAGATCGTATACAACTTGCCCTCACCTTCAATATCTAACAAATTGGTTCAATCCTCCTTCATTATAAACTCTAAGATACTAAAATATATCAAAAAAGACTTTGTAGAAGAATGTAAATAATTTTTCTCAACATTCAAAATTATGGCAGCATTGGCTTGGCACAAATATAATCAAAATGTGAAGCTTCAATTTGCAATAGATATGAGGAGATCAATTAATCCCTTGCTTCCACAAGGATACTATGGCAATGCCATGTGTATAGGAATTAGGAAGTGCAATAGATACTATGCAAGACCTCATTAATGGATCTCTTTTACGAGCTGCAAAGATTATAAAGAAATCTAAGTTATCTTTACATAATACATATTTGATGCCAATCATGACATACTCATCTAAACTAAACAAGCATACAGAACAAGACAATATACTTGGATTGAGTGATTGGAGGTGGCTAGGATTTAATAAAGTGGACTTCGGTTTGAGAGATGTTGAGAATGTAAGTTCTTTGTTAGCTTTGGAGAAATGGTTAATTTCACCATTTCTTTTCTCTTTGTCCAAATTCCTGAACACATGCCTAACGGAATCAAGATACTAATGTGCATGCATGTGTCAATGGTTAAAGAATTCAAAATAGAAATGGAATCCATGATAATAAAAAAATTGCATAGATGAAAGGCTTCAAATTACAAATAGTGAAGCTTTGTATTTTTAAATAATCATTGTCTTACCTTATGAATAAATACTATAGGATAAGATTTTTATTTATAGATACATAGTTATGTAAGGATTATAAAGAATGGAATGATTGCTATTGTTTAAATTATTTAGTGAAGTATAAATAAAATTTACATACTTTTGAGGAAAAGCATAAAATATTTTATACTTTCAGAAATTTATGAACATCTCTAGACATTAAGATTCTTCTCTATCTTAATTATGATTTATATTATTAATTTGTGCCTTTCCATAACTATATATTTTATCTTGTGTGCTAAAATTTTTGTTTCCTTATTCTAAATAAATTTCCACACTATGGAAATGTTCATTTATGATTAAATAATGTGACCTAAAATATATGTATGTATAGATATATTAGTGAAATTTGCATATTCATGCTAGTACCCATTTAATCTTGGTCCCATTTTGATCAAATGCATTAATACAATTATTTCAATAAATGGTGCACTTGTAATGCATAAAACTTACTAAGGACAAAACGGGTTAAAATAGAGTCAATATTTTTCTTGTTTTAGAAAATAAAATAAAATAGTGTAATAATGAGTGCTCACACAATAGTACTATCACCACTCATGATAATAATACCCACAAACACTCCTACTCACTTAAAATGTGTACTTGTGATACACTTAAGTGTAGAGGTTTTGTCACGCTAGTCCATGAATATGGCACTCGTATGGCATGTCCCATTTCTAGTCAATATAATTCTATACATATTAGGTATGTACTTGTGTCTTCTATGTTTTTGTTTGTTGTGTGTTTTCCCTTCCTGAGTATGTATTTTCTTACAACTCTATTATTTACTTCTTCCTTTCAAATTTTTAGATTTCTCCATCTTATCATGCATTTCACCTATCACCTACCTCATCATTATATTTTTCATACTTCTCCATCCTATCATTCCTTCTATCTACCACCTGTACCTCACTTTCGTATTTGTTAGACTTATCCATCCTATCATGCTCTTGCTTGACCCCCAAGTCTTTCTCTTTAGTTGATTCTTGCATATGGTCATTCCTCACCCCTAATATTTTGCATATATTTCCCTTCTAACTTGAACTTGCGTGTGTTATACTATTTCTAGTAGTATATTTTTGGTGTTATTTATGGAATATTTTTTTCCCATGATCACTATTCAAATTTGAAAGTGTGATTATTCTTGGTGATCAACCTATTCTATTTGTGGATGATATAAAAGAGTAGTCATCTTTATTATGCATCATCATTTATATGTGAATTACTTTAAGAAATTATTTTGAGCACTTATGTTTGAGTGTGGGAATCCTAGGATGAAAACCTTAGATATTTCAAAGGACGATATCATACAAGAGTCATATTTGAGATTCATGATACATGAGTTCTCCAACCACACTATATTGATATAATTTACCATTTGTAGTTATTAATTTTAGATAACTATTTGAATGCAATACAACCATCATTTTAATAAGAAAGAGATCAAGAATTTTAAATATTATTTATTTTTCTTTAATATAATAAGAATATTGTGATTTTTTCTATCATTTTTGTTTAAAATTTAATGATATTATTGATGCATAAATATAGTGATAAATTTTGAGTTTGATAAGATATGAGTTAAATATTAAAACTTGATAGTGTTGCTATACAAACATAAGTCTTATGGAAGGTTAAGAAATTTATTTTATTATTTTGGCTCAGTACATAAAGTGATATCAAAGCTAGTGATCTTTTCAACCTATATATTTAGATTTTAACTTTGCATGTTATTTTTATCTAATATAGTGAAAGAGAAACTAGATATAACTTAAGGGAGTTCAAGAAACAAGGCCGATTTGTAAAGAGGGAAAATACTCAATCATCTCCTAAAGAACCTATTGTAGAGCATAGCAATATGAAAAAAAAGAGAGAAAACGAATGAAAATGATAACCTAGATGGTTTAACTAAAAATAAGTTAGATTTGATTATTGATATATGATGGTACAATTGCTACATAAGATGGATAGTAATATGAGTTCACCTAGATAGTTGATGGGTGAAGAAATTTATTATGAGGGAAATGATTTGGATGCAACTTAGATCCACACATAAAGGACAATTCTTATTTCAAATACAAGACCAACTTGACCTACCTTTTTTAATAAGGAGGTAGAGGATCTAGAACATAAAGCCTATAACTCAATATTTAATTATATTAGGGATTGTCGTTTAAAAGACCAAGCTCTTCTTTATAAAATCTAAAGTGAAATGTCACCCACCATTTATATGACCATGAAGAAGTCTTGAAATGGTTACAAACTTGAACCAAGCCACAAGCCTTTTTGGAGAGATGTGCAACAAGCTTTCATGAGGTTGGCACTCTCTCCTTATGATATATTTAATATATTCTTAGCTCGTGCATGGGTACAAAAGCTAGAAACATGCCTATCCCTCAAAATGATGACCAAATATGAAGCAATAAAGTATTTTCCTTACATTTGTAGGGCTCTACACATGATTGGTGGTACCACAATTTGATCACACTGTTGGCAACACAAGGGCAGACAACTGAGAGGGGGTGGGGTGAATCAACTGTTATAGAATTTCAAACTTATTAAACTTATTAACCTTATTCTCAGATTTGATCAATAACCATGAAAGCATAAATCAACAACACATCAGAAACACACATAACACCAAGATTTTTTTACGTGGAAACCCTGTTAGGGGAAAAACCATGGTGGAGGTCAGTCCACAAGATTATACCCTATTAAAAGTATAAAGAATAATATGGAGAATGCACATGCATTCAGGCACACTTCCTAGAGCTCACTGCTCAATTAAAAAAAGAAGACTCACTGTCTTACAAGAGGATTTGGATTACAGCCACAAGATTTTGAACTGAGAAAATAACATTTGCTAATGCCTAATTATAGTTTCAGTTAGGCACATGAACACTTCTTCAAACTCTCCTCATTCTTCTTCACACTTTGGTTCTTCCTTTGAATGATTAGGACATTATTCGTACATCTCATAAAGAAGCACACCTTCAAATGGAATAAACAATTGCTCATATATATCTGCAACAAGAAATTACATCGCTACATGACGGCCTCAAAAAAATAATAAAATGAATACAAACTGTCAGCCCAAAACAATAAATAATTTTCAATGCGAATCAACCAAGGTTAGCCACAACATAGTGGAGACCCAAAATAAAATCTTCAAACATGAACCACCTTCAAAAATTATTCCTCGAAGATCCACAACACACTACAACATCCTGTCGACCAAGAACATGAAAAATATGAACACGCAAGAGGAAATCTCCAATTGTGAGCATCACGATCAATGCAGACATGCAACACAGATAGAGAATGATCTAGAAACATCCACAAACATCATGAATCACCATAGAAGCATCTGCAACAATTGAACTATACCAACTGAAGCAACAAAATGATTGTCTGAACACAACTTCTCATAACTCGATCAAATCTTCATGCGGATCTCTGAAACTCAACGTGGATAAACTAGGTATACTCGAAAAGAAACCATTTAATCCATAACCTCTGATCATCAACGTACTTATTGTGCCCTTAGCACACACGCCCCATTCAGAACGGGGACCCTCTTTTCTTTTGCCTCGTCGGGTCTTTTGGGACCACCTCGTTTTGTGTGCCCCTCCTTTTGATGTTTCGCATGATTGATGTTGCTCCAAAGTTCCATCATAAATCGATCATGCCTCTGCTTTTGGTTTTCTACTGCCTTCTGGGGCCTCGTGGAATCCCTTTGGCATTTTGGCCCTAAAACGGCCCTGGGCCCCTCCGGGCCCGGGCGTCCAGGGTTCCCTTTTCGGGTTTCCCCTTTGAAATCGCCGTCCTTTGCGGCATTCGCCGGGTGTCTGCCCGCCCCTCAGGGTCCGCCCTGCCACCCGCCGCCTGAAACTTGCACAGATTTGCAGGGCGGCGCCTGCCCCTTCGACCCCCTTCGACCCGGAAGTCCGCCTTCGGACTTTCGTCCTGGTCTCGCTGTCCGCGACGGCTAGCCTCTAGCGGCCTCCCGCTCCTCGAGCCCCGCCGGGGTTTTTTCTGCCGATGTTTCGTTTGTCCCTGTCCGTCGTCGACCGTTCCAGGCCCGACTCCCTGGAATTCCGTTTCCAGAATTCCGTGGCGATCCTGCCATCGTCGACAGCGGATCCCTTCCGGCTTCCCGCCCTCCAGGCCTTGGGCCGCTCCTTGCCATCGCTGTTCAAAGTTGCCGAAAATCAAACGGCGGTCGTCACGCCACGTCTTCCCAGCCACCATGTCCCAGCATCGCCGCTGCCACCGCCGACCTAATTTCAAACTCACCAACCTTTTCCCGCGGCCATACGGGTAAATAATACAGGTATTAATGGCGGTTGGGGTATAAAATGCCCAATCCGCCGAAGTCATTTTCATAATCCGAATTGGAGCGAGTTCAAGAAGGAATCTTCTGGAGCCCATCGTCTTCAAAGCATCGCGATCATCGCCGTCAACTTCATTTCATCGACCCCGGTGGATCCCACACCTCCCCACTCTACGTGTTCGAGGTAGGTGACCCGTTTGCCCTCCCGTGTGTGTTTTTCATAATTTTGAAAGATATAAATGGATGAACAATTAGTTAGGGTGGCATGAAATCAAAGAACACCAAATTGCGCTCATAACCCATATGTTAAAAACTCGACAAACCTATCGGAATTGCCCTCGTCGCTGACTCAGGACTTTTCCGCGGCGCAGCTGTTCTTCGCACAGGGTGATTCCTCATCCCAAGTCCGAGACCTGCCTTTGCCGCCAAAGATCAAACTTCAAACTCTCACCGAGATGGCAATCCTCCCCGCCGGGCCCGGTCCGTCGGGTTTCCTTACCCGGGCTTTCGTTTAAACTTCACCACGCTTGAACTGCGAACCTGCTCCTGCCTCCCGGCTTCCGGGCCCCGGAATGTCCATCGTCGTCTGAACTTGAAAATTGAGCAAGTGTCCTTTTGTCGCATCGGGCTCTGGACCCCAGGGTTCCGTCCCCAGAGTTCTGCCCTATTTTCACCGTCTCCAACGGAATTCGTGCCACGGCTTCCTGCGCCCCGGCCTCCGTCCTGACCCTCACTATTAACTCTTGGGCGATATCATATTGTTGCGTCATTTTCGCCTTCGGCCCCCAGATGTTGGGCCTCTGTGGCTGATTTTCCGTCGTTTCCCATGGCGAGACCTTTTCGGCGAAGTCCCATCTGCCACCCGACCCCCGGACCCCGGCTCCTAGACTTCCGTCTTCGGAAGTCCGGTGCTCTCTTGCCATCGGAGCTCCTGCCCCACCATTTGCCCTCCGGCACCCCGGCCCCCGGGCGCCGGTGTCTGAACTTCCGTCCTCGGAAGTCCACCTCTCATGCGCTGCGGCTGGCGGAAAATGTCAACCGGCGCCCTGGCCGCCGGGCCCCGCCTGGCCGAATGCCGCCAGGCCTAAATGATGCACGCGTCAGCCGCCTTTTGGCCCTCTGGGCCCTGGTTCTTGGACTTCCGCCTCCGGATTGTTGTCCGATGTTTATTGTCACCTAATGCCATCGCCTAGCGGCCTTCTGGCCTGAAACCTCCGATGCCCCTTAAATCTATCTAAATGATCCCCAATCTGGAATCTGACCTCAACCCACGTCCCAAATTTTGCTCTTCTTCATCAGGGGCCTCCTAAAACATTGAAATTTGGCCAAGAAGGGTCTCCGGGAGCTTTCGGTTGCGTTTTCCCTTCCAGACAACATTCCTGCTAGGGAAGTCCGGCTCTCCGGGCCTAGATTGTCCAAATGCCCTGAAACGAAGATCAATAACTTCTAGAGATAAGATTTATGATATACTTGATTGATTGTTTAGATGTTATTTTCAAAATATGGACTAACATGAATGCTTTTGATGTTTTATTGCGCTAACTTTGCCTTTGCTTGCAGAATACATGGAATCAGCTGCAGGAACTTCAGGGGCCTCCACCGAAAAGGACAAGGGCAAGAAGTTAGGAAGGACCCCTCAGGGAAAGGAAGACAAGGATCAAATGAAGTATCAGTTCTAGGGTGAGCTGCTCCACTCAAAGGTCTCAATGGACTGGAAGGAGATTTCATATACAAATATCGGCCAGGTTGACATAGATGAATTCACTCAGAGGGTCAAGGTTAACCCGACAACAAAAAATGCCAGATTAATATAGCAATGTGGAATAGCCAAGGCCACCGGCTTCCCTCCCTCTCTGGTGGCACCCGAACTAGTGATGGCTTGCCGAGAAGCCTATCAAACAGACACCAGAATGATTGTGGATAAGGAGGGGAACATCCTCACAGACATGTCACCAGAAGGGATTACGAAGACATTCCACATTCCCACGTCCAACAGATAGAGGTCCCCATGTTGGAAGAATGCCAAGCGGCGTGGGATGCTAATCCATCGAGGTGCAAAAATTCAATCAACCTCCATTGGCTTAAGGAAAAATGGGGCAGCGCTACGAAGGTTCCCCAAGAACTCTTCTGTAGCGATTTCCACGAGGACTACCACGACTTGGTGACTATGTTAAGTAGGGTCATGGGTCTTCCAACGACTGCCTACTTCCAGGAGTGGATGGCGTACTATATTGAGCAGATCCTGCGGGGAAATGAGGACGCTACAACCAAGGTCTCATTCGACTGGGGAAGCATCATTAGCAACTGCTTCCATGAGCAGTTTGTCAACGTGAAGAAGAGTTCTAAGTTCTACATGACCTCCTACCTGGTGTACTCCCTGGCAGGTCAAAGACAATACAGCGGGTTATTTGTGGCACCCGATCAGGGGCATAAGCGAGGGCTGAAACCGTTTGACAAATATCCACAGCTCCAATACCGCAACTTCAAAAAGGAATACTGCCGGGTCAATGACACCTTCATTGGCCATATAATCAGATTGATCGCTGGAGATTTCGAGAGGAGGGTCTCCCACAGCGCCAGGGCGCTCTTAAAAGAGTATGTTTTTCTGTTCATCCAATTCCCCAAGTTCACCTACATCCGGGCCTAGGGTTTCACGAAACGGCCGAATAGATTGCCACGGTACCCAAATGACAGGATCATCCTCCTGGAGCTTTTTCGACAGCTCCAACATATCCAGGCGATCTTCAGCAATAAACACATAGAGGGGATTTCCTACCCCATGACCCTCGGCTAGGGCCTGTACCGATTACAGACTTCTCAATGTGCCAGTAATTCTGAGAAGGAGCTCAAGGATTATTATTTCAACTGGTACACTGCTCGCCCGTAGATGGATCCACATGGCCACGTAAGGAAGGCACTGGGGCCGACATATGCCCATCAATATCATATTGAGGATTTCTGGGCCAACTACAAGGATGACAAGGAGGTGCGTGCAAGGCACTACATGCGCATGACAGTACTATTCCTAAGAAGGGTGCAACCGTTCCCAATACCAGACCAGGCCGAGGAGGACGGGTCCACGATCATGCACCCAAGGTACCCTGCAGTTGCTAACCTACCAATACCGTCGATTGACTGGGATGAACAAGAGGTTGATGACCTAGATACCATCACCCAGCCAATCATAACTCGTGCTAAGGAGTGGATCGATGGGCAGGTGACCCACCTAAAGCAATAAGGAGTAGTCCTGACATATGAAGGGCTCAAGAGCAAGCCGAGTGCCACGGAGGACGTTGCTGCCACCACGTCCACCGGTGGGACCTCCAAGTCTCCTCCGATCACTAGGTCCCAGAAGAGGAAGGGAACAAAGACTACACAGTCTCTAGATCCCAAGGAGCAAGTAAAGAAAGAAACAGGAGGCTCATCTCCCAAAAGGCTTAAACAAGCGGTGAGTGCAGAAGAAACCCGACCTCCTTTGGCTCTTCCTGCTCCTGTTGCACCGCCCACCTCGCTAGCTATGGTCGCTGCATCTCCGCCAGCAGTGGACATTTCTGTCCATCTTGCTCCTTTGCCCCCGGCCGGGTCAGTAGTCGTCATTGATTCCTCTTCTGGCATAACCACTCCTCCTTCCTCTGCTACCATGTCTCCAATTACTTCCCTCCCTCTGGCAACAATAACACCACCTATTCCTGCTGCCACTATGCCTGAGGTTCTTACAAGACACATGAAAAACCTCCCCCCTGAGCTCTCGCAGATCTTAATAGACCCAACTCTCCAGGCAGCCCTCGCCCAGGTCCTTGCAACAGCTCAACCTTCACAACCGCCAATAGGGCCGCCAGCTATAGAAGCTACAATGCAAATCTCGAAAGAGTTGGAGGAGCGAGAGCAGGAAGCTTCAAAGTCTATCGAGGAGGAGGCTGACGAGTATCACGAGCACCCCGAGTATGAGCACCGAACCATCGACAGGGTGGTCTATGAGTGAGAGGAGACAGGCTCTTCTGAGAGTGGAGATGAGGAGGGTGGCTCGGGTGCCAAGGAAATTATCTAGACTTTCGATGAGGACCTTGAGGAGGAGTTGGTGCAGCAACTAAAGAATGTTGGGGAGGAGGCAGAAAAGTCACCACATGGTGAAGAGGGGCACCGCCAGAAGAGCAGCAGATAAAAGATTTGATTGCGGCTAAGACCCATGCTGTCAAAAGCCTCGGGGCCGAAGCTACTGAAGAGAAGAAAGAAGAGGAGGCAGCAAAAGAAGAAAGTCTCACATGACAACCATCCACCAGGCTGCCCGTCAAACGCCTCATGTTCATTCGTGACTCCGACGAAGAGGAGGAGGATGCTGCCCCAGAGAAAGAAGAAACCCATAAGGAGAAAGAGGCAGAAGTCTTTCCTTTGACAAAGAAGGGTGAGGGCAGCCATGATGCACCCAAGGATAAGTCTGTTGTGCCCGATTGGTTGGAGAGGCAACTTGAGAAGATGACTCCTGTGCTGAAAGACCCAAGGGCAAGATTGGATGCCATCTTGGCTCGTTCCTAGATCACAATGAAGAAGGAGAAGAAGCCCAAGGTCCATTCCAAGATAACAATGGATGCTTCTGGCTCCTGAGCAGCACAAATTGCGACACCTACTGTTGGCCAGGCAGGGGTGAGTTACAGTATCTCAACCATTGACTTGGGGACATCAACTAGAGAGAAAAAGGTCGAGCACTTGGAGGAGTCGGTGGCCAGGGTGGTGCACCTGATAAAGTAGGACAAGGTCTCCAAGGATGAGCTTAAAGCGCAGGTTGCTGCCCTAACCGACTACATACAGCAATGGTCCTCAGTGGACGACTTGCCCACCACCTCCACAGCCGCACCGCAGTTGCTCTCCAAAGAACAGATTGACAAGATGGAGAGAAGGAAGAACTTGGAGAAAACCACCGTGGATTGGTTCCGACAAGTCACATACGTCGGAAACATGGGAATCAACCGGGCTGTGTGGACAGCTAATAAGTTCTTGGACTTGATGGAATCTTTGGAGGGCAAGAAGAGGCTCTGCACTAATTTCCCTGCAACATATGACTCCACCCTCCCGAGAATTGAAGCCATCCTTCAGATTCCTGAGAACACGTGGGAGGAGAAGCTAGAGCTGAAAAAGGAAGATCACTGGCTAGTGGATGTGTGGCGCCGAGACCTCGACAACCGAAAGGATAGGTTGGAGCAAATCCTGAGCAGGGTGGATCCAGATATTGAGTGGATCAAGGAAATCCAGGCGGAATGCGCCCAATACCTTAAGCTGATGACGGGCTATGATATGCCCACCGTGCAAATGGATCTAGAAAAGATCAAGCCATACTTCCAGGAGAAAATGAAGGACGGGACAGCTAGAGAAGTCACAACGGAGTTCCTAAGTTTTGCTGCATGTGCCTTCGACCGATCAGAGTTGTTCAGGGACCAAGGCTCAAAGTATGAAGAAGATTGGAAAAGGCTGGAAGAGAACGCTAAGGAATGGAGCTACCAGGCATTGCGATGTGAAATCCTTGAAATCAACAAGCTCCAAGCCGTCATCCTCAAGTACATAGAACACGCAGCTTCCGAGGAGCAAGAGGACAGCCCAACCAAAGATAAAGACCTTCTTGAAGAGTAGCCACAGTAAAGAAAATAGCAATCAGCTACAGGACGAAAGAGCTATAGTGTCATCCACAAGAGGACGAAACAGGGAAGAGACAAAAATGTATTTTTTAATTGAGATCTATTTTGGGGTAGGTGAAACCCTATTTTGTAATGAATCTTGGCCACACAATTGTAATGAATCTTGGCCATTCATTTAACTTTTGGAAAACTATAAATAGGGCACTCCTCTCATTTGCAAAGAGAGTTGAGTTGTTGTAAAGACATGCTGCTGAAATTTATAAGAAAAGACATTGACTTGGTGTATTTTCTTGGTTTCTCTCATGTTATTTGATTCATTCTCCAATATCAGATGTTTAGCTTAGATCTTATTGCTGTTTAGTTAGTTGTTTACTTTCTTTGGATAAATCTTAGGAATGTTGTTGGGTGATTGTGAAAGTTCCTGCCTTGTTGATGATCCCTTAGTCCATACTTTTTGCTATTTGTTGAAGGTAGATAGCTATGCAAAGTTAGCCTAGACTTGATTTGAAGCTGCCCCAAACATTTATCTTTGATTCATGCATGTATGTGGTGGATGAAGGATGAAATATTTGTAGCCCTTAGAAGATAACACAATTTCCATGATACTGTGAAATCCCTGGTTAAGTGGGATATTGTTTTAAGGAATTGTCCATTGCAGGAACTCCATTATCACTATTCATAACAAGCTTCAGACTTAGGAACTTTTCCTCTCCTTCGCCCTTTTTTTTCTTTTTTTTAGTAACTGACCTATGTTAAGGTTCATTGCACATTGTAAAGCCAAATCCAACAACTAGATGGAGTCCAAGATTGATGTTTGAACCTACAGCCAACGCATAATAGCTTTTATCCTAAGAACTCCATTTTAAGATCCAACTTCATGCTTTGTGTCCGCACTTTGTATTTTCTATAAGACCGCCTTGTGATTCCAGCAAATCACATCAAACTACTGAGGTATCTAAGCACTGTCATGACCTGACATCCGAGAGACCTTGGGATAGTGTTCTGCAATCTGATTGTGGAAGATTGTCTTTCAAGAGAGGTAGTGCGCCTATGCACTGCCTGTGTTGAGAAGTGCATAAAAACACCATCAACAGTACTGAGCTAACCAACCGGCTGAACTTCACTTGACCACTGACAACCTGCAACTTATTTCATTACAATTTTCTCAATATCCTCGACATATACAGCCTCTAAGACATTAATGCCAATAGTGTTGACATTAATGACAACCAGATATCAACAACACAACCACAAGATCCAAAACACACAAGGTCACAGATCCATCACCTCATATGATAAATTTTCTAAACTACAGATTAAGAAGTATGATTGAAAGGATCTTAAATTTTATTTCAAATATTTAACTTAAGTCAAATAATGTAGTTCACTAGAAGACTATGTAACATAATTTCAAAATCTATCAGTGATGGTGTCAGACATCACAAAGAAAATATTGACTATTTTCTTAATCAAATGGTTAATTGAATCTCTTAAGCCTGGGTTGTTCAACACTTTTAAATTATCTACTCTACAAGAATCCATTATGTGGGTTTTGAAATTAGAGGACTTTCATGCTAAATAATAAGTTTCAAACCAAAACCATCATTCCAAAGAAGCTATTTTATAAAATTGTACAATAAACCAAGAGTTGTCCTTCAAGACCAGACATCGAGGCAAATAACGAATTGAGAAGGAAGAAGCTATTGTTCTATTGAAAGGATTCATGATTGTCTTGACATAGATGTATTCAAAAATTATTTTACATTACATTTAAAATGGGTAAAAAGTGGGAACACTCTAGGGTTTAATCACCTTTCCTCATTTCATTTAGGGTGTGTTTGTGGTAGCAAGGGTTTGATGGATCTAGACAAGATATAGGATTGACTTACAACTTGAAAGGTGATTCAAATTTCCCTTGACCAAATCTAGAATGAATCTTGAAATGAAATGCAATTAAATCACTAGGCTAATGATGCAAATAACTATTCTGATGCAAAAATAGTAGATTTGGAATGTCACAGACAAATTTAGACTTCGAAAATAGACTGAGCAGAGTATTGTGCACCTATGATATAAATTTAAAGTTGATTTTTGAGGATGAAATCACCCTAGGTGACTCTATCCCAATAGACAAATTTCGGATATGATTCTATAGTCCTCTCGTGTTTGATCTGAGCCTTCATTTTCTAGGTGTCACACTATCGAATCTTCATTGAGTGCAAAAATAAATGAGTTTCCATTTGTTGTCAAGGTGTAGGGTTTGATTGCAGCAATGAATAATGGATGTTCAAACTTCTCCAAATCTTCTTCAAATCTAAAATTTGCACTTTCAAAGAGAGAGGAAGTGTTGTGTCATTTAGGGTCTTGCCTTAGTCAAACCCCATGCTGGTGTTTCCACCTCCACAATGGATATGTCAATTAAAGAGAGCTTATCCTTTTGAGGGATAGAGGCTAAATGATGAATGAATGACATGAATCAACAATGGAATGCAACTCACCACTCAAAAATGGCTTCCTTGAAGGACTGAATTCATACAAGATCTCCTCAAGGCCTAATTGTTGCTTGCTTGATTTTCTTGAAGACCTACAAAGGTTAGATCTCACAAACAATATGAAAACATAAACATGAACAAAATCATATAAACTTTGACATGATACTTTGATCTTGAATTATTGTAATAAATATTCTCTTAACTACTCTTGACTTGCTTGATAATGCTCTTGATCATAATTTTCTACTTCTTTCTTATTAGTTTTCAAATGATGCAATGACTAATGTATTTATACATAATTATTCTAATTTCTTAGAAACTAAATCCCGACAACTGATATTCGACATTTGAAATTTAAATAATAAAATTATGACTCTAACATATTCAATTTTGGAGGCAAAATAGGGGGACTAAGTCACCCTAGGCGACTTGGTCCCAACCCTATTTTATGGGATTTAAGGTGTTGGGGGAAAAATATTAAATGAATTACTTGGTTTTCTACATGCAACTTGTTGGTAAATGTTAAAATGGGCCATGAAATGCATAATTTAGGAAATTAAGTGTACAATTAGGTCCATACACTTAGGGGGGAGAAAAATATGGTGTGAAATTGTCAAGGGTGACAATTTACAATGCTACATTTAGCCCCCACTTTAGTGAGAGTATGAACTTACACTTACACTCACACTAAAGTAGAAAATATGTAAAGAGGTGTCTGATTGTCCAAATGTTGAAGAGATAAGATGAAAATGCATCTAGGGGGAGTGTACAAGCCCCCAAGGTTCAAGATCCCATGGAAAACAAACATAAGCACAAAGGAACACACATGTATGTAAAGCAACAAGACAAAACAAAAACATACATGATGAAAACACATGTCACAACATAACATAAAGATGATGACAAAACAATAAGCAAACACAAAGAATATGCACAAAATACACAAAACAAAACATAAGGTTAGTACTAAAAAGTATTCGAGTTGGTAAGGAAAGGAGACCTCAATCTTAAATTTGTCTCAAATACCAAATTTTATTCATCAAATAAATGTTAAACCAAAGGACATTCTCATGAGGACTAGCAAGCTACATTATTCCAAATCACTCATGAGCCACATGGATCTACTGGCTAGCAAGTTTCATTATGTTAGGTGTCCATGCAATATGATGGGTTCCACAAGGCTAGCAAGTTGTGTTATGCTAAGACACTCATGAAGCACATGGCTCCACTTTCAAGCATGTTGTGTTATGCTCGGTAGCCATATTAAAAGGGATGCTCAAGTTCATGAATCAACAAGATTCATTATGCTAAATCCATGGACTATCTTGCCAAGTTTTAGCATCCAAAGGGATGAACAAAACTTGCCTAAGAAGTTGCGTAAATGTCCAAGAGGACAAACAAAAAAATCACCTAAGAATGTGCATAAACATCTAAGAGGATGATAATAAAATCACCTAAGAAAGTGCATAAACATCGAAGAGGATGACAATAGACTTGCCTAAGAAGGTGCATAAAAATCCAAGAGGATGAACCAGACAAGGCCAAAACCTCAAGGGATATTATAAACAACAACACCACAAAAGGTGTTTTACAAAAATGATAAAGGGGCATTGCTCAATACATTCAAGAGTCACACTTATGGAATATCACACATGATATCACCACTAAGAGAGGACAAGTTGCAAAATAGAAGATCACACTTTAGGAAATAATATCTATAGTATTACCACCAAAGGGAACACATGTTCCATGAAGAGTCACACTCTTAAGGGATACCAAGCCCCATATCACCACAAAAGAAGGCACTAACATAGATTGAGAAGGACACACTTCAAGTGACAAGGTCACACTTTCTAGGAGTTGTATGCTATCATCACTAAAGAGGGAAAATTATTTATGCAAACAATGAGTGGGGGGGCATATTCCCCCTTAAAATGTCAATGTACTTGCTACACTAATATTTTAAGAAGATACAAAGGGATGCCTTGCTAGAATGAATGCACATAACATAAGGCTACCTAACCCCTTTCCCCCAAGTGTAGGGACAAAGATGAGCCAGAAATGAATGATGACACACTGCTCCTTGCAAAATGAAATAAGATTGTATAAAAATTAATTTATACCCTCACACATGGTAATGAGCATTATGCAAGGCTACAACTACCACATGGAAAGAAGAAAAGTGCCCATACCTTAGTCTATCATTCGATCAATTCTATAATTGTAAGGATCAAATTCTTTCAACTTCTTTTTTAAAGCACAACATTCATTAGTAATGCTTCCAAATTTTCTATGATACACATAATAGGATGTGTTTTTCTTCTTTCATTAACTTATCTCTTCATTTGTGAACAAGTGTTGTGTAATGAATCCTAATTTTAAAAGTGTAATTAAAGTATGCTCAATCTCAGATAAAGAATGTGAAATGGGTAATGATGATTCCATTCATTAGATAGTTTTCTTATGTTTTTATGCTATTTCATGGTCACTTTAGATATTTATCTCATACATATTCCTACACTATGCTATATTTTATGCTTATTATGCAACCTTGAACCTTATTTAAAGTATATGAAAATATGGTGATGATGTGATGGTTATTGCATGATTTATGTGTGGATATGTATGAATTGTAATGGATATTTGTGATTAGCTATGGTTGATAGTATTGTGTACATGTTTTGTGAACTAACTCTTTGCATCCTAGAGGAGGTAGACTATAGGTTGCAGTAACTACGAGGTATAGCATGCAACCAAAGGAGTTCCCAAATAGCTGAGCAAGGGGAGTTTTAGAATAAACTGAGCACAACAATCACAACATCGAGGCACTTAATGAAGATGATTGTGCATCTTTATGACATTTAATAAAGATGTTGGAGGAGAAGAACCTTGTTGTAGTTAGAAGTCTAATGTGGTTGATTCAAACCATCCACATTCCAGTTTTGTTAAGACAGTCTCATTTCTACTTGGACTCTTCTTCCTTTTTCAGTTATAGTTTAGATTACCAATTCTTTATCACGCTCTGATATCTAGGGAGTGGTGATTTATGGTTTCAGTTTAGATTCCTACTTTAAACAAAATCCCTCATGCCTATATATATGGCTCAATGGTTGAGGTATATAGAGTTAGTTGATTATGTTGTAGCAGATATAGCTATTAGATATCTTTTCCAATTATCTTTTGTTCTTACACAGAAAATGTTTGTTATCCAATCATGATTTCATGAATAAGATCTTTTAACAAAATATTGTGTGATATTCCAAGTTATGCAATTAATGGTTTAACATTACTGCCATGATTGTGTTCAATTAAGGAGTTATATTTGAGTTAGATCACTGGAGGAAGTCACTTGAGCAAGGGCCACTCAAGGTAGTTGTCCCTCACTTCATTTTCTATATAATTACTTTTGTTGTAGTAGTTATTTCATAAATGCACGTTAATTAGTTTCTTGTGTTATTCATGAACAATTCTTGTTTCATATTTATGCCTTGGTTTGCTTAAAGTTTTATGTACTCTTGAGTGTAGGTTTAGTTATTAGTATTAATTAATTTCCAACATTCATTTTTTGACAATAATAAAGTCACAGTATTATACTATAGGTGGGTGTGTGCAAGAAGTTGAGTCCACAAAACGTGGAAGTTTTTTGCCTTAGCCAAAAAATTGAAATCGACATCGAATAAACGGGATCCCGATTTTTAAAAATCGGGATCCCGTTACGGTTCGGGATCCCGAGCCTGAGATCAAACGGGATCCCGCTTTTTAAAAATCGGGATCTCATTTCCCGTCGAACTTCGAACCAATGGACACGGCAGGGATCCCGATTTATAAGAAACGGGATCCCGATTTATAAGAAACGGGATCCCGATTTATAAAATCGGGATCCCGATTTATAAATGCGGGATCGAGAGTTGTATAAATCGGGGATCCCATTTTATCTTGGTATTTTTTTTTAAAAGAACAGTTTTCACTGCTCTGCGAACGGGACCCCAAGTGAGTGTTGGCGACAGTGACCCCACGACCAGCTACAGGTACCCCACCTAAACACCATTTCTTTGCATTTTTTTATTTTGAATTGAAATTTTAAAAGAAATACGTTAATTTAGCATGTATTTTTTTTAATTTATGTCACATTTTAATCATTTTTTTAATTGTTATAGTAGAATTCAATAATTGTAAAAATAGACGAAAACTTGCAATGAAACTTAAATGTTTTTTAATAAAAATGAAAAAAAAACCTTGAATTGTGTTTTAGAAACAAAATTTAACTTTTAAATCTTAAATTGTTCGATTAAACCCAAAAAAAATTGATTTTGAAAACCCTAATTGAAACAAAACAAAAAAAATTGCATTTCAAAACCCTAGAAATCGAAATGAAATAAAAACATCGCATTTACAAATCCAAATCGAGCTTTTTGAAACCCTGAATTCAAATCAAACGAAAAAAATTGAATTTGAAAACCCTAGTTTGAATTGAAACAAAAAAATTTCATTAAAAACCCTAATTGTTTAAAACTGAAACCCTAAATTGAATTGGAACAAAAATTATTTAAAAACCCTAAATTGGAATCGAACAAAAAATCATTCACATTGCTTAAATGTTTTAAATTTTATTTGCTTTGTATGGAAAAAATGATATATATTAAACTTTAGTTTCAATTTTAAATTATAATTAGATTAGAAATCAATATGTTAAAGAATGGTTAAAATTCATAAAGTTTATCTTGATGTTTGTTTGCAAATTTAGTTAACAAATTCGTAAATCTAAACATGTACAATCGATTCCAATCGACACTAACTTGTAACTCTAAATTATGCCAAGGGCCACCCAAACTTCACCCTAAGTTTGCTAAACCCTAGACCCTAAACTGTAAAATCTAAACCCATAACACTAAAGCATTTGAAATTTATGAACCCTAGACCCTAATCTTTCATTGGACATACCTAAAATTATGTAAGGTTCAATGTCAAGAATGGTCTATTTGATAGATTTATGAAAACTATTTTGAATATCTAGAATGCCATAAAAGTATAATTATAGCAATTCCAATTGGAAACACTTGGGTACATATATATCGTATGAAATTTAAATCTAGGAAGGTGTCTATCATATAGGCGAGTTGATAATACATGGAAAGAGGTTTGTATGGAATATATGTATTAAGAAAAACATACCACATGACCTCTATAGGATTTTTAAGATGTGATCCTAGATAATAATCCACCCATCCTCAATCATAATGGATTATTTAGCAATTAAGAGAGATTCAATTTAACCATAAAATTACCTATATTTTGATACTATATAGATTTATGTGGAAGGATAGAAATGCATCAATATGCTTTGTGCCATATTTTATGAATATTAATATTTAAGAAAAATCTAGATAAGATTGACCTAAGTAGATGATTTATGTAAGGGCTTTTTAGTGAACAAGTGACACACCATGGAGATTGGGATGGTATTTAAATTCTTATTTATAAATATAGTGTACCCCCTTTAAATTTGTATTTGGTTTTTATAATGAGTTGAAATTATCAATGTGTTACATAAAAGAAATTTGTGCTTAGATATATTTAAATTAGATAATAAAGATATAGTTATATAAAATAGGGAATCCAACATGAGGAATAAACCTTTAATGTGCCATTGTGTGCATCTAATTTATGCCAATGATTTAGTAAGAGTGATCGTCTAAGAGGATGAAATAAGCCTTGAAAAATTGTAAGATCTAACACTATTTTAATGTAGTTTTATATGTGTGTACATGTCCACTATGTTTTTTGAGTTTATGTTAATGTAAGATAAGGAGGATTGGTGGATATATTTGAAATCTAAAGAAAAAACAAAAATGATGTGAATATATAGATATATATTTTTAAAATGATTCTTTAACTTATCTATATTAAACATTGTATATTATCTCTATATTACTATCATGGCTTGATTTTCATTATGTCTACTAAATGTTGCTATATTTATTCATTGTTGTAATTAAATTATAGGGCTCAATGTGTAATCTATTTTACATCAAATTTTATAGTAGACTTATAATCCTAGAATGTTTGTAAATTTAATAGCTAACAAATAACTTGATAGGTGCAACTAAAAACCAAAAAGTGTGGTTTGATTTATCTCCATTAGGCTGGAAAGCTAAAAAATCTACTAGGTTTATCCCTATTAGGTTGAAAACCCAAAAGTGTAGCTTAATAAGTACAAGTGGTGAAAACTCACAAAAGCACTAGAAACTAATCTTTGCAAAACTACCCTTGACATATCAAAAAAAGCCAAAGGTCACCATATGTCATACCTGTATAGGTTGTATAGTTATATTAGATACCTTATAGTATCTCCTATTGGTTAAATATGTTTGAAGATGACATTAGCGACACATCCCTACATTTATATGAGATATATTATTAACATGTCGTGTTACACATATGCTAAGATACTCAAATATGGATAAGGAGAACTAGGGAATATATATTAGAAGAGAAAGATATACTAAGCTATCCAATATTATATTTTTGTACTTAGTGTAGAAGAGAAATTCTAGACCAAGAATGCAAGTGCAAACTCAATACTCTACTTCTAATGAAAGGTAAATAAAATAATGAAAGATTAGAGAAGCATAATATGTTCCATAACATTCTTTTATGGCTCTAAATGTATGTGTTGATGTTGCTCTTTGGTTCTCTAATGTGATAACATATACATACAAATTTTATCATATGGAAACATTTGGGGATGTCATTATTTTATAGAGTTGAGGGGAAAGGAATGGAGGACTAGGTTTTTTTGGAATCGAGGACTAGAATCATGAGAGAATTTTTGAATTTGAATTTGAGAGGGAAGAGAGAATTAAATGTAGGTGGTTGGGTTGATGGAGGGCTTGTGTTGACTTGATTAGGTAGATGGGAATAATTGAATGCTAATTTGAATTTGGATTGAAGGTAGTTGGAAATGAATGGCTATGATTAGTCTAATTGATTTGATGGCTAGGATAGATTATTAATTTCATTTTAGATTTGATGAAGTGGAAGTAAGTTACATTAGTTTGAGTTTGGATTGGTGATTTGGAATTATTTTAATTTTAAGCTATGGATGTGACATGATTATCCCCTTAATGGTTGATTAAAAGTTAGGATTTGGGGATTTTAGCTAATTAAATAATAAACTCTAAAGTCTAAACCGTAAACCCTAAAGCCATCATTTTTTCTTAGGCTCTTAATGAAATTTGGTTGTCTTAGGCAACTCCACCAAATTTCATTACCTTATGCCATGTAATTGTTTCCTAGGATCTTACAGCATGTAGATCCCCTTAAGCTATCCTATTACCTTAAACCCTAAACTCTAAAGTCTAAACCCTAAACCCTAAAGCCATCATTTTTTCTTTAAAGGCTCTTAATGAAATTTGGTTGCCTTCGGCAACTTCACCAAATTTTATTCATTTGAGCCATGCCATTTTCTCCTAGGACCTCACTAGGCGTAAATCCCCTTAAGCCATCCTGTCACCCTAAAT
>VDFB02271358.1:91854855-91936038 GCA_007258455.2 Sequoia sempervirens | reverse complement strand
TTATTGTTCAAAAGTAGAAGCCTTTTGTGTAAAGTGGTTATTGATAATCTTCTAGAGGTTTAGGGGGAGTATCTTGTATTTTGGGTTTTATGATTGTTTAATTTTGGAATGGATTGGTTTGTGTTGAGATGTGTGCAAAGGGTCAATGCCTTTCTCTGTGTTGGCAATTTAATTTGCACCTCTAGAATGCGAATTAGAAAGAGACAACTATGCACAAATAAATTGCTCTTCGAATTAGTAGGGGAAGATCCCTCTTTGATGATGTTGCTTAAGAAAGTAAATTAAAACTAATTTTCCTCTTCTTTTTTTCAGCTAAGAGCACAAGGTTATAAAACTCAAGCGTTGTAGCTGAGATTTTATGTTTAGAAGTTCAATGACAACTTTAAGACTACTCTAATGACATTTCTAACTTCTCAAGTAAATGCAAAGCAAGAGACTTAGAAATGGACAAGGAAGGATTCTCTGACAAAATACTTAATAAACTCTTTTTCAACACACATCTACTTACTTTCAATGCAAGCTGAAATTAAGATCATGTAAGCATAACACAATAAACAGAAATCTGAGACTTTATATCAGGGAAGCAAAGCAGGTACAAGACTTTATTTTCTCAAATTTCTAGAACAAGAGATTACACTTCTGGGACAGCTAGATTGTAGCAAAATAGGCATATAGTTTAGTGATCAACCAAAACACATTGACACAAGACACAAGAACTGAACAATAACTTGCAGCTAAAGAGGCTTTCAAACTTGCTCTTACACAAAGTGAACTGACACTAAATAACAACTTGCAGCATTATAGGCTTGCAATTCGCTATCACAAGCACGGTCAAAAAAATAATGGGCAAGGCTGCCCTTATTTATACACAAGCAAAGGAGTAGGGAACCCTAAAATCTCCTTGCTTTTACAACTAAGGCTTTCCAACATGCAAGCTTTATTTCTAAAACTAAAACAAGATAAACATTTATCCACCTAATAAAGCATAAAAATAGGAAAATTAAACTATTACAATGTGTTTTCTTTCTCTTCTTCAAAGAGTGGATAAGAATTGAGATGAGAATAGAAAGAAAGTTGGAAGAAATATTCTAGATGACTGTTGCTTTAAATATCATCCACATCCACCAAAAAGCTTATTTGTTTCTTGATTCCAAGTGAAGGGTGCTGCTAAAAATAGATTTTTGATTTGTTTTGAAAAAGAAAGTTATACAAAAAAAAGTTGGGACCTAGGTTTTGTAGAAAATCACATTCTGAAGAAATCTAGATGCTCATAAATTGAAAAAGCTAAATCCATCTTGAAAAAGTGGCCAAAAAGCAGTTTCTAGAAGAGGAAAAAATTTCCCAATGTTTAAGAGGATGAAAAAGCAGAGAGACCCATGTGATCAAAAATGGAAAAAGCTGAGTGGTTGTTTTGAAAAAGCAACTCCCAAGAAGTTTGGAGCACAAAAAAGCATTCCTCCTTGCTCACTGATCTCAGAACCACGAAAAACACTAAAAAACAATGTCATTTGGGTCTTCAAATCTTCTTTGAAAGAAAAGAGAAAATCTTCTTGCTCTGGACACCAACCTCCAAAAAGTGAATATTAGAAGGCAAGGACATCTTAAATAAGTTGAGTTTGAGAAAATATGCTTTCTTTTGCTTTAAATCCTTCGAAGCCTATCCTAAGCTTGTGCATCAAACTTGGAAAAAAAATTTATGTTGAAAGATAAAACTTGGAAAAATTGACTAAGGCATTGAACCTTGGGTGCCAATCTTCTCCTGGGGAACTTTTTCTCTCTAGACTTAGCCAATTTTCTTCAAATTTCAACTTTTTGCTTGATTTTGACTTCCATTTGACTTTGATTTCTGGATGCTTGGAGGATCCTGTGAACTGACGAAATGATCCATCACAGGGCCTGAATGATTCTAAGAAGGTTATCTTGAAGGAAAATTTGGGTAAAAGCATTATTTGACCCCTCAAAAAGCTAGGCGCCCCTGGCTACCTGGGGCACTCATGCTTACCAGTGTTAGCCATTTTTCATTTTCTTCAAGTTCTTACTCGTTTCCCTTGATCTACTGGTGAATTCATGATTCTGGGAGCTAGACTGATCTAATTGACTGATTTTCAAATTTGTTGGAAATCTCATAGGATTTTGGAGGGGGTTCTCTAGAGGCTGCATCCTTTGGAAACTGCATCTTGGGGGTCAAAAGCTTGGGCACCCCTGGCTAGCTAGGGTGCCCAACTCCTCCAGAGTTAGTTTATTTTTTGTGATGTTCACCTTTCCTTTGACTTATGACATTTATTCATGGTTTTACCCCTCTAATCAATCAATGATATCTAATGCTTGTCAACTCTAATGGATCTGCTAACAGTTACATTGGAAAAGCCTGATCAGGACTAGAGAAGACATGTTGGAGACTGCAACTGCAAATTTTTCCATTTGATGTCCCAAAAGCTTGGGTGCCTATCTCCCTCTGGGGGCCCCAAGATCTCCATACTTAGTCATTTTTCTTCAGTTTTCAACCTTGAAGCTTGAGACCTCATGTTATGCCTTTTGTTTATTTTGAGTTTTAAGACAACAAAGAAGTTCGATGATCATGCCAGGATGTTCATTGTGAAGCTAGAAAAATTATGAAGAGACTGAGCATATTTGCAAACACTAGCTACTGGATTTGGTGCTTCAAAACCCTAGGCACCTATCTCCTCTTGGGGCATCCATCATTACTAGACTTAGAATATTTTCTGATGATTTCATGATTTTCATTTTGCTTCTTGGTTGAGAGCTGTTGGTGTGAATAAGTCTTGTACCTAGTTCATTCATTTATTAGGGACTTAGGGGACTTAATTCACATGTTAAGTTTACTTAGGATATTAGTTGTCATATCTAGATAAGTATTAGTTATCTTATCTAGAATTTCCACTTTCCTAGGTAGTTATGAGTTAGTTGTCTCATGTGATAGGATTAAGACACTTGTCATGATCTTGTCTTATCCTATCTCTCATCCTTGCCTTTATAAGCAAGGCATCTCTAGCATATTATTGTATTGCATAGCATTGTATTGTATTGCATTGATCATATTGTATCATACTGCAATCCTTGTTTGGTGGAATAGCATCTTCCATTGTTGCTTCTCTCTATCTCTTGTGGAGGTTCTTTGGTGTTGCAGATTGAAGATCTTGGGTTGTTAACTCCAACATGGTATCAGAGCTTTGAATCTGGCAAGCCCCTTCCATTTCTTTATTAGAGAGTTTCCATCAATTTCTATTGTGATTTTTGAGTTACTTGTATCCTATATTGCATGCTTGCATTTTGGTGAGATCTGGTGATTGCAACACTTTTGGCTATAGTGGCAATATTTTAGGCTATTCCATTGCATCCAGGAGGCTCAAAAAAGTCAGATTTGGCTTTTGTTTCACTCAATTTTGTCACCATTTGCAACTTTGGCAAAAAAGGGTTTCGAGCTTAGATCTGGTGAACAACTTTTTATAGGAGCACTTTGAGCAAAAATTAAGCCTGCCATTGCGTCCGGGTGGCCGTTTCCAAGTTTTTTGATATATAATTTGCCTATACTAGGCAAAAGTTGTTTCTGGGGCAAAAAAATTTTACCCGAGAGGCTATACGGCCTCCCAGGTCGAAGGTACGCGTCGTCGTCATTAAAATTTTTAAAAAAAAATTGCAAAATATTATCTTCGATGGGTTTATTTATTTTATCAAAAAAATTTCAAAAATTTTAATTTTTTGTAAGCGCTTAAAGCGCTCTCTTTAAAAGGGTGTCGGCTTTTTTGTTTAAGCCGTAGACTTAAGTCTGCGGGCTGTTTGCTTTAGCCGCAGGGACAACGGTTTCTCAGACCACGGGTTGTCTTTTACCGCGGCTGTTTCTTCTAGCCGCTAGCGGCGGCCTCCTACACCATAACATCCTCCCTTAACCGCCAGGTGGGCGGTGGTTTACCCGCCAACAGACGTTGCCAGCAGTCACCGCCAGAAGACACCGTAGGGTTTAACTGCCAGCAGCGGCAATTATACTGACGGCTCCTTGAAACCACCAGCATTCACCGCGGTTCCCTAAACCGCCAGGCGGGTGGTTAAGTCTGCAAACCGCCAGCATTGCTGCCTTCGCATGTGATCAGCCAGGGTCAAGCCGCTAGCAGTTAATGTGACCGGTGATTTTTTCTGTCAGCCCAGCGCAC
This sequence comes from Sequoia sempervirens, assembly GCA_007258455.2. Taxonomy (NCBI): domain Eukaryota; kingdom Viridiplantae; phylum Streptophyta; class Pinopsida; order Cupressales; family Cupressaceae; genus Sequoia; species Sequoia sempervirens. The sequence continues at coordinate 91,931,869 of VDFB02271358.1, read as the reverse complement.
GGTCACGTGGAGGACCGACGGCTAGCCCCCGAGGGCTAAACTTTTGCTCCCAGTTAGCCTTCAAAGTGCCTAAAATAGGCCTTTTTTTCATTTTTGCATATCTTTTCGCCACGGCATCAGATTTTCAAAAACAAGATATCGTCGGAAAGCTGGTTCGACGAACTTCGCAATGGTGTAGGTGATTTTTCCAAATTTTGACATTTTTTGCCTATTTTTTCAGCTTTAAGGTACAAGTGCATTTATTGCTTGTTCTTGATGTAACTTTTGCAAACGAAGTCAAAATTTAGTAAACTTTTTTTTGAAATTGATCAGAAAATCACAAGGAATCTATTTGTAACCTATTTTTTCAGCTTTCACAAGCTCTTTTTTCAAAAAATTGTAAAAATCACCATGTGTTGTTATAAACGGTTGATTTGAGCTTGTCACTTGTAAAAATTGCAAAATTTGTTCATTGTAATTTGTTGGGGGGGTTGCAAATTGAGTTTTAATACATTCTGGGGGGGTGAAAGGCACAATTTAAGTGCCACATTGTCTTCTTTCTTTTGGTGTTCATGGCGGATCTAAGGCAAATTGAACCACTCACTCCACACAATTATCATACATGGAAGCTAAAAATGACTCAATTGTTACAATCTAAGGGTCTATGGCCAATGTTAGATGCAAAACAACCTGAATTTACAAGGGATTATGAAAAATTTGTCCATAGATGTAAAATGGATGAAGCAAAAGGGCTCATTGGCTTACATGTATCTAATAATTTGTTGTTTCATATTTCGGAGTGCAAAACACCTAAGAATGTTTGGGATAAACTTGAAGAATTGTATGGTAAAACAAATCATTTCAGATCCTTGCAACTTCAAGAAGAACTACAACCCCTCTCTCCATATGCATTTCCTTCAATTCAGGATTTCCTTGCACAATTCAAGATGATTTTGTCACAGTTGAAAGGATGTGGACATGATGTATCTAGTGATGAATGTATCTTCTTGATTCTGTCTAAGTTAAAGGGCCCTTATCAAGTGTTTTCTTCTACTTTCTATTCAACTATGGATGCAATTGGGAAAGATTACAAAATTCCTACATTTGAGTTGTTTTGTGAGCATCTTACTAGGGAGGAGGCCAAGTTAATTTAGTTGGATGCCTTAACTAATTCTAAGAATCATGCTCTAATGGCTCAATCATCCAAGGGTAAAGGAAAGAACAAGAAGAATCCCAAAGAAGAATCATCTTCTAGTAGTGAGAATCCCTCCAAACCGAAGCCGAAGAACAATCAAAAGTCCACTTCATCTCCTTCTTCTTCTACCTCTGGAGATTCTTCTTCCAAGTCCAAGAAAAAGAAAGGAGATCCTTGTTCATTTTGTGGCAAAACTGGGCATGATGCATCTCATTGCTTTAAGAGATTAGAGGCCTTGGAGGAAGCTATGAAGAAGCACAATATTTCAGTGGCTAAGCCTTCTTCCATGGGCAAAGGGCAAGCTCTTTCAGCACAAGCTATGCATTCACCTTCAGATAGTTGGATTCTTGATTCAGGTGCTTCACATCACATGACCAATTCACGTGATCTTGATTCCATAGTTCATACTTCTACTTCTCAGATTGCAGTTGGGAACTCTTCACAGATTCCAGTTTTGGGGACAGGCTCTGTTCAAATGCTAGATGGGTGCATTGAGGATGTTCTTATTCCTGATATTTTAGTGAATCTTCTTTCCATATATTAGATTTGTCATTCTGGAGATGGTAAGTCCGTTGAGTTTACTCCACAGAATGTGACTATTAGACAGTTGCAGGATCATGAGAAGGTTGTTGCTACAGGGATAGTTGATCATGAGAATCATTTGTATCGATTTGATGGATTTGAGTCTTCATCGGGTTCATGTTTTGTTGCTCATGCTGATTCAATGAGCAAGCTTTGGCATGAGAGATTTGGGCACTTGAACTACAGATATCTTCAGCAAATGCAAGCACATAACTTAGTGGTCGGTCTTCCAAAGATCACTTGCACAGATGGTGTTTGTCAAGGATGTGTTCTTGGCAAGCAACATCAAGATTCTTTTCCTAAGGGTCAAGCTACATGTGCAACCACACCCCTTGAGTTGGTCCATAGTGATCTCATGTCATTCCCAACTCCTTTTTCAGGGGCTAAGTATGTGCTCACATTCATTGATGATTTTTCCCGCCGGACATGGGTCTATTTTCTAAAGCTCAAGAGTGAAGTCCTCACCAACTTCAAGTCCTTCAAAACATTTGTGGACAAGCAGTCAGGTTTTTCTCTTCGACAAATACGCACAGATAATGGGGGGGAGTATGTCAATCAGGCATTTCAGGATTTTTGCAGTAAGCATGGTATTCTTCATCAGCATACAGTTCCTTACACTCCTCAGCAGAATGGTGTGGCGGATAGAAAGAACAGGACTCTCAAGGAAATGGCCAATTGTATGATTCAGTCTAGGTCCATGGCTCAAGCCTTTTGGGCCGAAGCTGTCAAATGTGCCAACTATATTCAGAATCGTATGCCCCACAAGGCAGTGCGAAATATGACCCCTGAGGAGGCTTGGTCTCATCGCAAGCCTAATGTATCCTTCTTCAGAGTATTCAGTAGTGAGGCTTGGGCATTCATTCTGAATGGTCGGCGTAAATCCATGGAGAAGAACAGTCAGCGGTACATCTTTGTTGGCTATTGTGAGTGTAGATAGGGTAAAAATTAGCAGATTTAGAGTATTGAAAACAATAATCTAATTAATTCCTATCAAGCACAATAGAGTACGAAATAATACGAAAATCACAATAAACAACACAAATGCAAACCAATCTCCGCGCTAATTCGATTTATCTCCATTGCTCTTCTCCACCTGCATGAGAATGCAAGATTTTGAAGGGTTGACAATGGAGGAATGTTGAGTGCTCATTCCTGCAGCATAATGACTTGACGATGACAATGACAAATCTTGAAAAAGACGAGAAGGATAATTGATGAATTATCTAATTAAATAAATTAATTAGATGCACACGATTTCAGTTTTGGAAAGAAAGCGAGAAGATCTTTTTAGGATTTTATTAATTAAATAAATTTTGGATTTATTTAATTAACATTGAATTTATGATTTCATTAATTAAATAATATAAATTATTTAATTAACATTAGAAGAATGAATAGAAATGATTTAATTAATTAAATAATATAAATTATTTAATTAACATTAGCGAAATGGATGGATTATGAATATGAATTTAATTAAATAAATGATGTCATGGGTACCTAGGGCAGAGCGTGCTACAAGATGCCTAAATGATGTAATGCCGAGACAGGTGTTGCAAGAGGACAATTTTGGGTGTCTACATTTTGCCCCTCTTTGAGATGATGTTCGAGATGATGTGATTTGTGTCGAGTAACATCATTTCAAAGAAACTAAGGTATGGATAGAGGAAAATGGATAATGATATCAGAATATGATGATGCCCCCTCGAGAGGATAGGCGGGTTGAACAAACACAGGTAGACTCTCGAAATGAAAGGGATGGGTGAAGAACTAAAGATGAAGGAATGGATGATACGTTATGCTGCAATGAAAGATGAGCAACCATGATGTTTGATATAGCACTAGATGTTATGCACCAAGATAAGGACCAAGGTGACGATGTGTCTCATGCCCCAGCGTAATACAACCTTGTCTAGACGTATGAGGAAGTAGACTTAGAGCATTAAAGTCCTAATGCACAAAAGGTATTATGTGACCTTAGATGCAAAGGATAATGCAAAAAGATATTCCAACACACACAAGATATGAATATTAGCTGGAATGATATGGATTTGATACAAATGCAAGATAAAATGATAACACACACAAGCAAGCAAGCAAGCATGCACAAATGATACAAAAACAAACAAGGTATTGCCCCTGTCAAGTTGTAAACCGTTGATTGATTGATTGATTGATTGATGATGGTGACTAATGATGATAGTGTTGTCATTGTGGGGAAAGACATATCCCTAGATCAACACAAGGATGACTGACAATTGATAGATTGACTTTGATTGATTGGGTTTACAACAAGATTAGGATTAAGACCAAAGGATGTGATTGGATAATTTGACAAGATTGATCGACTTGATTGATATGGATTGACTTGCATTTGAATTATTGCTTGAATTTTTGTTGGCTATTTGATTTTTTTGTATTTTTGGGGATATTTTGATTTTTTTGTATTTTGAAATGTTTTGATTTTTTTGGACTTTTGGAATGTTTTGATTTTTTTGGACTTTTGGAATGTTTTGATTTTTTTGAATTTTGACATGTTTTGATTTTTTTTGAATTTTGACATGTTTTGACTGTTTTGGACTTTTGACATGTTTTGAGGTGTCAAAGGATGAAAATTTGAATAGCCTTTGTGCTAAATACCAATGACAAGGGGAAAACCAAGTCTAGGTGCAAGGGTGGGTGATGGGATAAGGGATAAAAGGCTCATGATATATAAATGGATGGTATGGATGTATGCATCACAAGGGAGCAAGGATGTGAGCTCCAAAGACTATGTCGCATAGGAATAACATGCCCCATTTTAGGTACAAGACTTAGGATTTTTCTTAGACAAAATGTATGACAATAGGATAATGACATGATTGGTTTGGATAGGAAGAGATATGTCAAGAGATACTCAAAGCATGTTTCAACCTTTTCCCCTATATCTTCATCAAGATCAATAGAAGAAGGGTGGATGAATGGACTCGATATGATAGGTATATATGAATAGACTCAATATGATGGCTAAAGATGGCAGGTAGGATGTAAATGACAAGACATGAATGATAGGAGGGATAGATAAGACATGGTGCCCCCAAGTGTAAGTGAAATAGAAGATCAACCTACACATGACGCCTATTTGCTAGGTTTTCATCATGGTACTTATCCAAGGCGCCTGTTTACCAGGTTTTCACCATTGGACGAAGGGATTTCTCTTTACTCTTTTTGTTTTTTTATTTGTCTTTTTATTTTGACTTTTTGACTTTTTGACTTGTGGATAGGAGGGACTCAAGTGTCTAGTTGCATGAAAGGTGATAGTCCCACGAGGATAGCTATCATTGCATGGACCATATCAAATGCCATTATGCTCATAGATGTTGGCAAGGGATGACATGAAAGGGAGATGGAGTAGGTAGATGATGGATTATGATGTGGATTATGGAGGACAATAATGGATTATGATGTAGATTATGTCGGGAAGATGATAGGGATTATATGGGACTTATGCAAAAGATGAATGGGGAGGCTTAGCCAAAAGCATGGACCATAGGAAGATGATGGGGGAGATATGTAGGATAATGAGTGAAGGATGAGTAGGAGTTATGTGGATTTGTTGTGAAATGGAAGGGAACCATGACCAATGGTTGCACACATTGTGATAAACTTTGAAGCTTTTGATGGGAAGGTGGTGTAGGAAGCAATGGAGATGTTTGCTTAGGAGATGGGTGATGAAGTGCTTTAGGTACCCATATAGACTTAGTATTTTTATGACTTTTATTGGGCTTGTGGGTTTTCGAAATTTGAGATTTTTGGATGGAATATGTATTTTGGATGGGAGGGGATGGTTGGGATTTTTGTGATGTGAATGCCTCGTCTGACTTGGTTTCTTTTTGCTTAGGGACCCAAACCAATTTTTTTTTAGACTTTTATTTTGAAGGTATGGGATTATATAGCTTTTTAGATGAACTTGGCTTTGACTTTTTTCCATTGTATGCTAACGCTTTAGGACCTTTAGAATTTTTGACTTTATATGTAGAGGCATCCAAATTTTTATTTTTGAATCCCATGGGGTAGATGGAATGAGTGGAAGCTTTATGTTTACACAATGTGTGCATTGATTGGTCATGATTAAGATATTTAGAGGATTTATGGATAAATGGATAAGAGGATTGAATGGTAGGGATATTAGGATTGGAAGCAATGGTGGTAGAGTGGATGGAGGGATATTAGGAGTTGGAAGTAATGGTGGTAAAGTGGATGGAGGGATATTAGGAGTTGGAAGTAATGGTGGTAAAGTGGATGGTGGAAGGTGTATGGTCACATGCTTTTGACATTTGTAGGATGACGGTGGTGGAATTGAAACATATGTTTTAGGTGTATGATAGGCTTTATGATGGAAAGTGGACTTAGGATGCATGGAGGAAATACCAACATCTTGAGATTGGTGTCCTTGAGGTGTATGTCCAAGGCCATAAGAGCATGGAGGGACTTTGACATGGATGGGCTCCAAAATATCTTGTTCATGAAGGCCTAAACCTTTACCTTGGTGGTTCATATTTTGGAGTGTGCAATGGACAATAGGACTAGGTGTAGGTGAAACACTAGACATGATTTCCTTATTGGATGGAGAAGATAATGGTTGTTGTTGTTCAAAGGAGGAACATTCATGACTGAGGGTAGAAAGACCAATAGGAGATGATGGCGGAGTTGCAATGGGGTCGATAGTGGGTGATGGAGGATCATTAGGATCTTGATTATCATTTTGTTCACTTAGATCCAAGATATTTGTTTGATCTTCTATGTGTGCTTGGGAGGCACTTGTCTCATCAAGGGAAGTGAATGTTGATGGATCATGGATAGGACTAGGTGGAGGTGAATTTGGAATATCTTTCTCATGGATGGGTATAGGATCAAGTTGCTCTTGGATAGGCTCTTCATCATTATGGATATCATCTTGATCATAAAAACGATATAGATTATGGATGGGTTGGATGAAAATGATTTGATCTTGATTAGGACTAGGGCTTGATGTTTCCACATGCTTGGGAGTAGACTCTTGATATACCTCTTGGGTTGCTTGAATGGAATTGCAAGGGGATGACTCTTGAAGAGACTTGACATGTTCTTGACGGTCAACAACATAGGAGCATGAAAGAGGGTGACTTGGACTTATGAGGGGAGACTCTCGACTTGGCTCAAGGGGTTGAGGATGACATGGTTGACTTGAAGGACTTGGCATGACGTTTGAGGACTCTTTGGTATGTTCAAGTATATGTGTTGGATGACATGGAGACAATTGATTCCTTGCTTGTAGCCCTTGGGTCACATCCTTTGTAGGTGGATTGGTGGATTTATGTAATGCCATCAATTTATTTTTTAAATATCTAAATGTAGGGCATTGATTTGATGGAGGATTACATGATGATGGGGGTAATGAAGAGTTTGATTGGTATAAGGTAAAGAGGCCGGTGAATTAGGACTTGGACATGGTGGCTTATGGATAGGCATTTGATTGGATAGTGGTAAGGGTGTATGAACCAGATTGGTGTTCCCCTTGTCAAAGATGACATTAAAACTTAAAGGCTCTTGATTTTGTTGCCAAAGTGGACTTGGGAAGCTACGTTCTTGTTGTGATATGGGTGGACATGTTGATGTGCCATTGACACGATAGGTAAATGGGTTAGGTTGGCATGACGATGAAGGTGACACATAGGATTGGGGTTGAATGTGTTGAGGTTGAAATGATGTTTGGACTTGTGATATGATTTGTTGTTGTAATGATGATTGAGGGGTTGTATAGGGTAATGATTGTTGAGAGTTTGATTGGTATGGATAAGGGTTGACATTAGAAGAGTTGTGATAGGTTGATGAAGGGGAAACTTTATATGTGGATGGATGAGGTTGATATGATGATATAGGTGACACATAGGGTTGATGTGAAATGTGTTGATGTGGTGATTGGACTTGATGATGTGCTTGTTGGACTTGACAATTGGCCATGAGGTATTGGATTTGTGCTATGAGTTGTTGCATTTGAGGTGATTGGTTTGTTTGAAGATGTTGGATAATGTTATGGGCTCTGTGAATGATTTGTTGTTTTGAAGGTGATTGGCTTGTTTGAGCTTCATGAAGCACATGAATAAGCTCTTGTGCTACGTCTTCCAATGTTTTCATGGTGTAAAATGATGTTGATTGGATTAAATAAATGACGATGATTAGGATATGATGTGGAATGATAAGATTGGGTGATTTGGATGATGTGGCAAGTGTTTATTGGAAGTTTGACTTGGGCACTATCAAATACAATATTTCACATGCAAATGCATGAACACACACACCAAACACAATGATAGATTTGTCTTTGAAGAATAAATGTTCTGATTAAGCAAGCACTCGAATACACAACAACAAGCCCTATGACTTGTCAAGTGGGGTATGGCCAATTAGGTCTCAAGCTAGTCTGCACAAGGTTGAATAAGGATGATTTGTAAGAAAAATCCTACCACACAGCCGGGAGAAAGGGGTAACCCACCCTTCACCTTCACTTCCCAAAGGTATAAAGTTCTTTGGGGCTTAGCCAAGAGTGACAAGATTTTAACTCCCAAACAAGCATGTCTTTCGATTCACACTTCAATTAAGGTCATCCCTAGGGGTGATGAAATCCCCTAGCAGGCCTCCTAGTAAGGGTTTGACAAAAGCAAACCAAGTGAGGTGTTTGTAATCACACACACACTTGATTCACACTCACAATGATTAATTTCCTTTTAGAAAATTGAAGTGTGTGTAAAGCAATTCAAACACTTGTTCTTTTTAACCCCAAATCAAGATGTGTGATTGAATACAATAGTTAATTTTAGCCTCAATTTTTGATATGTAATTGAAAACAAGATTCGTTTTAAGAGGCCAAATCCAAATGTGTGACAAACAATGATTAAGAGGTGAAAGATTAAACGAGTGCACCTGGAAGTTTTCGCTTTCCAATCTTCTATCTATGACTAATATTGCTGCTACTATAGCTTCTTATGATCACCTACAAGATCAAAAAAACAATATTATAATGCAGCCAAAGAAAAGAAAAAGAAAAAGAAAAGAAAAAGACAAGTTCATCAGAAAATTTCAATTTCAGATACTTTTGACATAGCCGAATTAGATTTTAGTATTTGATGATTTTTTTGATCCGAAAAATGAAAAATCAAAGAAGAGACCCCTATTAATTTTCTGAGAGATTTCCAGAAATGTAAAGAAATAAGAAAAATTCTCTGTTTTGCTCTCAGAAACGCGGATTTGTGAAAACCATATAGAAAATGAAGATCTAATTTTTTCGCATTGTATTTGAACTCCAAACTAAATCTATAAAACATAGACCCCTATTAGAATTTCATGAACTTTCCAAAAATGTAAAAAGTTCTAAAAAATTCATCGATTTGCGTCCAAAAAATCAATTTTATGAAAATAATTAAAATCAAAATAACTTCCACAAAAATGATCATAAACCCTTGATGTTTTTACTGTAGCCTCTTGAAATGATGTACAAAATTTTATAAAAATCTTGTAAAAAAATTCACAGCTGTGTAGAAGATATGAAGAACTTTGTAAAACTTGTGGTTTTGTCCAAAAACTAGCAGATCTGCAATAAAATGTCAATAAAACCTGCAAAAGGCAAGCTATATCAAAGGATTCATGTCGGGTTCACCAAATGTAGATAGGGTAAAAATCAGCAGATTTAGAGTATTGAAAACAATAATCTAATTAATTTCTATCAAGCACAATAGAGTACGAAATAATACGAAAATCACAATAAACAACACAAATGCAAACCAATCTCCACACTAATTTGATTTATCTCCATTGCTCTTCTCCACTTGCATGAAAATGCGAGATTTTGAAGGGTTGACAATGAAGGAATTTTGAGTGCTCATTCCTGCAGCATAATGACTTGACAATGACAATGACAAATAGAAAGAATGATAGATAAAGACAGAAGACTGATTTTGACAGAGTTTGGGTGCTAGACGAATCAACCTCCTAAATGGATTGCGAGAGGCCGTATTTATAGAGACGTGACGTTGAAGAAGATAAGATTTGACAAGATTCGACAATGATTTGATTTTTGACAAAAGAGGAAATACAACGAGATGAGATAAGATTTCAAAAAAGATGGAAAGATTTCATTTCTTGTTTTAAGGAAATAAATCTTGAAAAAGACAAAAAGGATAATTGATGAATTATCTAATTAAATAAATTAATTAGATGCACACGAGTTCAGTTTTGGAAAGAAAGCGAGAAGATCTTTTTAGGATTTTATTAATTAAATAAATTTTGGATTTATTTAATTAACATTGAATTTATGATTTCATTAATTAAATAATATAAATTATTTAATTAACATTAGAAGAATGAATAGAAATGATTTAATTAATTAAATAATATAAATTATTTAATTAACATTAGTGAAATGGATGGATTATGAATATGAATTTAATTAAATAAATATAATTTATTTAATTAAATAAATGATGTCATGGGTACCTAGGGCAGAGCGTGCTACAAGATGCCTAAATGATGTAATGTCGAGACAGGTGTTGCAAGAGCACAATTTTGGGTGTCTACAGTGAGGATGTGAAGGCATACAGATTGTTTGATCCTGACACACGAGAGGTTCATTTCCGACGTGATGTTCAGTTTTCTGAGACCTTCACCCTGTCAGATCCTCCTTCGACTTCTTCTTCATCACAACCTACTCAGTCTTCTTCAATTCATGATACTTTGCTACTTGAGGAAGATTTTGATGATGGTCTTGATGCACCTCCTCCTCATTCACCCACTAGGCCACAATGGGCTCGCGTTACTCTTGAGGAGGCTGGTCCTCTTGTTGGTGATCCCACAGACACTTGCCGCACTCGTTCTCAGACTTCTAGAATTAGTCTTTTGAGTCATGCAGTTTCAGATGATCTTTAGAAGTTTTCAGATGCTTCGGGAATTCCAGAGTGGGATAGTGCTATGGATGATGAGTATTCTTCCTTGATGAAGAATCATACTTGGGATCTTGTGCCTCTTCCTAAGGGAAGAAAGTTGGTTCGATGCAAGTGGGTGTATCGTACCAAGTATGTAGCTGATGGTTCCATTGACAAGTACAAGGCTCATCTTGTTGCAAAGGGGTTTTCTCAGGTTGAATGAATTGACTATTCTGAGACCTTTGCTCATGTTGCCAAGATGGATTCTATTCGCCTTGTCCTTGCTATAGCTGCATCATAGGGATGGTCAGTATATCAGATGGATGTGAAGAGTTCTTTCTTGCATGGGGATCTTCATGAGGAGATCTATATGGAGCAGCCACCAGGTTTTGTGCAGGACTCTTCACTTGTTTGCAAGCTTCGACGTTCATTGTATGGTCTCAAACAAGTCCCTCAGGCTTGGTATGAGAAGATGGATAGTTTCTTGCTTGCTTCCGGCTACACTCGCTGCCATTCTGATCCCATAGTTTATACACAAAGACATGGAGAGGATCTACTTATACTTGTGCTCTATGTGGATGATTTGATTCTCACAGGGAGTTCTACTTCCATGATTTAGAGTACACAGCGAGCGTTGATGGAGCAGTTTGATACGACCGACCTTGGTATTTTGCATTACTTCCTTGGTCTTCAGGTTCATCAGACTTCTGAGGGGATCTTCATTTTCCAGCAGAAGTATGCTCTTGATTTGCGTCAAAGATTTTGTATGGCTGATTGCAAGCCTGCCCCTACTCCATTCCAGTCAGTTTTTGTACTGTCTTCCAGTTGCACTACTCCTACAGTTGATCCTACCTTATATCGGCAGTTGGTTGGCAATCTTTTGTACTTGACACATAGTCGTCCTCATATTTCCTTTGCGGTTGGACTTGTCTCTTGCTTCTCACAGGAGCCTCATGAGAGTCATTGGAAGGCCACCAAGCGTATCTTGAGATACATTTAGGGCACTACTCATTTTGGCATTCACTACACTTCAAGTGCATCTCAGAATGTGGGTTTCACTGACTCAGATTGGGTTGGTGATGTCAATGATTGGAAGTCTACTTCTAGCTTTGTTTTTTGCCTTGGTTCTGGTCTGATTGCATGGTCATGCAATAAGCAAAATGCTATTGCATTATCATCGATAGAGGTTGAGTATCGAGGTGCAGTGTTGGCTAGTCAGGAGGTTTTGTGGCTTCGTCAGTTGATGACTGAGTTTGGATTCCCTTCCACTCAGCCCACTACTCTTTGGTGTGACAATCAGAGTGCCATTCATATTTCACGCAACCCAGTGGAGCATCAGCGGACTAAGCATATTGAGATCCACATGCACTTCATTAGGCAGCTCATCTAGGATGGTGTTCTCAGCTTGGAGTATTTGCCTACAGATTAGTAGGTTGCAGACATCTTCACTAAACCTTTGGCATCACCTTGTTATCTTCAATTTCGATCGATGCTTGGGGTGAAGGAAGTTGTCCTTGGGGGGTCTTGAGGAGTCCTCCTTCCTTCATTAGTGTTTTCTTTACATCTTTTTCTCTTTTGGAGAGGAGTTTTCTCCCACAGGGTTTTTCTCCTTTTCTCCGCTTGTGAGAGTTTTTTGTTTTGTACATGGGTACCTCATTAGGCCTAGTTGTCAGGACCCATCTTTTGCATTATGCATTGGTTTGTACCTCCCTAAGTTGCACTTAAGGGGGGGTGTTGGTGTGAATAAGTCTTGTACCTAGTTCATTCCTTTACTAGGGACTTAGGGGACTTAATTCACATGTTAAGTTTACTTAGGATATTAGTTGTCATATCTAGATAAGTATTAGTTGTCTTATCTAGAATTTCCACTTTCCTAGGTAGTTATGAATTAGTTGTCTCATGTGATAGGATTAAGACACTTGTCATGATCTTGTCTTATCCTATCTCTCATCCTTGCCTTTATAAGCAAGGCATCTCTAGCATATTATTGTATTGCATATAGTATTGTATTGTATTGCATTGATCACATTGTATCATACTGCAATCCTTGTTTGGTGGAATAGCATCTTCCATTGTTGCTTCTCTCTATCTCTTGTGGAGGTTCTTTGGTGTTGTAGATTGAAGATCTTGGGTTGTTAACTCCAACAAGACCTCTTCGTTTAATCCCAAATTTTGGATGACTAATTGATCATATGACTACACTAACAGAATCACTGCGAAGCTTAGAAGGTTTTGAGCAAAACTTTCTAGGAGCATCACACCTCAATTCCATCATCTGACCTCCTGAATAGCTAGGCACCTATCTCCTTCTAGGGTACCCATGGCTGGCAGACTTAGTTTTTATTTTGCATTTTTCAACTTTATCTTTTGTTCATTGTGCTTTCCTTTGCTTTGAATGTCGGAGATGAAAAATTTTCTAAGGCATGAAACTCTAGGTGCCTAGATTGAGCTGAGGTGCCTAGACTGAGCTGCTGCACCTAAGGTTTCCAAAGTTAGCCAAAATTTTGCATTTTTTCAACTTTCACAGCTCCCTTTCTCCATTCTTCGATCTAAGTGTACATTCATCATTTCTCATCTTTTGTTTAGTGCTTGAATGTTTGAATCTGACACTTGACAACTGACTGACCTCCATTAATGGCCTTGGATCTCCTAAAAAAGCATAATAGACCCATTAGGGAAAAACTAATCTTTTTTTAATTCTAGCTACACCAGCCTGGTGAGGAAGTATTTTCAACCAATCAAAATCAGTTTGAACCCTAACAACCAAACTTTCTATTTTTAGAAATTTTCTATTTTAAGAAAAAATTTCCAGTATCCATTTCAAAAGAAACCCAAAAAAGGTTTTTTTTTAGAAAGTTTCTAAAAATAGAAATTTTCCTAAAATTTAGGGCCGAAAAACTAAGATCTGGGTTTTGTAGACTTAGTTGCTCTGAGTAGACCCAAATCATCAAATTTTGAAAATTTAAGTTTTTGACCCTCATGCAAGACATGAAAACCCTAATTTTGTCCTTTTTTTGACAATTTTAACAAGACTTTTACTCATTTCTTCAGAATTCCTAAGTGTAGCAAAAAAATTTAATTTGGGGTACAACATTTGGCTCTATCTGGGGACCATGTCGGATACTTACGACATAGGAGACCAAAGAATCTCTAGATTTTTAAGCTTGGACCAATGCCTTATCCATTGGGTATCAAAGTCAACAACATTTCCTAATCACCTATTGCAAGACTTTCCCTAAGTCACCTATGACAGGACTTCCTAGAATCACCTAATAGTTGGAGTTTCCTAAAAAATCACCTAAAACATGACAGAATTATTACAGAAAGGGGAAACACAACATAACAATCACATCACGGAAAGGGGAAACACATCATGAAAATAGAAAGAAAATCACTCCATCCCCGAAGGATGTCATTTATGCCTGAAAGGCTTTACTTCTCTTCTCCTGGGTATCGCAGGAGATAAATCTTTTAGGATGAAGATTCTCATATCTTCATACATCCAGGTAGAGGTACCTTGAAAAAATTCAAAATATGGCACAAGGAAGGAAGCAGGTACCACTGAGTCACCAACTTTATTGTAGTTCATCTTTGGGATGTCTCTATTATCGAACTCTTCAAACCAATCGATCGTGTTCCACACCCAATTTCTATAATGCCATAGATGATCCTTTCTAACCTTGAAATATCCCTTGATTGGCTCATCGATCAACTCTACATCCCCTTTAACACATAGGAGTTCAATTCTTATGTCTTCGACATTTTTGAGGCCCAACAGAAGTGCCTCTTTTTCAACTTTAGTGAACTCCAATTGTAGCAATTCTTTAGGGGAGATGATCATTTTCCCTTCTTCTAAACCTATAGATGAACAACCCCCATGATGTAAATGCATTGTCCATAACTTTGTATCCTCTGTCAGTCTCTTTTCATAACAAGCAATGTTCCAGTCTTCAATTTCTATCTTTGACAGTGTTACATAATTACCAAGACCCATTTCTTGATATAGAGTTTGGGCTGGGGAATTTAGGATTTTTACCACCATGAACTGGGATTTGGGTCTAGGTTCTATCTTGATTCTGCCTTCCTTCACAAGAATGGTTACAAATGACCAATCTAACTGCATCACACCACCAAGATCTCTATAGAAGGTCTGGCTTAATAGCATCTTGTAGCTGGTTGGAATGTCAACCACTAGAACATTCATCACTATCTTTTTCTCTAGACAAGCCACCAACCTTACTTGAGTGTCTACCAATTCTCTGACCAATGACATTGACTTGGACTGAAGTGAATGACATTTTTTTTTAGGTTTTTTACATGAAAGTCCTAATGTATTCATCACTTGTAGAGACACAACGTTGTCTAAGGCTCCTAAATCTATGATGCAATTGCTCGGTTTGAATCCTCCTATATATAAAGATATATAGAAGGGTTTAGGCTTTTCTTTTGTCGGAAAAAATGACTCAAGCAATGTAGGATGAATTGAAGCTTCTTTCTTTACATGTATTATTCTATCCAACTACTCAGGATGATCATGAAGATTCCAACTGTGAAATCTACACCTTGGTCTTCATCATGGAGTTTACAATATCAAAATTGGCTAGAGATGGGTCTTAAGCAACCACTTCTTTAACTTGTTCTTTAGCTCTCTACCTCTCTTCTTCTTCCTTTTATGCTTGCAACTACAGAGCACCTGTAAACACAAGCAAAGAATGTCTTTCATGATTTTTTGCAAGAGAGTAGTGGCGTAGGTATTCTTTTTCTTAAATAACGGGTTCACTTTGAAAGTATCCTAGAGAGGAGTCACTATTGAAGTTGTATGTCTGTGGTAAGACAACATTTGAACTTGGTGTTGGGACAAAACTAGAGTTGGGTGCAACCTCAGTATATCCCATAATCTGGTTCATTCTTAAATTCTCAGGAAATGTAGTATTGGTATGTGCGTTGGTATCATGGAAAGGAAAAAATACAAAATTTTATGCAGCTTGAGTTGTTTGTGTTAGTGGAGCTAGAAACTGTGGCCTATAATTTTTGAAAGGATAAAAATTATTTCTATTTGGCTGGTATGGTTAATAAAATTGATACTATTATTGAGGTTGATATTGTGGTGGTGATAGTGTAAGCATCTCATTAGCTATCTTTTGTAGCTATGGATCTGCAAAACCCTGAACTAGACACCTGATTGAATCCTTCTTCATTATGCTGAAGGTGACCATGTTATCCTCCAACTCGATGGCATGTCTTTGTGCATCTATCAATTCTATTTCTTTTGTCGACTTCAAGAAGAAGGCTATCTCTAATGGAAGAGTGTTTATGAAGCAGCTCATCAGAATCTCCAATGATGGATTAAGTGTAGAATAAAGTCATGTAACAAGACAATTAAATCTTTCTACAAACTCCCTCATGGGCTTGTTGTACTCCATCTTTGAATTTTCAAGTTGCAAACCACCAATGACTATCTTCAGTAGGCTTGAATCTCACCAGGTATTTCTTGCTCATAGTTTCCCAACTTGTGATAATGCCCAGCTCTAGATGATTGAACCAGTCAGTAACATTTCCCACAAG
This sequence comes from Sequoia sempervirens, assembly GCA_007258455.2. Classification (NCBI taxonomy): domain Eukaryota; kingdom Viridiplantae; phylum Streptophyta; class Pinopsida; order Cupressales; family Cupressaceae; genus Sequoia; species Sequoia sempervirens. The sequence goes on along the minus strand of VDFB02271358.1, from coordinate 91,915,612 downwards.
AGTCTCCACAAAGAGACACACTGCGATGTCTTTGTGTCCCACATGCAAGATGGCACAAGCCATTGAGAAGGAAAAAAGATGATCATCAAGATGTTGAGTTCCAACACCATGAAACCATGGAAAGTGCTTCCTTGACCCTTCAGGTACCTCATGATGTTCCCACAAAGCCAAAGGTCCAATTTGATTGCCCCAAGGTAATGGGGGTGGATGCCTCAGATTCTTTCCAGCATTTTTGTTGTTATCACCCATTTCTTCTAGCTAGATCATGCAATAGGGTGCTACATGGTCATTCCTATGTCATAAAGTGTAGGCTATCTTGAAGTTTTATGGCCCGTGCCCCATGGTGGGTGCCAGAAAATTGTTGGCGTTTTAATTCACACCTTTGGAGTGTGAATTAGAAACAGACAGAGATGCATAGATAAACTGCTCTTTGAATTAGGAGGGGAAGCTCCCTCTTTGTTGATGTTGCTTAAGAAAGTAAATGAAAACTAATTTGGATGGCTTTTTTGTCCAGCTAAGAGCACAAGGTTATAAAACTCAAGTGCCATAGCTAATATTTTTTGTTTAGAAGTTCAACTACAACTAAGCCTACTCTAATGATGGTTCTAACTTCTCAAGTAAATGTAGAGCAAGAGAGTTAGAAATGGAAAAGGAAGGATTCTCTGAAAAAATACTTAAATAAAATCTTTTTCAACACACATCTACTTACTTTCAATGCAAGCTAAATTAAGATCATGTAAACATAACACAATAAATGAAAATCTAAGACTTTATATTAAGGAAGCAAAGCAGGCACAAGACTTTATTTTCTCAAATTTCTAGAACAAGAGATTACACTTCTGGGACAACGGGATTGTACCAAAATAGGCATACAATTTAGTGATCAACCAGAACATATTGACACAAGACACAAGAACAAAACAATAACTTGCCGCTAAAGAGGCTTGCAAACTTGCTCTTACACAAAGTGAACTAACACTGAATAACAACTTGCAGCATTACAGGCTTGTAATTTTCTATCACAAGCACAGTTAATAAAATAATGGGCAAGGCTACCCTTATTTATACATAAGCAGAGGAGTAGGGAACCCTAAAATCTCCTTGCTTTTACAACTACGGCTTGCTAACATGCAAGCTTTATTTCTAAAACTAAAACAAGATAAACATCTATCCACCTAATAAAGCATAAAAATAGGAAAAGACAACTATTACAATGTGTTTTGTTTCTCTTCTTCAAAGAGTGGATAAGAATTGAGATGAGAATAGAAAGAAAGTTAGAAGAAAGCTTCTAGATGACTGCTGCTTTAAATCTCATCCACATTTGCCAAAAAGTTGATTTGTTTCTTGATTTCAAGTGGAGTGTGTTGCTGAAAATAGAATGTTGATCTGTCTTGAAAAAGCAAGTTCTCCAAAAAAAGCTGACCTGGGTTCTGTAGAAAATCACATTCTAAAGAAACCTAGATGCTCAAAAACTAAGAAAGCTAAATCCATCCTTAAAAAGCCACCAAAATGAAGTTTCTAGAAGAGGGAAAATTTTCCCAATGTTCAAGAGGATGAAAAAGCAGAGAGACCCATGTGATCAGAAATGGAAAAAGCTAAGTGGTTGTTTTGAAAAAGCAACACCCAAGAAGTTTGGAGCACAAAAAAGCTTTCCTCCTTGCTCACTGGTCTCAAAACCATGAAGAACACCAAAAAAGCATGTCGTTTGGGTCTTCAAATATTCTTTGAAAGAAAAGAGAAAATCTTCTTGCTTTGGATGCCAACTTACAAAAAGTGAATAATAAAAGGCAAGGACATCTTAAATAAGTTGAGTTTGAGAAAATCTGCTTTCTTTTGCTTTAAATCCTTCGAAGCCTATCCTGAGCTTGTGCATCAAACTTGGACATTTTTTTGATGTTGAAAGATAAAACTTGGAAAAAATGACTAAAGCATTGAGCCTTGGGTGCCAATCTTCTCCTGGGGTGCTTTTCCTCTCCAGGCTTAGCCAATTTTCTTGAAATTTCAACTTTTTGCTTGATTTTGACCTCTATTTGAATTTGATTTTTGGATGCTCAAAGGATCCCGTGAACTAACAGGGTGATCCATCGCAAGGCCTGACTAATTCTAAGAAGGTTATCATGGAGGAATTGACCCCTTAAAAGGTTGGGTGCCCCTGGATACTTGGGGCACTCATGCTTAACAATGTTAGCTATTTTTCATTTTCTTCAAGTTCTTGCTCGTATCCCTTGATCTACTGATGAATTTGTGATTCTGGGAGCTAGATTGTTACGATTGACTAACTATCAGATTTGTTGGATAGCTCGGAGGATTCTGGAGGGGTTTCTCTGGAGGTTGCATCGTTTGGAAATTGCATCTTGAGGGTCAAAAGCTTGGGCACCCCTAGCTAGCTAGGGTTCCCAACTCCTCCAGAGTTAGTTGGTTTTACCCCTTCGACCAGTCGATGATAACTAATGCTTGTCAACTCTGATGGATCTACTGATAGTTGTGTTGAAAATCCTGATCGGGACTAGAGAAGACATGTTGGAGACTGCAACTATATTTTTTTTCATTTGATGTCCCAAAACCTTAGGCACCTATCTCCTTCTAGGGTGCCCAAGATCTCTATAGTCATTTTCTTCAATTTTCAACCATGAAGCTTAAGATCTCATGTTATTCCTTATGTTCATTTTGAGTTTTCCAACAGTAGACGAGTCTGATGATCATGCCAAGATGTTCACTGCAAAGCTAGAAAATTTTTGAAGAGACTGAGCATATTTGCAAACCCTATCTGCTGGATTTGGTGCTTCAAAACCCTATGAACCTATCTCCTCTTGGGGTGCCCATCATTACTAGACTTAGAATATTTTCTGATGATTTCATTATTTGCATTCTACTTCTTGGTTAAGACCTCTCTTTGTTTAATCCTGAATTTTGGATGACTGATTGATCATATGACTGCACTGATGGACTCACTGCGGAGCTGAGAAGGTTCTAAGCAACATTTTTTAGGAGCATCACACCTCAATTCCATTATCTAACCTCCTGAAAAGTTGGGCACCTATCTCGTTCTAGGGCGCCCATGGCTGGCAGACTTAGTTTTTATTTTGTATTTTTCAACTTTCTCCTTCATTCATCATTCTTTCCTTTGCTTTGATTGTCAAAGATGAAAAATTTTCTAAGGCATGTGACTCTAGGCACCTAGACTGAGCTGGTGCACCTAAGGTTTCCAGAGTTAACCAAAATTTTACATATATTTCAACTTTCACAGCTCCCTTTCTCCATTCTTCGATCTGCATGCACATTCATCATTTCTCATCTTTTTTTCAGTGCTCGAATGTTTGGATCCGACACCTGGCAATTGACTAACCTCCACTAATGGCCTTAGTGCTCCTAAAAAGCCTCCTGAAAAAGTAGAATAAACCCATTAGGGAAAAACTAATCTTTTTGTGATTTTGACTGCACCAGCCTAGTGAGGAAGTATTTTCAACCAATCAAAATCAGTTTGAACCCTAACAACCAAAATTTCTATTTTTAGAAAAAAAATTCATTATCCATTTCAAAAGAAACCCAAAAAAACCCAACAAAAGTTCTATTTTTAGAAAGTTTCTAAAAATAGAAATTTTCCTAAAATTTAGGGCCGAGAAACTAAAATCCGGATTTTGTAGACTTGGTTGCTTTGAGAAGACCCGGATCATCATATTTTAAAAATTTTAAGTGTTTGACCCTCGTGCAAGACATGCAAACCCCAATTTTGACCTTTTTGACAATTTTAACAAGAATTTTACTCATTTCTTTAGAATGCCTAAGTGTAGAAAAAAAAAATTAATTTGGGGTACAACACTCTATGTGTGGGATTCATGTGAACTTGTTGAGTGTGCAAGATGATTTTTACCTTGCTTGTTGTGCAGGGTCTACTAGATGCAAGTAGGGGGAGTGGATCTCAATGGGAGCCGAAACCAAAGTGGTTTCCAGGGTAACCCATTTGGGAGTTTCTTAATTCAGTGATAATCTAATTAATGAATTAGAGGTTTGGGTAGATTTCACATTAATCAAGGTAATTGGATGCCTCACCCATGCATGTATTGCTCGTTTAGGCTAAGGATGGGTTGAGAAGTCCTAGTTGACAAGATCAATTTCCTTGTCTTCACGAAAGGAATGTTGGTGAACCGCATGTGTCACCCTATGGGGTTGATGTCTAGTGAGAGACTACCAAGGTCACCATAGATGGGGGTTGGCATCTAGTGAGAGACTGCCAGGGTAACCCATGCTAGGACCATGCAATGACACTCTTTTGTATTGTAGTCTAGCATTCCCTAGTTATGTTATCCCCTTTTGTTGTGAGTGCCTCTAGAAGCAATGTTTGTGTTTATGTGATGTTAATGTTATTACTGTGTTGTGTCAGAGCCATGTATAGCCTTGTTCATGTTAGCCTACTGTCTTCTTGACTGTTTGTTTGTAGTGGGACCTTATGTTATCTCCTAGCATAGGGGGTGGACCTTAGGGTTCCACATGGTCGGGAGGTTGGTGCTTTTTTCCTCCATTTGGTTTCCTTATTGCTTGTTCATGTGCATGGAGGTTGTACCTTGTGTAGCAGATTCTAGTTCATGATCTAGTTCGAGAAGATAGTCCTTTATGTATATAAATTGGTCTTGCATATCAACTATACCATTTATTGTAATATCAATGTATTCTTCCCAATTGTATTCAAGGAAGCATTATTATAAACAATGCAATGATGTACTCTCATGTAATGTGATTTGTATTTATGTGTATTAGTTACTTATAAATGATTTTTCATGCCATTTGACGAATGACATGTTATAGAAATGTATATTATTGAATCACTTAATGTGACGGTTTAAAATGACCTTGTTTATTAGACAAATCATGTAAACATATTTGTTAATGGAATAATTTCTAGTTCTTGTTTATAGTTGTGTTATTAATGTAGTCATGGAACCTTAGAGGACTTAGTTTACTTTATATGTTATGTTTAGTTATGTAGTTCACTGTTAATTCCTTATATTTTAAAAAAAATTGTTATATTATTGTAGCTTAGATGTGTTGTCCTATGGGGTTCCTTGGCAAGGTGTTACAGGCACTACTGTGTGAGCACCCATTATTACACTCTTTTATTTAATTTTCTAAAAAAAAAAGTTATTGACTCTATTTTAACTTGTTTTGTCCTTAGTAAGTTTTATGCATTACAAGTGCACCATTTATTGAAATAATTGTATTAATGCATTTGATCAAAATGGGACCAAGATTAAATGGGTACTAACATGAATATGCAAATTTCATTGAAATATATCTATACATACATATATTTTAGGTCACATTATTTAATCATAAATGAACATTTCCATAATGTGAAAATTTATATAGAATAAGGAAACAAAAATTTGAGCACACAAGATAAAATATAAAATTATGAAAAGAAACAAATTAATAATATAAATCATAATTAAGATAGGAAAGAATCTTAATGTCTAGAGATGTTCATAAATTTCTAAAAGTATAAAATATTTTATGCTTTTCCTCAAAAGTATGGAAATTTTATTTATTCTTCACTAAATAATTTAAACAATAGCAATCATTCCATCCTTTATAATTCTTAAATAACTATGTATCTATGAATAAAAATATTATCCTATAGTATTTATTCATAAGATAAGACAATGATTATTTAAAAATACAAAGCTTCACTATTTGTAATTTGAAGCCTTTCATCCATGCAATTTTTTATCATGTGGATTCCATTTCTATTTTGAATTCTTTAACCATTGACACATGAATGCACATTAGTATCTTGATTCCATTAGGCATGTGTTTAGGAATTTGGACAAAGAGAAAAAAAATGATGTAATTAACCATTTCTCCAAAGCTAACAAAGAACTTACATTCTCAACATCTCTCAAACCGGAGTCCACTTTATTAAATCCCAGCCACCTCCAATCACTCAATCCGAGTATATTGTCTTGTTTTGTATGCTTGTTTAGTTTAGATGAGTATGTCATGATTGGCATCAAATATGCATTATGTAAATATAACTTAGATTTCTTTATAATCTTTGCAGCTTGCAAAAGAGATCCATTAATGAGGTCTTGCATAGTATCTATTGCACTTCCTAATTCCTATACACATGGCATTACCATAGTATCCTTGTGGAAGCAAGGGATTAATTAATCTACTCATATCTATTGCAAAGAGAAGCTTCACATTTTGATTATTTGTGCCAAGCCAATACTGCCATAATTTTGAATGTTGAGAAAAATTATTTACATTCTGCTATAAAGTATTTTTTAATATATTTTAGTATCTTAGAGTTTATAATGAAGGGGGGTCGAACCAATTTGCTATCTATTGGAGGTGAGTGCAAGTTGTATATGATCTCCTTAGTTGAATGAAAATGATAATATTGGAGATGTATTTAAGGTCTTTTGCCTTCAATAACTGTCTATTCCATATTGGTTCTATAGAGGGTTTAATATCTCCTCTTTCAATCTCTATGAGGCCTTGGAGAAACTGGCATGCTCCTCGTCCATCACATGCACTACGATGAAAATTCATTCCCACAACAAAACTCCTACATGCAAAATGAATCACCTACATACAAGAAATGCAACAACAAAAAAAAGAGTGCACATATTATATTAGTACACCATGCATTCTACCACTATAAGATACATTATATTAATTCATTGCACATCTAATAAAAATAAGGAAGATGACTAGAAATTGGTTAAAAAAAAACTTATTTTTAAAGATTATTTTTTAATTTATTTTTAAAAGATTAAAAATAATAATAAGTAGAAATGGACTTAAAAAATGAAAGTAAAAAAATAAATTATCAAAATAAATATTATATGTGAAGAGACCAAACCTTTTTTAAAATTTCAATCTTATTATGTAAAATTTATAATACAAAAAAATATTTTTACTTACAAATTTAGTAAATTATATATTGATAAAAATTTTAAAATTAAAAATAATAGAGCTAAATCATTACCTTTACAATTTCAAATATACTATTCCCATTATTAGTTTAAAAAATAATTATAAATACTTAAAAATATGCACCAAAAACATTTAAAATAATATATGCACTATGCCCTTAATAGTCAACATAGGAATACGACATCACAAAAGTGAGGTGGGTAATAAGTGGAAGGCATGATAAGATGGAGAAGTATGAAAAATACAATGATGAGGTAGGTGATAGGTGAAATGCATTCAATAAGATGGAGAAATATGAAACTTTGATAGGAAGAAGGAAAGAACAAAGTTATAAGAAAAGACATACAAGTTTAGGAAGGGAAAACACACAACAAACAAAAAATGAAAGAAACAAGTACATACCTAATATGTATAGACTTATATATTGATTAGAAATGGGATATGACATCTAAGTGCTACATTCATGGATATATGTGATGGAACCTCTATACTTAAGTGTATCTACTTACATATTTCATGTGAGTAGGATTGTTTGTGGGTATTATTGTCGTAAATGGTGATAGTACTAGTGTGTGAGTACCCATTATTACACTATTATATTCAATTAGCTAAAAAAAATATCGACTCTATTTTAACTTGTTTTGTCCTTAGTAAGTTTTAGACACTACAAGTGCACCATTTCTCAAAAAAATTATATTATTGCATTCTATAAAAATGGGCCCAAGATTAAATGCTTGTATTGCCACAATTATGCAGACTTCACCAATATAGATACGTGCACATATATTATAGGTGACATTATTTAATCATAAATTAACATTTCCATAGTTTGAAAATTGCTTAAGAATAAAGAAACAAAAAACTTAGCATACAAGATAAAATTTAAAATTATGAAATAACACAAACTAATAATATAACTCATAATTAAGATAGATCTAGGAATCTTAATATCTAAAGACATTCAAAAATTTATAAAAGCATAATATACTTTATACTTTTACTCAAAAGTATGAAACTGTTATTTATACTTCACTAAATAGTTTAAACAATAGCACAATCATTGCATTCTTTAAAATATTTAAATAATTACATATCTAAAAATAGAAATAGTTTCATATATATTTTCTCATAAGATAAGAAAATGATTATTTTAAAAATTTAAAGCTTTGAAGCTTTACATTACACTACTTGTAATGAAGTCTTTTATCCATGCATTTGTTTATCATGGATTCCATTTCTATTTTGAATTCTTTAACTGCTGACATGGGCATGCGCATTAGTATCTTAATTCCATCAAGCATCTGCTTAGGAGGTTGGAGAAAGAGAAAAAAATTTGGTGTGCTTAACCCTTTCTCCAAAGCTAATAGAGAACTTACATTCTCTACATCTCCCCAACCAAAGTCCACTTCATTTAATCCGAGTTGCCTCCAATCACTCAATGCAAGTATATTGTCTTGTTCCATATCCTTGTTTACTTTAGATGGGTATGTTATGCTTGGCATCGAATATACATTCTGCAAAGATAACTTAGATTTCTTTATAATCTGTGTAGCTCTCAAAATAGATCCATTACTGAGTTCTTGCATGGTATCTTGAGCACATCCTAAACCCATGGCATTACCATAGTATCCTTGTGGAAGTGGGGGATTAATTGATCTCCTCATATCCACTGAAAAGAAAAGCTTCACATTTTGATTGTTTGGAATTTGAAGAGCCTTTGTGTGGGATTGCCAAGCCAATGCTGCTGCAATTTCAAATGTAGAGAAAAATTCTTTACATTCTTCCTTAAAGTTTTTTTTGATATATTGTAGTATCTCAGATTTTATAACAAAGGAAGCTCGAACCAATGTGTCAGCTATTGGAGGTGAGTGCAAGTTGTATATGATCTCCTTAGTTGAATTCAAGTGATAATATGGGAGATTTATAAGGTCTTTTGCATTCATTAACTCTCTATTCCATATTGGTTCTATAGAGGGCTTAACATCTTTCCTTGCAATTTGTGCGAGGCTTTGGAGAAATTGACTTGCTCCTCGTCCATCACATGCACTATGATGGAAATTCACTCCCACAACAAAACCCCCACATGCAAAACGAGTCACCTACATTAAAAAAAAAAACAATAACAATAAACAAGAGTACACATATTATGTTGGTACACCCATGCATTCCACCATTATAATATACATTATATTGAGTCATTGCACATCTAATGAAAATAAAGAAGATGAATAGAAATTGATAAAATAAAAATAAAAATAAGATTAAAAATAATAAATAGAAATGAATTAAAAACAATATTATAATGAAGATGCTAAACATTTTCAAAAATTTCAAAGAGAACAATCCATTTCTATTAAAACCTATCATATGAATTTTACTTTTACTTAAAAATTTAGTAATATAATTATTAATGATTTTAAAACTAAAAATATCAGAGCTAAATCATGAACTCAAGAATTTCACATATTTATTCCCATTATTAGTTTAAAAAATAGTTATAAATACTTACAAACATGTGCTACAAACATAAGAAATAATGTATGCAGTGTGTCCATATACAAATAAAAATGATTTGAGATTATCATATGATATTATGCCTATGTTGACTATCATGGACACTGCATATATTATTTCTTAAAGATATCAAGTTTCCACAAAATGTTTCAAATTATTATAGTAGGTTAGCTGACCTTTTTTTTGGTTCATGGGTTAGCTGGCCTTTTTTTGGTTCATGGAAAATACTTGGGGGTGGGGAAGTTAAAAATGATGGTAGAAGCTGCTGCTTTTGAATGCTTATTGTGTTGGGTCTCTCTTGAATTGATTGTTGATGATCAGTTGTGTGACAAACAGTAAATGTGTTCTTAACTTGAATTTTTTGACAGTTGATGTTTGCTGATACAAGTTCCATTTAGTTGGGAATGGAAAAATAATTAGATGATTACTAGCTTGCTCTTCCTTCTAGAATTGAATCTGGATCTAAGGACCTCTATGAAGAATTAAATTGCAGGCAGTTTGAAAATAACATAGTTTTTTTTTTTTTTTATGCACAGAAATCCAGTTTTACAATCAGAAAGACTAGCTGAAGCGAGATTAGTCCCTTATGAACAAGCAGACGCACCTATTATTATTGGAATGTGGGTTGTAATAAAATACTAAAACTGTAAAGAGATTGTTTTGGGATTATATCTCAAATATTTGTGCACCTGAGACAATCATGTACAAGTATAGTCCTAATACCAACAAATTGTTAAAACAATAATGGTGGCAAGAATCACCTGAACAAGCAGAAGATGAGAGCTCGGAGTATCAGTAGTACTAGGTGGAGCTGAAAAGAGTAGCTGTTCATATGACGGCTTCATATCATCGACATCTCCGAGGACAGTGAGATTGTTATCCGCCATGGCTTCCACAAAGAGAACACCCTCGCCTGTGCACTCCACTTGAAGCTCCCCATTTTCTGTACGTGTTAGCCGCCCAGCAAAAGGAAAATAAGGCACCAACACCTTGGACAGAGCCTTTCGAATTGTCTCTGCAGGATCCGCAGAAATACCTTGACGGGCACTGTAGACTAACAAATAGTTAAAGTAAAGTTTTCCAAATAGGCGGTCAATGGAGGAGAGGGAGAGTATAGCTTTGGGGGAAGGCAGAGAGGGGGGCACCATGACTGGCTCAAACCTCTTTACATTCAACTCTGTTGAGCCTGCCTTCTCCATTCTTATTCTTCTATTCTGATTCTGCTATGCTCTGGGATGGATTGTAATGCTTCACAAACACAAACTCAAAGTGGATGTTTAATGTTTGTGTACTACAAGCCTTAAATAGGCCACATAAACTCAAATGGGTTGACCCCCTGCAGACGATCCTATATTCATTTGTTCAGAAAAAAACAATGGAGCGGCCGGCAAAGCTCACACAAACTCTGGGATGCCATTATATATGTCGTTCACACAAACTCTGGGATGCCATTTCAGAGCTGATGTAATATCGACAATTGTCAGATTCTCATTTCTTTAACATTAAATTATTTCTTTAACAATTGCAACTGAAGAGCTTATGGCAAGAATGGGTTCCACTGGTCAACAGGAACCTTGTCGAAATTATTTCTTTAGAAAGAGTGTATTACAGCTGTAACTGAAACTGAAGTTCAATAGGGAAAACCCCCCAATTGCCGCCCATGATCTAATTGCTGTTTACTCTAAAATCTGACCCCCCAATAACGGTTTACATTTTAGTCATTACATTGTTTTAATTATGCCAATAAAAATTTACAAATTACACCAATATATGTTCACTACTGAATGTGTAGTTGACCAAAAAAATAAAACACATTGAAAACTATTGAAAACACATTGAAAACTATTGATAACACCTTTAATTTTTGTAAGCTTTTATTGTTTATCTAATGAACGGGTACTAGCGAAGTGGTAAAGATGTAGGGGACAGAGGTTTAAAAACACCCTTTTTGAGCACCTTTCACTTTACGGGTTCCACAAGACACGTTATAAATACCTAGAAGCCATTTTTTTCTTTTTAAGGTCCTAACTCGCTTACAAAGAAGCCCCAAAAAAAAAAAAAATCAAATCAGACCTATTTTGCACTCTACACGAATGTGCAAAGTTAGCCCTGGCGGCTACTGGTACGTTTCCCCTAAGAGTTTTATGGAGAGACTTCTATAATAATAGGCTAGTTTAAAAGGCACAAAAATTATTTAGACAATTTTTTAACTAAGTATTTTAAAAATGTATGTAATTTATTAAAAAAGTGGGGAAAAGTTAGATTCCAAAGAGATAAAAACAAATTCACTAAGTGATAAAAGCTAAAAAATTAATAAGAAGTGGATCATGATCATCTAACTACTACATATATATATATATAAGACAAAGTCACTAGCGATAAAAGCTAAAAAGTTAATAAAGAGTGGATCATGATCATCTAACTACTACCAATATATATATGACAAATTCACTAAGTGATAAAAGCTAAAAAGTTAATAAGAAATGGATCATGATCATCTAACTACTTCTATATATATAATTTTTAGATTAAAACTATGTAATTTACAAAATTTTGATCAATAAATCTAGAGAAATAAAAGATAAAGTTGCTAAGTGATAAAAACTGAGGTGGATCATGAACATCCAGTTTTGCCAAAACATCAATAAGGTATGTGTTATCAAGAATAGAGTCCTAGCTGGCAAAAACATCCTTTTCATTTTCTTATGTAATCGAGGGTTAAGTATCATAATTAGGAGAGATGACCAAAGCAAGATAATATTTTTTTCTAAAATTTAGCTAGCCAAAGGCCCCATAGTCACAATGTAAGGCCTAGCTTTTTGTGCATCCTTTCTTCATCGATGGGTTTCATTATTGCTAGTTGATTTAATCAAATGATTGTTTACATTAAGTAATTTGGTTTAGTTGTGTTTAATGATAATGATCTTACCAGGAGTTAAATACATTATTTTCATTCGATTTTTATATAATGAATATGTACCTTAAATTGTATCAATTATATGCTATTTAAATTAAAGGAAAAATTTCAATCTTTTAATAACCAATTTTTTAAATATATTTTTTATATTATTTTTTATAAGTTTAAAATATATAATTTATTAAAAATGTGGTAGAAAAAGTCAAAATCCAAAGTTTTTACAAGGAAAAGCTTTAATGAATAAATTCAAAGAACTAAAAGACAAAGCCACTAAGTGATAAAAGCTAAACAACTAATAAGAAGAGGATCATGATCTTCTAGCTTTTGCCAAACACCATACCTATAATTTATATTATTTTTATAGATTAAAAATATGTTTATTAAAAAAGGTGGTGGAAAAAGTTAGATCTCAAAGTTTACTACAAGGAAAAGTTCTAATCAAATAAATTCAAAGAAATAATTTAAATAAAGCCACTAAGTGATAAAATCTAAGTTATCATGAACATCCAACTTTCTTCAAACATCAAGGTATGTGTCATCAAGAATAAACTTCTAGCTAGCAATAACACCCTTTCTATTTTCTTTAGTAGGGGGCTAAGTGTCATAATTAGGAGAGATGGCCAAAGAAAGTTAAGAAAATTTTCTACAATTTAGCTAGCCAAAGACCTTATAGTCACATGGCTCAAAAGAGGTTGAAGATTGGTGGGATGGATGAAACCGACCACAAGAAATCTAATCCTTGGCACTTCTTGAAGGGGGCTAAGAAGAGTGTGATTGAGATTCATGTCCGCCACGATCATTTTGACTTCATCTGCATCAACATTCAAAAGGAGTTGAGGGGCCCATGCTATAAAAGGAAGAAAAAGTGAGGAACACACTTCCTTCACTAATCTATGAGAGAAAGTATGTACAAAAATTAGATTGATCACATAGCTACAAGGAAGTAAACACAAAAGTAATATATAAATTAACATAGTGACTTACACTCTAGAGAAAAAACCTTTTTAGAGAAAAATCTCACACTCTAGAGCAACTCAATGCATTATTCAGTAATTGAATGGTTAAAATAAACTTGTAGAGTCTAAACATTTACATGAGTATAACCAACATGAGATTTGAAGCAATTTTGGTAGAAAAATGGTACATAGAAATCTATTATCAAACTTCCATCCCAAGTACCCAATAAGTAGGAGAATTAATATAAGAAACCATCAAATGGTAACTAGAAAAATGAGAGGTAAAAATACTTAAAATGTGGTGCTAAAATACATAGTCAAAATTAATGCCTAAATCTTAGGATGACTCCATTGTCTAAAAGTGACATATTCTTTAAATCTATCATAAGCTCGCCATAGTTCACTCACAACATGGGCACTCCATTATCTCCATTTAAAGATGCCTTATGACATGTCATTATATGTGCCATAAGTTAGCTAAGAAGTGTATCTTCATTTTATAGAACTCTCTTATGCATCATAGATGCTCTTAAAAATTTTAAATATTTTTAGGGACCAAAATCAATATCTAGAGCCTTGAACATTATATTTTTCTGTTCTAAAGCTTAGATATTACACTTTTTAAAGACTGGAGTGAAAGGTTGATGCACCTTTCCCAACATTCTCCCACTCATCAAAAACCTTGTAAGAGAAAATGTAATACCAATATTGTCAACTATTTGCTAGGGGCTAAGGGACCCATGATTTTATTGCATCACCTAAAATTCTCTCTACTTAATAACTTTGTTAATGCATTTCCAATAATCTTAAAAGTCTCAACCTTCTCTAGCATCACCCTTCGATCCTCTACCATGTCATGAACAAAATGATATAAAAATTATATAAGTTCTTCATCCTTGCATGAAAGGTAAGGTTTTTTTCCAACATATGACACTTTGATGGTCACAAAAACTTTTATAGCTTCCTAATTTAGTCCAATATTTGAACATAATCTCTTAAGCCATATGGACTCCTTATAAGTAGGAGTAGCTACTATGTAATCATCCTTTATAGTGGACAAAATAACCACATTGTATAATTTATGCTAGGAAATATGAGTTAGTGGTCCATGTATGTGGGTAAATAATAATTACATGAGTAATTATTATCATGTAAATGTTAGTAGTTGGTAATATTATTGTTATATTAACAATAGTATATATTACAGTTTGGAGTTGTTTTAACAACTCATATGATTTGAGTTGTGTATTTTTACATTACTAAAAATCACAAATAAATAGGGATTTGTGGAGATAATCTCTCCTTGAATATAGGAGTAGACTCTCATATATCTGTGTAAATTATATTGAGTCTAAGATATGAGAAACATATAATATTATGTATTAAAAAAATTGTGTACTCTAATCTCTCCGCAAATCTCTTATATGATATTAGAGCACCATTGAAAATGGACCATGGGAAAGAAGCAAGTAAGAGGAGTGGTATATGTTTTTTAATTTTAAAATCATGTTTTTTCATATCATTATAACAAAATTGCAGTTAAATTGCAACATCTTTTTCATTTGTTAACAAAATTTCAAAATTGAAAATGTTTTGTAAAAGGGATGAATAGAGAAACAAAACCTAGAAATCATTTGAAGAAATTCTCAACAGTTTGCCAGCAATTTGAAGCAGAAAATAGTGATGTGAGTTTTGACGTGAGTTGTCAATTGTGGAGAATTTGCATTGTGGTCGGATTTGTACACCAAACCACCAAGACCAGAGAAGAAAAGAGTGCGCTAGAGGAGACTTGTCAACAATATCTAATGTAGAAGACCTAATAATCAAACAAAAATCTACAAAACCCACTTTTTCCTAGAGATTTTAATCTAATACAGCTCCACTAAGCATACTCCTAGCACTCTCCACCAATATTTATTCATTATTTTAATAACTTTATTACACTAAGGGGTCTATAGATTTTTCTGATGCACTCAATCTATGTGCTCTCATTATCATTGTCAATCCTCAAAACCTTAATCTTCTTATGGTTTAATTTTCCAAAAGAGCCTTTAACTCATGAATCTAACTAAAGAATATATATTTACTATTGAAAAAATGCACCCATGTCCTTCTATAATAATCATCTATAAAGGATTTGTAGTAAAAAGACATAGAAAGCAAAGAATAATAATAAGACCAAACACATTAGAATAAATTAATTCCGACACTTTGCAAGTGATGAGAACTTGAATAAAACTATACATTGTTTTGTTTTCCATGTGCACAATTTTCACAAAAATCAAATTGAAGAGTACAATCATTCATCTTTATAACTAGATAATTATTTTTAAGGGTTTTTAGACCCTTGTCACCTATTTATCTCATTTTCTCATTCCATGACATTTTTTTCTCTATACATAACTTTATCTTTGAAGTAAGAGCTTGCTTAGGTACCTAGAAAAAATGACCATAAAAAGTAGACACAATTCTCTTCTTTGTCATCAATTTTGATGATGACAATATATATTCTACAAATCACTTCACTATCAAAACAAAACTATTATGTTGGATAGTTCATTCATCTAGTTGGAATAGATTTTGTACATGAACACTCTTAATAAGGATGATAGATTGTCACACCATCTTACACCTTGCACTAGAGAAAACAACCTTCATACCTACATCATTAAGTTTGATAACTTCTAATAGGTCCTATACCAAACTAGGAATTTGTAACATAGTATTGAGCCCCTTTATTTGTCCATTACAAAATCAAATTTGAACTAGACATTAATCAAAATTTTATATGGTCACCTATTATATGTCATTAAGATCAACAAATTTTTAAGACACCTTCAGTGTGTTCCTTAAAATTCTATCATGGAGGAAACAAGACTTTGTTTGATCTTTTATCTAAAGCTACTAAGACTCTTTTGTCTTGGCTAGAGGATAAATTAAAATATAGGATTTCTAAGTAATATTTTGAGTCATTATAGAGTATTATTGAGTCATTTCCTTCACATATATTCACAAAATTAAGATGAGAAGTTTCAAACCTTACAAGAAAGATTGGATAAATGGTATCTAGGTACATTATTTCACAACTACAAACTATGCAAGGGATATAATTATTTTTCTCCTCATTTTTGTATGGATTCAAAATTAAAAATAAATAATAATTTCAATTTTCTTTGAGCACCTAGTGTGATATATTTTAGAATATTTTCTTAGTTACCCTTGAGCTAAATATTATCCATTTTTCTTAGTGTATTCTTGATCAAGATCTTCTTATTGGTAACAAGTTAACTCAAGTAGATATTGTTAATCCTCTCTATTATTTTTGTGGCAAACAAGGGACTCTCAAGCACTTATTTTGGTTTAGTCATAAAGCCCAAATTTCTTGGAATTGGATTCATGATTTCTTTAGGCCTTAACCTTTTTCATGGTTCATATGATTATTTTGAGATATTGGCCTATAATTTATGCTATTCAAATAAATTTGGTATTTTTAGGGTATAAATTATTTAGACCATTTGAAAAAATATAAAATGTTCAATTAAACTATCTAGTTGTTTTTATTGATATACAATTCTTACCATATACTACAATGATGGTTTGTTTAAACATTCTCATGTATATTTAGATGCATGTAAATAAAATTGCACTAAAAGTGGCCTATCTACAAATAATTTTGGATCATTGGTGTTATGCCCCATGTATGACTACTAGAGTTCCTTTGACTCAAGCCTCTAGCATGTTGAGAAATTTATCTCAACCTTGCATATTAGTCTTAAGAATAAAAAAATGCAAGTTTAGGCTATAGAACATATTATAAAAAGGTAATTTTTAGAGTTCTAGGTGTAGTGTCATAAATTGCATACCCTTGAAATTTCACACTACATGATCCCTTCCCTTTAGAACATAATACAAAAATAGTTTAAATATAAAGTGCTAATACCATAATGTATCTCAACTAGAAAATTCATGATGATCCTAGGTTTTTGAGTCCACCTTTCCTAACTAGGAGTTTCACATGCAAACATTGGTGTGATGTGCTAGCATCTCATGGAAATTCATGATTCAAGTGGTTGTTCAAGCATTACATTCTTGGGAATGTTTCAAATGTAACACCCCTAAATGAAAATCATGTTTGGCAGAAAATCCATGACTTTCTATTTTATAAAAGAGGAAACTTTCATTCTCTCCCTCTCTTAGATTCACGGATACTTTCTTTTTTTTTCTCTCTAAAAATTTCTTGAAGAAATTTTGCATACTTTAAGTAAAAAGTATTTCCTTTGTACTTGAATAAATTGTTGTAGCTTGGAAATACATCTTAAAGGTCTTCTATAGCTTTTAGGTAATCATATTTCATTTTATCATCTCCTCATTACAAACAACTTTTCCTATGCTAGTAGTTAGATGTGTCTAGTGTTATAATAGTGTAGTTCATTTATTTACATGTCTTTGGCATTACATCTTGCTAATAATGAATCTTTATTAATATCTTTTATCAAAATCAATCTTGACTATATATGGAGATGGAAACATTGAACATGTGTTTTGATTAAGGCAAGCCCCTATGTAGACAACCCAACATTTTCTCCTTGTTTTTTTATGCACGAGTTATTAAATATAGGAGAGGCATGGAATCTAGGTGATGTCTATTATTTTTATTGTTTCATTTGATTTTCATAGTTTAATCTCTTCAAAAATATTCCCCTCTATTTATCTAATTCACCCTAATGCTAGTATATGAATCTTAGTTCTCAAGGAAATTTTATTTCCTTTTCCAAAAACAATTTTCTTATACTACATTTTGGTGAACTTGATTTTCTGAACATTAAACTTTATTCTTATTATAAACTACAAAAATATTATAAATTTTTTCTTCTTCTTTGCTACCTAAACTATAGTTAGATTGAGTGTTGTAAAGACTCTTATGAGCTTTATGAACTAATCTCTTTCTTTTGGTAACATATTTAGAAGAAGCCTTTGGAATCTCAATATATCACAAACAAGGCCTTTTAACACTTCTATCTAGACTAGACAGGATTTTTCAAAAGAATAATTCACAACAGGCATGCCTAATTATCCTAATTCTCCTCAATACATTTATGCTTATCCTGTTTTGTTGATTGCATCATCTCCCTCTTCAGGAGAGTATATTGATCACGAAACTCCCCTTAGGGTTGTTTTTAAATAAATTGAATCTTTGGAAGAGAATTTACATGACTTTAAAAATTCTTTATCTAACAATATTTTTACACAAGGCGCAGCTATCATGGATACTATTTTCAATATGCTCATTTTTTATAATAAAATAGTTGAGTTTCTTTAGAGTTTGGAACCAATTGTTTATAGCAATCTATTATATACTTCAATCTAGTGATAAACCTACAAGATTCACATTCTAACATTACTACCATATAGAACTATCTATGTCAATGTTAGTGCCTACTACCATATGGTGACATCACCTATGGCCACAATAGTTGTGCCTTTTTTAGGTTTATTTGTGGGTTATTCATCTATTCATTCTTCTAAAGTACAACGTTTATTCATTGGAAAATATTAGCCAACACTTAGAAATAAATATTATTGATGAAATATAATTCTTTTGCACATCTTTTGTACTACCTTGTGAAATTATCAGCATACTATTAGTCAGTATGACAGCTTAACTTCATCAAATCACTCTAATAACTAGGGTATTTTTCTTCTTCTAAAAACTAAAAAAGAAACACACACTTTAATAAGTAGACAAATGTAATTACTATATCACAAAATTTTGAGGTCTCAACGATAGCACCTCAAAAGTGTGGGCTATTTACAAAATTATCTAATTCTTAATATAATATTATGTAAAATCTATTAAGAAAATTTAATCACACTTCTTGAAATTAAACTACTTCTAATAGATCAACCTTATTTGGCTTGGTATGATTCAAAAAAATTATGTCAATTTCATCCTATTTTGGGGCATGATATTGAGTAGTGTATGCATCTTCACCATTTGGTGTAAGACCACATCGATGTGGGTAACTTTTGAATCCATGATAAGAAGGAAAGCACTAACAAATTGGTTTCCAAGATAAATCAATAGCTTCAAATATATATAGATTCATTCCTATCACATCCGACCAACTTTATAACTGAAAGTTTACCTTCTACTTCTCTTAAAGAGAATTCAACAACATTTATGAACATGATTGATGTCGGCACCCCATAAATTAAAGTGTGTGACATCAATGTTCTTGAAATATCTTTCTCTTCTAATGATCTATCCTATAATATAGAGAAAGAACCCCTTTATATACCTACTCATTTAACAAGAAGGCCATTAACAGTGTTCTTGTTGATCCTACCAATGAGGTTAATATTATCACATAAGAAATTTTCATTCTTAATGGATTTCACAAAGACACATATGATAGCACTTTTGTGACCATTCATAAACATGATTGTCTTTCTTTGCCTACTATGGGTTCCATTAATTTGTTGGTCCAATTTTGACCCAATTCAATGAAAACCACACTTCTTTTTATCCCTAGATTTGACATATTCAAAGTGAAGTTACACATTCCATGGATAACTTCCATGAATGTAGTCACTTTAGTGGTACACAAATTTCTAAAATTTCCTCATGATGGTATAGTGCATGCAAACCACTTGTGTCTCATCGTGGATTTTTTGTTGATTATTTTTGCCTCACTACTCTGAAACCTCTACAACATCATAGATATTTATTATTTAAACCATATTCAAAATTCAAAGAAAGATGTTTAGCATATTCTTCTTCTACACTCTCTTCTTCTTTGGTGGTCACTTCCCCTTCAATTTCCTAGCTATATCAATACTCATCTATCCTAATGCCTACCTCAATGGTGGCTAAGGATAAACATGCTCCATTGAGTAAACCTTTTATCCTACCAAGGTTTACTAACCATCGATGGAACCTCTTGTCCCTCCAAATTCTAGTTTAAGCAACCAAGGAAAGAAACCTATAATGGGTGAATCTTCTCCTTTGATCTTCTATCCTCTTGTGGCTCCCACTATTTCTCCACCTACTCCTCTAGTAGTGAAAGGATAGTAGCCCAATGGATAAAAATTTTCTTATGCACCATCCATTCCTTTTCCTACATTGGTTCCTTATGTTCCTTTGATTTCTACAATGATAGAAAGAGGAAAGGCTCCAATAATAGGATATACAATGTTCACCTCAAATATCTTGCCCTCTATTGATTAGGATTGTTCTTCCTTCTATTTTAGAAGTTAAGACAACCCTATAATCATAGAAAAGTGATCCTCCTCCTACAGTTGTGCATGGGCCGCAACATCAACGTAATCAACTTGTGCATGAGTGTAAGCATCATTTGTGTACGTTGGCCCATGAAAAAACTACTATGCAAATACTCAATTCCAAGAACCCTCCTCCAATGCAATCACCTCTAGATTTGGTTACGCCTTATTTTCCTCCATCTTTACTAGTAATGGTTATTTATTCTCCACCATCTCTTTTTCCTTCTAGAGATCCTAATGAACCTCAACCAAAGATGGCATAAGTGTTCCTAGATCCTTCAATGGAACCACCTCTAATCCCATATCTCCCTAAAATTCCACCATTTTTGAGCTAATAGACATTTTGAATATAGCTATAATATTGATTGCCACAATTTCTAATTTAGTACCATTCCAATGTACTCATCATGAAGTTTTTCCAAATGTTCTCTACCCCACTATCATTAAAATTAATATCCCATGCCCACCTCCCAAAAGAAAACCAAAGCATTATCCAACTCTACCCCACCGAAAGAAAAATCCAAATCTATCTTCTCTACCACGTTTAGGCCCCTCTTCTTAAGTTTTCTTCATGGAAGAAGTGAAAAATTCTTCTATGCCTATCACTACACCTATTCATGAGCTTAATCATAACATTCCTCTTGTTGTATATTCTAATAGTGACTCACTATTCTCTCCTCAAGGGGATAATTTATTTGATTCCATCAAAGATATTCCAACATTTTCTATTATTTTCACAAAATTGTTGACACTCATCCCAGATGATATTTAGGACAATGTTGTACTTATAGCTAGTTCTCTAGCTCTTGCTCTAGAAAAGATGCCTAGTATCACTTTAATAATACTTCCTTTACAACTCAACCTCCCTCCCGTTATGATCAATATTGGGAGAATAGTGATCTACTTGAGGAAACACTTTAAATTTGTAATCTTTATATTTTAGCTATTTTATATGTGTCCTTTGTTTTTTTTATATGCTTCTTTGTAGGGTGTTGCCACAATAATGGGTTACACTTTTTGGGACATCCTAGTTTTTGCCTGAAATCACATATTTTTAGAAAATACAATGATTTAAGACTTTAATGGTTCCATTTGAATGATTTTGATTAAAGAGGGGTTGATCGAACCCCTTTAGATCAAACCCCCTTGGATAGAACCTTGTTAGATTTAAACCATACCTATAATCAAGTCTCCTCTACACCTATCAAAATGTTGATAAAAAACCAATTTTGATTTACCTTTTGCGTGATCAAATGAATTCATTTAAAATTTATGTTTTGTAAGAATGTAACCCTTATTATAAGCTTCCCAAAAAGTATAATTTTAAATATGTTTAACTTGATTATTATATTTATTTTTTATTTCTTTTGAATGTAGGATTTTCAATGAACATCAAATTCTTTGTTTCACACATACGAAAAAATAGAAAAATAGAGAAAAAAATTTCTAAAAAATACATGTGCACTAGGTATTGATGTCCTTATTCTATCAAAAAAAGAATAAGTTAACTCAAATGAATACAAAAAAAGTTATGCCGGCTGAAGTACACCTCTGTCCAAATTATAATTACTCTAACTTGATAAATTAATTTTAAAAAAATTATGTAACAAACAATTATGAAAAAATATCCATGCAATAGATATTGGTGTGAAATTTTATTTTTTTTAAATTAGAATTGTATCATGTCTATAAAAAAAGTTATGTGGTCTGAAGTAAAAATCACTTTTTAAAAATGCTAATTAGTGCTGATGGTGTTTTCTACACAGCAACAACTCAAACAAGATACAAGTATCCTATCTCTCTTGAAAGGTAAATCTCTATTAGCAAGCCTCAAGAGATAACCACAAGGTCTCTAATGTTAGGTCTTGACAATGCATAAACAACTCAGTGATAAATGTGAAAATGTTGGTAATCAAAAAGGGACCTTACTACAAGCAAAGACTAAATCTTTAATTCATCAGATCTAGCAATATGATGATACTTCAATCCTAAATCTAACTGGAATGATAAAAGAAATGACAAAAGATAATGGTTTCATAGAGATCACTAAGATTAAAGCTACTCCTAAGATTAACAATGTAAATGATGAAATACCTGAAATGGACCAATCCCTCATAAACTAATTCCTACTTAACCCAAATGAATCTGTAATTTCACAAGAACAGTGCAATCTTCTAAGGTAATAAAGATTTTTCAAATCATGAACATTCATCTAAGACAACCCTAAGGCAATTGAAATGAATTAATCTTCACAATTGAACTAAGCACAATAGATATATGGTCCAGGCTAACTTTGCAAAGCAACTAACAATTAGCTAGCTGCAAAAAGTATGGACTAGGGATCACTGCAAACACTTCAAGCATCAAACCATAAACACCATTGAATCATGTCTAAGTTTAAATCTAACATACATCTAATATTTTTCAAGCAATCTTAAAGAATGGAACAACAAGAACCATGCAAGATAAATCAACACAAGAGAATTCACCAAAAGCACAATGTCTTCAATTGTATTGAATCACCCAAAAGTTGCAACAATTCCATTGTTCTGTGTTACAACACTTGCTCAAAATGAACTAACTCCTAACTCTTGCTCTACTGCTTAATTCACTCCAATATCAAAACTATCTATCTATCTATCTATCTATCCCTTACAAATGAGGTAGAATGCCATATTAATAGAAACCCCAAAGAATGTCGGCCTAGTTAGGGTTTACAACAATAATTTTCCACATAACAAGTCGGCATAAGGAGAATTAAAAATAAAATAGAATATGCATTAAATGCTTGAACTTCATCTAGGTTAGCCTAGGATCTTCAATATAGCTCACACCAATGCATGCAAAATAATAGGAAAGCACAAATTCTGATGTAGCCTTGCATTAACTGCTTTCCCCTTTATCCTTATTTTGATCCATCCTATCATGCACCATTAGAAGTACCTTGTCCAAGTCGGCTATAGGTGGCAGAGGTAAAACCTTAAGTCTCCTTTCGATTGACTTAATTTTTTCTTTTGATTGCTCCACCGACTTATCCCATTCAACCTTATTGGTTTGATATTTATCAATAACTACAATATAGGTGGCTGCATCATCCAATTGATGTTCAGTAACCAGATCTTCACTAGCTAGAGAATATACATCTTGCCACCATTTTCTCCACTATTCTAAGCTCAAATGCTTCGGTGAAAACCTCCTTCTCCCTGTCATGATCTCAAAGAAAGAAATGCATCCATTATAGATATTGGTCAAGGTATCCTCAATTTTCCTGCTCTACTTATATATCTTCTTTAGAACCTTCTGCCTTATTTGCAAAGTTTCAAACCATTCCCAAGGTTCTGCAGCTCCGGAGGAAGGGAGAATTCCATCACTCACTAGCCTATCCTTAGTGTATTCCATGATGGTCTTGGTCTTCTACAACAGGAGATCTACATCCTCTTTATCTTGAGCCAATACATCTTTCAACCAATCTATTGCCCTCATTGCATCTCCTCCAATTGAAAGAATTTCCTTGATAGCATTATCTCCCTTAGTTTCCACCACTTGTAGCCAGTTTTTTGTGGCAAGAGTAGTGGCCTTCATTCTTTCCAGCTCAGTTATAGTTTCTTGGGGAAGGAGACTTGCAACAAAGGATGAGGAGCTAATGGACTGGAAGGGTTTCATCAGATCTTCCAAATATTTCTTAAGTCTTTCATTCTCTTTCTTCAACTCATGTTTAGTTTGTGCTTCTTTTCTCAATCTTCCCAGGATTACTACACTAGAACCCTCATACTCTTCAATATCCTATTCCATGGAGGTGGGTCCTAGGTTGATAGTCTGCATGTTATAATCACTCCTAGTAACCTCATCTCTATTATTTTCTGTGGCAGGAGTTGCAATGTGGATCACTCTATTGTTTGCTTCATCTCTTTTGATCCTGGAGATGACCCTGGCCTTCTTCTTTCCATTACCTTTTCCTATTTTTTCCAGTAACTCATCCCAATTGGGAGGGGTATCATCCACAACAACTTGTTTTCTCTTTATTTCTCTATTGATCCAATCTAGAATAGTAGACTCTAACTATATTTCACTCTGTCCCACTTCTTCCTCCTGGTCCCTAGGTGCATCTCCATTCAAATCCATTATCTTAGGAATCTCATCTGCCTTATCCTCCTTTTCTCCAGTATGCTCTTCTTTGTCCACAAGTGATGGAGTCCTAACAGGTGTTTCCTCTCTTTGAGAATGTCTATCCTCTTCACTTCTAGTGGGTGAGTCCTCATAAGTCACCAAGGGAGGCTGTAGAATTTTCTCAATTTCTGCAGCTACACTATGGAGTTCACCTTCTTGAAACTCTCCTCCCTCTTCACTTGATGGGTGCTATGGTTTTTTTGATACACCATGTGGCTCATGGGGTGGAGGAGCCTCTTTGTGTTTTTTTGTAGTGAAATTTGTTGGAGGAATATCCTTCCTTGGCAAACTGTCCTTGGGAGAAGGAGTTCTTGATCTTCTTGTATATACCTATGTCTTCTCTCTAGAACTTTCCACATTTACCATCATTGAAGGATTAGCTTCACTTTTCTCCCTGGAAGGTCCACCTTTCTTTCTTGAACCCCTTATTTTTTTCCTCCTTTTAGGTGTTAGCGCACTATCTTCTTCTCCTCCTTCACCAAGTTCTTCTTCTACAGATTTTTCTTCCCTTGAAGTGGCAGTCCTCTTCTTTGCTTTTGGTTTCCTCTGTTTCTCTTGTTCTTCTCCTTGGGGACCTTTGATCTTGATCTTAAAAGGAGAATCCACCTTGGTTTTTCCCTTAGGATCTTCCTCAACTAACTCCTCAAAGGTGGAATGGGATTCTAGATCCCCAATCAAATTATATGTGCATTGCACGCCTTCACATTCAAGTTCCCACACCTTGTGGATTCAAGTTCCCACACCTTGTGGTTGAGCCACAGCTTGGTGTATTTCATCATAGGGGCCATGATTTGTCCTAATTCAGTCTTCTCTTCCTCTAGCCAGTCTACATCACCAATTGGTTTGTCTTTAATTGGCTCATAATCATGACTTTGGACTAAGTCTCCATCATCCTCCACCTAATCAAGAACCATTTTCACATTGTACCTTCGGACTACATCAACTAGGAGTCTAGGAAATTTCTTCTTTCTTACCTCAAACTCATTCTTGCTATTAGCCCAATAGTCCTCTATATCATCTTTGTGGTGATATTCCCTGTTGGCTTTCTTTTGTGCTTCACCAGTGATATCAAAACCCTGCCTCTTGGAATGGTAAGACAACCCAAGAGTTCTCATTTCTTCCTCTGAAGCATAGGCTAAATTAATTGAAGGGCATACCTTGCTAGTACCTATCTTCAGAGGAAAATCTCCATCAAATCCAATTTTATGTTTATCCTTCTTTACAATGGCATCAAAGTCACATATTTTCCTTGTGACCTCCAAAAGTATAACATGGTCTGTAGGATACCTTGGAAGCCTTTATGGAGCCCTCTAACAACCATCAATCCTTATGTACGAGAAGGTGGGAAACTATTTGAACCAGGTACCATACCTTTTGATTAGCTCCTTAGCACTATCTGATATTCTCACATGCTCTACACCTTGGAGCAATCTAGTGATGTGCATGGTGAATGCATCATAAACCCTCTTGTAGCTTGAGCTTCCCAAGTGCAATTGAGGATACACCTCATAAATTACATCCTATCCAAATATTCCTCTTGTGATCAATCCTTTATAGGGATTGAATCTTGCAAGTGCATGTACTAAATAAGAAGTCATGGTAAATTCCTTGGTCTAGAGCACATTACATAATTGCTCATGGATCACATCACTTATAACACCTACCCAATGATAGTTGATCTTCTCCTGTTCCATCCTCACAATGACATGGCACAACCAATTCTTGAACATACCTACACACTTTAGACCTACCACCCGGCTAAGCAATGTGATGGCATCATAGACTTCTTGCTTAAATTTTTTCCCTTTGCAACTACTTGGGTAGTATAGGGAAATGAGACTTTGGCTTTTCAAGCCAAGAATTGATAACCTGTTGTGACTTAATAGTCTCCTCCTCATAGTACCTTTTATTTGCCTCCATATTGAATGCTACTACATGGGATTTGTCTGGCATATCAAAATTTTGTACAATAGAGACAGGGTTAAGATTAGATAGTACCCTCCCTTGAGGGCTGACTACCCTTTGTGAATCCCTATCATAGTGTTGGGTACATTCCAAAACCAACTCATAACACTAAATTGTGGGGGAAAATCCAGCTACATTAGATAATCCTCATTCCATTAGTCTTCTGACCAGCAGTGGAG
This sequence comes from Sequoia sempervirens, assembly GCA_007258455.2. Classification (NCBI taxonomy): domain Eukaryota; kingdom Viridiplantae; phylum Streptophyta; class Pinopsida; order Cupressales; family Cupressaceae; genus Sequoia; species Sequoia sempervirens. The sequence goes on along the minus strand of VDFB02271358.1, from coordinate 91,888,697 downwards.
GATCCTTTTGTGCCATCCTTTCCTTAAACTCCCCATAGTCCCATCAACCCACACTTGTGTCTAAAATTTTAGACTAGACGGAAGCTATCTTACTTTCTGGAATCCTACTTTTCATGTCCAATTTAACTCTTTCTGCTTCCGAGATGGAGGATCCCTCCATATCACTCTTATCCTTTCCAACCGCTACTTTGCTAGATTCAGCCTACATCAACTGAATACCAACATAAAAATCCAATTGTTGATAACATATTTATCAAAATGTTAGCTCAAAATCATAGTAAGACCATCAAATCAACCATAAATCATCATAACTGAGAAGTTCATAATTTCAAGCTAACCGGGGAAAACCAGTCTGGGAGGAATTTCAAAAAATTCCAGACTAGGCGGATTTTCCCGGAGAAGGCACAAATATCAACAATGGATCATCAAAATGAGAAAAGGATGCATATAACATTGTGTAATCTATCAGTTTAAATCATGGAATGTTAAGCATTCATCACTAAATTCATGCATTTCATCCAATCTCTAAGTTCCACAAAGCCTCCCAGAGAATCCGAAAAAATCTGGCCGGACTGGAATTCCACAAAAATAACAATACCATATGAACTCCGAGGAAACGAAGGGACGAAGGAAAAATCGGGAAAATCCGGAATCGACGAAAATCCGCAAAGAAGGAAAAGTTCTGGATTTTCAACACACAATCAAGGATAGTGAAGGTTAAACGGAATCCAGGAAAATCCAACGATGCAAAAATTCCGCGAAGTCCTCAGAATCCCGAAAAACTATCGCTACGTTAGATTTTTCTTTGATATGATCTAACATCCATGAATCTCAAATCTTCTAGGCTCAACTCAAATCTAATTTAGGTTTCCTATCAACCCCTTTGGATCAAGATTACTTGAGACATTAAATGATGAATATTCATAGCAAACCAATGATGACCTAGATTTAACTGTTGAAACCTCTTCCATGGGTGAAAGGAACTAGCTCATAATGCGTCAATTTGGACTAGACTTCGCGAAACCCTAACCCGAACCAAACTAAAACATTGACTCACGAGGCAAGGCATGGGAATCATTTGAGAATGAAAAACATCACTAAAATTTGACTGGTTAACTAGGGAAGAATATAAAATAGGCAACAAGAACCCCCAAACATCAAACGCAACCCTAGTTTGACGCATTTAATCATCAATCATGCGAAATCAAGCTCCCAGATGGACGTAAAATGACCATGGACAATCAAATCATTAACATTTCAAAGGAAAAGACCGTAGGTACATACCATGAGTAGATCAAATTCAACCATGAGAAAAATGAGCAACGAACTCATATGCCGTAGCGACCAGATCAAACTGAGTGTAAGAAATTCAAGTGCCTCAACAAGCATATCAATAAATTTGAGCACCCAAATCACCAAATCTCATATGCAAAAGTAATACACAATGAAAGATGGGAGCAAATGATGCAAAATTCACTTAAATTTGACTGTACTCGTGCCACAGAGATCGTACCTAAGCACATTAATGCCTTCGTTAAGATAGGCTAAAGAAACTCAGAAAATCTGAATGGAGCGAAAAATCCTGAAATGGGGTAAAAACCTGAACTTTGTTCAAAACTTAGATTTCTCAATGTGCAGCTTAGGGGAACCACTTAGGCAAGCAAGACAAACATTTTAAGCTCATGCCAAGGCAAGTTACATCCTCAAAATCAAAGGGCCAAAACACCAAAAAAATGAAAGAAAGAGAGGGTCCCTACTTTCAGTAGAGCGTGTGTGCAAAACTACACAACAAATGGTGACTTTGTTGGGAAATGCTCCAAAGCATTTTGATGATGAACAGGAATTGTGAATCCAGAACCTTGGGTTTCAATCTCACTATCAGACAAACAAATCAAAATGCAAAGATTAAAGAATCAGAACCAAAGGTAGACTGAACCTTCCATAGACTGAAAATCCAAGTGTTTGCACATTAGTTCATTTCCCTCCCTAAGCTACTGCAGAAACCAAGTTTAGCCAGGTCAAGGTACATAAAGATTCTAACTTCAAAAGCAACCTAGATAGAGCCTTGCTGCCAGTCAGGCATCTATAGCCCTGATGAGGTTATCATTGTGACTCTCTCGAACATAGCTCTATTGCCAACCAGGTGTTTATAGCCCTGATAGAGATATTCAGATACTCTTGATAAGTTGAATGCTTTTGGTTTTCAATATTTCTCTTTTCTTCTTTTGATATCACTTTTATTTTTATTTCAACCTGTGAACAATGAAGTTCGCACTTAGGACTGAGAACCACAGTGGCATTGAAGCAGAAATAAGATTTTTCACTTGAATAGACCTTGCAAGGACCCTACTATAACCTCAAGGTTCTTAAGATGTATGAAAGATAAAATATTTCATAATACTTCAAATTCAAATCAAACCAGTGACCCATCCTCCTTAAATCAAACATTTAGACTACTTGATGATAACAAAGACCTTAACCATCCATTCAAGACACTTGATTAAAGTTCATCAATGAAATACTCAGAACAGTCCCAAATAAAAGGTATACTTGCCATGCATGTGCAACACATCCAGAAGAAATACAAGAAGACCTCCAAAGCAAGAACAAAACAAAAACACACCAGACTGAAAACAAACAAAAAGAAAAATAGAAAGAGAAACTTACTCTAACCAAAGCAAAACAAAGCAAACAAAAAAAAAAAAAAAACCTAATCTAACTATGTACAGGGAAAGAGTTGTGCACAGCTCAGGATTGGAAATAATGTTTCAAGTACTACCCATTGACAGGCAATGGGATATCCTCCCCAGTGAGATTTTTCAGGCTAAAAGCATTATCGCCCAGGATCTTTGAAATCTAATAAGGGCCAAGCCAAAGTTTGTCAAATTTACCATGCTCCCCCTTACAGTCATGAGCTTTATCCCAGTATAGAACCAAGTCAGATATTTTAAAGGCTTTTACCTTGGCTCTTCTATCAAACCACCTTTTGACTACACCCTAATGTTTGGAAAAGTTTTCGAGGGCTTCGTCTCTTTTCTCTTCAAGGTGTAACAACTCTTGCAGGTGGGCCTCATGCCTATTTTCTTCATCATAATATTCATTAATGAACTGTAAAGTAGGGATCCTCAATTGGATTGGAAAGATAGGTTCTAGGCCATACATAAGGTGATAAGGGGAGGTCCCTAAGGAAGTCTTATGTCTGGTACGATATGCCCATAGAGAAAATCTAAGTTGAGTGTGCCAATCCTTGGGATTCTTCTCTAGTAGCTTACGGATGACTGTTAAGAGGTTTTTATTAGAAGACTCAGCCAACCCATTACCCTATGGATAGTAATTGGATGCAAAATTTATTATGATCCCATGATCAAAGGCCCAATTGGAAAATTTAAATGATGCAAATGTAGGACCATTATCACAAACTAAAGATAAAGGACATCTAAAGCGATTGATAATACCTGATTTAATGAAATCAATTACCACTTCGGAAGTACACTGTTTGCATGCAAGAGCTTCAGTCCATCATGTAAAATAATCAGTAATAGTGAGAATATACATGTGGCCTATAGAAGAAGGTGGATTGATGGGACCTATGAAGTCCATCCCCCACTATGCAAAAGGTTTTACCTCAAAGACTGGTTGAAGTGGAAGGGCTACATACTTTTCTCTAGTTGCTGCAATCTGACACACATGGAAAGTTCTGACATGACTGTGTGTATCCTTGTACAATGTAGGCCAATAATAACCAGCCCTCAAAATCTAGTTTGTAGTGGAATGTGCAGATCCATGACCAATACCATATCTATTGTGAAATTCAGCCATGACCTTTTCAGCCTCCTGTTGTCCCAAACATATTAAGTATATACCTTCATGATTCCTTTTATATAAGATAGCTCCCTTTAGCATGAAACTGTCACTCTTCAAATGTAGGGCCTTCCTTTGTACTGCATTAAGATGGCCAGGACATCTTTGATTCAATAGATAGTGAATGATATCATCATACCAGCCCCATGGAGAAACATCTTCAATATTGTAATGTTGGATTGTAAGGTCAGGGCACATTTCTATTATTGTTCTCGTAAGCCCTTGTCCTCACACCAACTTCATAGGTTGAATCTCAATATTGTATTCCTACAACATGGTCACCCATTTTTCTCTACATTCTCCTAGCTCATTTTGCATCAATAATAGTTTGACTATAGGATCAAGAACTATTGCAAACACCTTGTTTCTAAGAATATAATGCCTAAACTTCTTTACAGCTCTGACCAGGGCATAGGCCTATTTCTCCACACTTGGATACCTTAGTTCTGTATCTTTCAATGGTGCACTCATAAATGCTATAGGGTGTTCATTCCCTTGGTCACACTTTTGAGTCAACATGCCAGCACAGGAGTGATCAGAAGTGAATGAATATATGTAAAATGGCTTCTCATAATCAGGACTTACCAATACTAGATCCTCAACAATAGCCCTTTTAATTTCTACAAATGCCTCATTTTCCTCTACACTCCATTCAACCTTAGCTTCTTGCTTTAACATGGCATTCAATGGTTTGACTATTTCAACAAATCCAGTGATAAACTTCCTTACAAAATTGATTTTTCCAAATAATGACTTCATTTCTTTCTTGCTAGTTGGTGGATAAATCTTAAGCATGGCTTCCACTCATTCTGGGTCAATAGCAATGCATTTCTTTGAAATAACATGTCTTAGCAACTTTCCTTCTGTCACTCCAAAGATGCACTTCTTTGGATTAAGAGATATACCAAATTCCCTGCAATCTGAAACACATTGCATAAGTTTGTTATGTGGTCCCCTATCTTCTTGGAAAATACTGTCAGATCATCCACATAAATGATTATGCATTTTCCAATGATGTCCTTAAAGGAAATGTCCATAGCCCTCTAAAATGTGGCTCCAGCATTAATCAAACCAAAGGGAATTATTCTATAGGAAAAAGTGCCCCACTTGGTGGTGAAAGCAGTCTTATGCCTATCTTCATACTGCACCATAACCTAGTTGTACCTAGAGTAGCCATCCAGAAAGGACATCATTTGAGAACCATTGACAATCTAAAGTACTTCATCTAGTGAAGGTAATGGATAATTATCCTTTTCTGATGCTCTGTTAAGGTTCCTAAAATCCACACATAACCTGATTTCACCATTCTTCTTTCACACTGGGACCAGGTTTGCAACCCAAGTTGAATGCCTGACTGGAAATATTATTCTTTTAGACAGCAATTTTTGCACTTCCTTCTGAATTATGGGTTCTAGTAAGGCATTAATGGGCCTTTTCCTCTGTCTGAAAGGTTTCACCCCTAGACTTAAAGGGATAGTGTGAGTTATAACTGATGTGTCATAAGTTTTCAAATCCTCATAACTCCAAGCTATCACATCCTGATATGTATGTAATGCATCAATTATTCCTTTCCTCTCTTTTGGAGTACATACTTTTCCAATGAAGACATTCCCAACATCTTCATGAGTTCCCATATTATATGTTTCACACTTTCCATTGATGGACTCCTTCGCATCTTGCTCCTGATCTCTGACCTTATCCAAATCAAAAATCCTTTCTAACTACACCATTCCCCTGGGAATAGTATTAGTCTTCAAATTGATTACTCCTTGTAGATCCATCTCTGCTTCTTGAGGTTTAGTTTCATCAATAATCTGAGAAGCAACAACATTTTAACTTGTGATAAAATCTAAAATATGCTTATCATCTTCAAACACCTAGAAGTTGGTGACATTGTCAGGTACTAAAGGCACTGGAGTTAACTCTATTGTAAACTTCTTCAATCTAGAAAGGGATAAAGGTTGTAACGTACTGGCTGCCTGAGCAAGGGAATCTGTTGTTTGATTCTTATTACGCGGTATCAACTAAATGTTGAAGGCATCAAATCCTTCAATAAGGTCCCATACGCTGTGTTTATAATTGGTCATTCTTCTATCATGACAAGAGTATTGTCTCCTAACTTGCTTAACCACTAACTCAAAATCCCCAAAGACTTGCAAAATCTTGACCTTTTTCTTTAGTGCCATTAACAACCCATGGACCAAAGCCCCATATTCTGCTACATTATTAATGCAATGGAATTGAAGTCTATGAGCAACAAAGAAAGTCTTACCTTTTGGGCTAATTAACTCAAATCCCGCTCCAGCTCCTTGTTTCGACTTAGATCCTTCAAACCTTAAATTCCAATAGCCAGCAACTACAGACTTCCTTGATGTACTTCTTACACTGTTGTTGTCAGAGGGTTCCTCAGAAGGCATCACTTTCTTCCCTTTAGGGTCCTCTTGAATATTATGGATATTGATTTGGACTGCTAGGATGGGATTGATACATTTTTGCACTTGTCCACTGCAGTCTGGCATAAGCAACAATCTAGTTCAGAATGGGAGGCATTATGGAATCTGTACCAATTTGGCAAGAGAAAAATCCCCAAAATTCATTTCCCTGCCCAACTGAATTTGATGCTCAATGCACTTCTGAATGAATTCTTGGAAATTATCCAACAAACTGAGCTAATTATCTTCAAGATCATCATTTTCAACTGGTTCCACTAGAGCTGCATTTATACTGGATTTCGTTGTGAGATCAACCATCTTCAACATCTGACTCATCAAAAGGGGCTGCAAGCACATAATTACCCATACTTACTTCTGGTATCAAAATTTCGTTGGAAGTATTCTGATATTATGTGATCATGTATTTCATTTTGGGTTCTCTTTCAATTTTGATTTGGTTTGGCACTCCCTTCTAGGGAAGCCACATGTGAGAGTGATTAGTTGAGACATATGCATTCAAGGCTCTAGTAAAGTCCCTTCCTGGAATCAGGCCATAAGCATTAGGTATATCTGCCACCTGTATATTGATAACTTGTTGAATTCTAGGGTCAGAAGCAACCTGCATATGAATCATATTTAATTCCCCTACAACATTAACTTTAGTTCTATCCAATTGAGTAACTTTATTTTGGGAATCAACAAGAGTAATTCCCAAAGCTCTACAAACACCAAAAGGCATTACATTGGTGGAAGCACCGGAATCCAACAAACAATTGTGCAAGTTCTTACCAAATATACGAACAGAGATCAGGAATGGAGTGTTTGTTTTCCCTTGAAACAGAGTTATGGGAGTATCAACTTGAACAACTTGATTTCTATCTTTCTCTTTCCCTTTATCTCCAAGGGGCACATGGACTTGATTATGAGTCTAATTTTTCCTTCCTACCAATTGAGGACTAGATGCTTTATTGACACTTACGTTAACTGATTTATCTTTGGATATGGAATTCGCACTGTGAGCTCCTAAAACTACATTCCTAATGGTCAGAACCCTCAATAACTCAAATGTAGAGAGACTTACCTTTAGTTTCTTGAGTTCTTCTACAACATATATGTCCAATTGTTCTTCACTCAGATCAGCAGGGGCCTCTTTTGGGTATTCCACCACCTTGTCTTTGCTTGCTTCAACACTCCTTCCTTTTGACATGTCCATTTGTATTTGTCCTTCCTTTGACAAATATTGCTTAGACACATGAGGATACAGTGGATTATTACTAGCATTGGGATATGGAGGTGTGGTGAAGTTGTTTGGAGGGATGGAAGTGGTGAAGGGGCCTCCAGCTTGTGGACGTCTATGTGGCAGGTCCCTCAAATCATACTTCTTTGTAGGACATTGGAATGTTTGTACTTCTTCAATATAAGCCTCTTCTTCATCGATAGGGCCATTTTCATTTACTGGATTTTCATTAAATAGCTATGCAATCTCATCTCCATTGCACACCTAATCTGCCTCTTCTTTAAGCTGGTTTGATTCCTCTTCGGGAACATTTTCCTTGCTCTGCGGGAAAGGAGCATGATTGAGCACCAAGACTGGTGAATCATAAGGAGTGGATGGCACCATCTCCTGACTAATCGAATTGTTCTCCACTTCATACTGGAAGATTGAAGCTACTGTCTGGAATTCTAGGTAGTCCAATTCAAAATGTAGACTTGTTTTATGGAGCCTACACCATCCCGATAAAGCAGCCTCAGCCAAAAATACACCACTCAAAGGCTTCTCTTAGTTGACTAGTTGATTGATTGGTTGATCCAATGGGGTGGGGATCCTCCATTATTAGGCCTTGTATTCCAAGTCCTACTTTGTTTGAGTGGTTGTCTCCTATCAAACCCTTGTCCACCAACCTACCCTCTATCAAAGTTCTGACTTGAGGATTGTCCTTTATCATAATTTTGTCCTTTATCATTATTACACCCTCTGTCATTGTTATATCCTCTTTCGTTGTTATAACCTCTTTTCGGATGTTTCCCTCTATCAAAATGTTGTCCTTGTTGAATATCTTAGTTTTATATGCTATAATTAGACTGCATACCTCTTTGAGCGGCTTGAAGTTGATTGTTCTGGTTCCTCAAATAAGTCACCTCCATATTCAGTTTCTTCACCTGTTCAGTTAGCTCATCTAGTCTCTCCTTGTCAAAATTCCTATATGGAGGTTGATTTGCATTGTTTTGAAGATATCCCACTGCAATGCTGGTATTCAATGGCTGGTTCAAAACTTCATAATTCTGCAGATACAGGGGATAGCTAGCATGAGATTGTGGATGCAGAGGTTGATTCGCATTTTGTTGGGGATAGCTGACTGCAGGTGGAACTTGACTCACTAGAGGCCCTGGGTGAGGGACCATAGGCAACTGAGGAACCAGATTCATGATTGGAGTGTGATTGGTGAGAGCCTGATTGAGAGTTGGGACCTGTCCAGAGTGAGCAATAGGTCCTAGCAATGGTAAAGGTCTAGACAAATGTTGTCTTAAAGCAGTGCTAACCTTTACAGCCTCTACATATGCATCAAGCAAAGTGGTGGGTGGGTTATTTATCCATTTCATGAAGGTGGTTGTGAGATTGTCAAGACCTTCGTAATAAACCTCTAAAGATATGGCTTCGTCAACAACATAAGGAGCCTCTAATTGGGTATAGGCATGATGAAACCTATTGTTAAAGGATGATATGGGCTCATGGAATTCTCTCTTAACATTAGTGAACTGAAGGTAAAGCTCATTGGGACTAATGGGGATCCTAAACTTCTGCAAAAATGCAATCTTTAGTTCAATCCAGTTCTAAATAGATCCAGCAGGAAAATGATTGTACCAATAGAATGCATCTTCTCCTAAGGAATAACGGAAGAGCCTACATGTGACATCCTCGTGATTAATTCCTCTATCTTTAAGGAAATTATGAAAGATCCTAATGTGTTCCTCAGCAGTTCTATTGGGGTCATTAACATGGAACTTAGGACAAAAGTGCTATGGGTTATTGGGCATGTTATTATAATTAGCAAAGGTCAATGGAGATGGTTATTGGCAAGGAAAGCCATTGGTGGAGGTCGGGGTGGTAATGGCTGATTTATGGTTGGCTGAGGTTGTTGAATGGGAATTTCCTCTGACTCATATGAAGATGAACTTGATGAAGAAGGGGATGATGGAAATGATGGAGGTGGATGGGTGGATGATGATTAGCCCCTTATTATGGTCCTCCTTGGCCTGGTAGGAACTGGAAATTCTTGAAACTCCTCTTCTCCTAGAGTAGATATAGTTCTTCTTCTAAATCTTTTAGGAGAGATGGTAGACAAAAATTGATCCAGCTTAGCTTATTCAAGCCCTCCTTCTAGCACCAATCTGTTGACGGTGTTTTATGTACAGCAACAACTCAGACAAGATACAAGTATCCTATCTCTCTTGAAAGGTAAATCTTTATCATCAAGCCTCAAGAGATAACCCCAAGGTCTTTAATGTTAGGTCTAGACAATGCACAAACAACTCAGTGATAAATGTGAAAACGTTGGTAATCAAAAAGGGACCTTACTACAAGAAAAGACTGAATCTTTAATTCATCAGATCTGGCAATATTATGATACTTTAATCCTAAATCTATTTGGAATGATAAAAGAAATGACAAAAGATAATGGTTTCAAAGAGATTACTAAGATTAAAGCTACTCCTAAGATTAACAATGCAAATGATGAAATACTTGAAATGGACAAATCCCTCATAAACTAATTCCTCCTTAACCCAAATGAATCTGTAATTTCACAAGAATAGTGTAATCTTCTAACGAAATAAATATTTTCAGATCATGAACATTCATCCAAGACAACCCTAAGGAAATTGAAATGAATTAATATTCACAATTGAACTAAGCACAATAGATATATGGTCTAGGCTAACTTTGCAAAGCAACTAACAATCAGCTAGCTACAAAAAGTATGGACCAGGGATCACTGCAAACACTTCAAGCATCAAACCATAAACACCATTGAATCATGTCTAAGTTTAAATATAACATACATCTAATATTTTTCAAGCAATCTTAAAGAATGGAACAACAAGAACCATGCAAGATAAATCAACACAAGAGAATTCACCAAAAGCACAATGTCTTCAATTGTATTGAATCACCCAAAAGATGCAATAATTCCAGTGTTTTATGTTACAGCACTTGCTCAAAATGAACTAACTCCTAACTCTTGCTCTACTACTTAATTTTCTCCAATATCAAAACTATCTATCTGTCTAGCCCTTACAAATGAGGAAAAATGCCATATTAATAGAAACCCCCAAGATATGTCGGCCTAGTTAGGGTTTACAACAATAATTGGCCACGTAACAAGTTGGCCCAAGGAGAATTCAAAATAAAATAGAATATGCATTAAATGCTTAAACTTCATCTAGGTCGGCCTGGGATGTTCAATATAGCTCAGACCAATGCATGCAAAATAATAGGGAAGCACAAATTTTGGTGTAGCCTTGCATTAACTGCTTTCCACTTTGTCTTTATTTTGATCCATCCTATCATGCACCATTAGAAGTACCTTGTCCAAGTCATCTATAGGTGGCAAAGGTAATACCTTAAGTCTCCTTTTGATTGACTTAATATTTTCTTTTGATTGCTCCACCAACTTATCCCATTCAACCTTATTGGTTTGATATTTATCAATAACTGCAATATAGGTGGCCGCATCATCCAATTGATGTTCAGTAACTAAATATTCACTAGCTCGAGAATATACATCTTGCCACCATTTTCTCAACTGTTCTAAGCTCAAATGCTTTGGTGCAAACCTCCTTCACCCTATCATGATCTCAAAGAAAGAAATGCATCCATTATAGATATTGGTCAAGGTATCCTCAATTTTCCTGCTCTACTTATATATCTTCTTTAGAACCTTCTTCCTTATTTGCAAAGCTTCAAACCATTCCCAAGGTTCTACAGCTCTAGAGGAAAGGAGAATTCCATCACTCACTAGCCTATCCTTAGTGTATTCCATGATGGTCTTGGTATTCTACAACAGGAGATCTACATCCTCTTTATCTTGAGCCAGTACATCTTTCAACCAATCTATTGCCCTCACTACATCTCCTCCAATTGAAAGAATGTCCTTGATAGCATTATCTCCCTTAGTTTGCACCCCTTGTAGCAAGTTTTTTTTGGCAAGACTAGTGGCCTTCATTCTTTCTAGCTCAGTTATAGTTTCATGGGGTAGGAGACTTGCAACAGAGGATGCGGAGCTAATGGACTGGAAGGGTTTCATCAGATCTTCCAAATATTTCTTAAGTCTTTCATTCTCTTTCTTCAACTCCTATTTAGTTTGTGCTTCTTTTCTCAATCTTCCCAGGATTACTACACTAGAACCCACATACTCTTCAATATCCTCTTCCATGGAGGTGGGTCCTAGGTTGATAGTTTGCAAGTTATAATCACTCCCAGTAACCTCATCTCTATTATTTTATGTGGCAGGAGTTGCAATGTGGATCACTCTATTGTTTGCTTCATCTCTTTTGATCTTCGACATGACCCTAGCCTTCTTATTTCCTTTACCTTTTCCTACTTTTGCGAGTAACTGATCCCAATTGGGAGGGGTATCATCCACAACAACTTGTTTTCTCTTTATTTCTCTATTGAGCCAATCTGTAACAGCAGACTCTAACTATATTTCACTATGTTCCACTTCTTCCTGCTGGTCCTAGGCACATCTTCATTCAAATCCTATCTCTCAGGGATCTCATTTTCCTTATCCTCCTTTTCTCCAGTATGCTCTTCTCTATGCATAGGTGATGAAGTCCTAATAGGTGTTTCCTCTCTCTAAGGAGTTCTATCCTCTTCACTTCTAGTTGGTGAGTCCTCATAAGTCACCAAGGGAGACTGTAGAATTTTCTCAATTTCTGCAGCTACACTATAGAGTTCACCTTCTTGAAACTCTCCTCCCTCTTCACTTGGCGAGTGCTCTGGTTTTTCTGATACTCCATGTGGCTCATGGGATGGAGGAGCCTCTTTGTGTTGTTCTGGAGCAAAATTTGTTGGAGGAATATCCTTCTTTGGCACACTGTCCTTGGGAGGAGTTCTTGATCTCCTTGTATATACCTATGTCTTCTCTCTAGAACTTTCTACATTTACCACCATTGAAGGATCAACTTCACTTTTCTCCTCAAAAGGTCCACCTTTCTTTCTTGAACCCCTTATTTTTTTCCTCCTTTTAGGTGTTGGGGCACTGTCTTTTTCTCCTCCTTCACCAAGTTCTTCTAAAGATTTTTCTGCCCTTGAAGTGGCGGTCCTCTACTTTTCTTTTTGTTTCCTCTGTTTCTCTTGTTCTTCTCCTTGGGGACCTTTGATCTTGATCTTAAAAGGAGAATCCACCTTGGTTTTTCCCTTAGGATCTTCCTCAGCTGACTCCTCAGAGGTGGAATGGGATTCTAGATCCCCCATCAAATTATATGTGCATTGCACGCCTTCACATTCAAGTTCCCACACCTTGTGGTTGAGCCACAACTTGGTGTATTTCATCACAGGGGCCATGATTTGTCCTAATTCAATCTTTTCTTCCTCCAGCCAGTCTACATCACCAATTGGTTTGTCTTTAATTGGCTCATAATCATGACTTTGGACTAAGTCTCCATCTTCCTCCACCTGATTAGGAACCATTTTCACACTGTACCTTCATACTACATCAACTGGGAGTCTAGAAAATTTCTTCTTTCTTACCTCAAACTCATCCTTGCTATTGGCCCAATAGTCCTCTATATCATCTCTGTGGTGATATTCCCTGTTGGCTTTCTTTTGTGCTTCACCAATGATATCAAAACCCTGCCTCTTGGAATGGTAAGACAACCCAAGAGTGCTCATTTCTTCCTTAGAAGCATAGGCTGAATTAATTGAAGGGCATACCTTGCTAGTACCTATCTTCAAAGGAAAATATCCACCAAATCTAGTTTTATGTTTATGCTTTTGTACAATGGCATCAAAGTTACATATTTTCCTTGTGACCTCCATAAGTATAACATGGTCTGTAGGATACCTTGGAAGCCTATATGGAGCCCTCTGAAAACCATCAATCCTTATGTATGAGGTGGGAAACTGTATGAACCAGGTACCATACCTTTTGATCAACTCCTTAGCACTATCTGATATTCTCACATGCTCTGCACCTTGGAGCAATCTAGTGATGTGCATGGTGAATGCATCATTCACCCTCCTGTAACTTGAGCTTCCCAAGTGCAATTGAGGATACACCTCATAAATTACATCCTATTCAAATATTCCTCTTGTGCTCAATCCTTTATAGTGATGGAATCTTGCAAGTGCATATACTAAATAAGAAGTCATGGTAAATGTCTTGGTCTATAGCACATTGCATAATTTCTCATGGATCACAACACTTATAACACCTACCCAATGATAGTTGAGCTTCTCTTGTCCCATTCTCACAATGGCATGGCACATCCAATTCTCAAACATACCTACACTCTTTAGACCTACCACCTGGCTAAGCAATGTGATGGCATCATAGACTTCTTGCTTAAACTTTTCCCTATGAAACTACTTGGGAAGTTTAGAGAAATGAGACTTTGGCTTTTCAAGCCAAGAATTGATAACCTGTTGTGACTTAATAGTCTCCTCCTCATAGTACCTTTTAGCTGCCTCCATATTGAATGCTACTACATGGTATCTGTCTGGCATATCAAAAGTTTGTACAATAGAGACAAGGCTAAGATTAGCTAGTACCCTCCCTTGAGGGCTGACTACCCTTTGTGAATCCTTGTCATAGTGCCAAGCACATTCCAATACCAACTCATAACACTGAACTGTGGGGGGAAATCCAGCTACATTAGATAATCCTCATTCCATTAGTCTCCTGACCAGTAGTGGAGGATCCTTTTGTGCCATCCTCGCCTTAAGCTCCTCATAGTCCCATCGACCCACATTTGTGTCTGAAATTTTAGACCAGACAGAAGCTATCTTACTTTTTGGAATCCTACTTTTCATGTCCAATTTAACTCTTTCTACTTCCAAGATGGAGGATCCCTCCATATCACTCTTAGCCTTTTCAACCACTACTTTGCTAGATTCAGCTTGCATCAACCTAATACCGACATAAAAATCCAATTGTTGATAACATATTTATCAAAATGTTAGCTCAAAATCATTGTAAGACCATCAAATCAACCATAAATCATCATAACTGAGAAGTTCTGGATTTCAAGCTAATCGGGGAAAACTAGTCTGGGAGGAATTTCAGAAAATTCCAGACCAAGAGAATTTTCCCGGAGAAGGCACAAATATCAACAATGGATCATCAAAATGAGAAAAGGATGCATATAACATTATGTAATCTATCAGTTTAAAGCATGGAATGTTAAGCATTCATCACTAAATTCACCCATATCATCCGATCTCTAAGTTCCACAAAGCCTCCTGGAGAGTCCAGAAAAATCTAGTCGGACTGGAATTCTGTGAAAGTAACAATACCATATGAACTCTGGGGAAACGAAGGGATGAAGGAAAAATTAGGAAAATCCAGAATTGATGGAAATCCACGAAGAAGGAAAATTTCTAGATTTTCAACACACACCCCAAGATACTGAACAGGAAAATCTGATGATGTGGAAATTCCGCGAAGTCCTCATAATCCTAAAAAACTGTTGTTACGTTAGATTTTTCTTTGATACGATCTAACATCTATGAATCTCAAATCTTCTGGGCTTGACTTGAATCTAATTCAAGTTTCCTATCAACCCCTTTGGATCAAGACTAATTGAGACGTTAAATGATGAATATTAATAGCAAACCAATGATGTCGTAGATTTAACTGTTGAAACCTCTGCCATGGATGAAAGGAACTAGCTCAGAATGCGTCAATTTGGACCAGACTTCGTGAAACCCTAACTCGAACCAAACTAAAACATTGACTCATGGGGCAAGGCATGGGAATAATTTAAGAATGCAAAACATCACTAAAATCTGACCGGTTAACTAGGGCAGAATATAAAATAGGCAACAAGAACCCCCAAACATCAAACGCAACCCTAGTTTGACGCATTTAATCATCAATCATGCACAATCAAGCTCCCAGATGGACGTAAAATGACCATGGACAATTAAATCATTAACATTTCAAATGAGATTCCATAGGTACATACCATGAGTAGATCAAATTCGACCACAAGAAAAACGAGCAGCGAACTCAGGTGTCCTAGTGACGAGATCAAACTAAGTGTAAGAAATTCAAGCGCCTCAACAAGCAAATCAATAAATCCAAGCGCCCAAATCACCAAATCTCAGATGTAAAAGTAATACACAATGAAAGATGGGAGCAAATGATGCAAAATTTGTTTAAATTTGACCACACTCATGCCACAAAGATCATACCTAAGCGCATTAATGCCTTCAATAAGACAAGCTGAAGAAACTCAGAAACCTGACGGCAAAATAAAATTTCAAAAAATCTGGTCCAAGCAGAATTTTGTGAAGTCCCAGATTTCCTGAACTATAGCACTAAAACCATTTCACCAAATATTGGGTGGGATCCGGGAAAATCCAGATGGAGCGGAAAATCCCAAAATGGGGTAAAAACCCAAACTTCGTTTAGAACTTAGATTTTTCAATGTGAAACTCAAGGGAACCACTTAGGCAAGCAAGATAAAAAATTTAAGCTCATGCCAAGGAAAGGTACATCCTCAAAATCAAAGGGCCAAAACACCAAAAAAACGAAAGCAAAAGAGAGTCACTGCTTTCAACGGGGCGTGTGTGCAAAACTGCACAACAATTAGTAGAAAAAATAAGTTATTAAAAATTACATAAAATGATTCACAATTTATTTTTTAATTTTTTAAAAAAAATATAATTAGAATCTACACAAAATATCTAAAAAATAACTAGTTTGATTCATCTTCAAATTCTTAATGGTTTAATTGCTATAGGTGTAAGAAAGTGAATATCTGGTAAAAAAATTTGATTTTACTATTACTTGGAGGACCCATGATACCCTTGTAGGTACATATATATAGGAGAGATGAAGTTTTGTAAATTCTTGTATTTGTATCATCATTCTACTTTATTGTGTACATTGATCTTTTAAATTTTGAGGATGATGCAAAGTGTTGAGACATTTAGGTCTCTTCCATGTTGACCAATTGCTTTTATTTGATTTCAAGTGTCACTTTCTTCCTTTTTTATTGTATATACACTACACTTGGAGAATAATGACTATACAAAAAAATAATTCAAATAATATACAAAATTATTAAATTTTCATATTGCTCCTGATTTGATCTAGGTGGATACTTATTGTCAAAATTTGAAGTGTTTGTATGCTCCATAAATCATCACCATGACAAAGTGCTCAAAAAATTGAAACCAACACAACTTAAATAGAGTCAAAAGGAGCTCGTGCACTCAAGTTATGCTCAATCAAAGATGGGTCAAACAGGGTACTAGGGGCTAGGCAGAAAGGCAAAAAATTGATTATCTCAAAAATGGTCAAAAACAACATCATGTCGAAGAGCTCATCATCACAATTCCAACGCCACTCATTTCACATCAAATGGATCTCATATGGAGAAGATACAATCGGTCAAATTTATGAGAAAAATGGGTTGACCATGTTGACATCAACATGGTGACATGTCAATACGCTGTCATGGCAAAGTAGGACGGGTGGCAAATATGTGGCCCAATCCAAGCTTGACACATGTTAGGGCATATCAAATAAAAAATTCCATGTAGCCCTATGACAAGGTGCCACATGTTGACCATGTTGATGTCAACATAGTGACATGGCATCTCAGTCAACAGTCCATACGCTGACATGGCAACATATCAAATAAAAAATACCACATAGCCCTATAACAGGGCACCACATGGCATCCCTTTATCTCCTCCTCAGTTCGGGTCAGTTTGAAATATTTTTATTGACTAAAAGTAAAAATGGGATTCAACTGCATGACCACTTCCTCACCACTATTCTCGCCTATCAGTTTTCCTAGTATTGCGCTTTGACATGTAATTACCACTGGTTTTTTTTATGAATTGTAGTTTCAATTTGCATTTAAAAATAGAGGGGGTGGGGGTCGAACCACCAACCTCCCCGCCTCACAAAGTTATCTTCACCATTGCACCATCGTATGGTGCTAAGAGTTTTTCAAGATTGGGTGTTTCTAAACACTTGTTGAAACTGAATATCCCCTAAATTTTTAAATTAACCCCCTTAAGTTAAAAATAACCTTTCTAAAGATTGAAGCCTGAGAATTGATTAACAAAAAGGAGCTAAATAACTTATAACAATATCACAAGATATTTAAAAAGGTTTATAAAGGGATTTTCAAAGATTTCATATTGTAAAGGGGGATTTTTGAAGAATTATCTCTGTAAATAGAGAAATTGTGAAGATTATTATTTGTAAAGGGGAGATTGTACAAATCCCATGGTTATGACCCATATTGGGTAAATTTTGTGTATAAAAAGGGGATATTTGGCTTTGTAAAAGGAATTTGAAAACCAGGTGGTGATTTTTGTGAGAGAATTTTCTTGGTGAGTTTATGTGTTCAACTCTGTGCTTTAGAGAAGTGTTATTTTGTCACACTTGAAAGAGAGGAACTTAGTAACTCTTACAAAACCAGGAGGAGACTTGTAACAGTTGAAGAGCCTTGTAAACCATTTTTGGAGCATAATCAAGGATCAGTCACTCTGTTGGAGAGGGGCTTGGAGATGTAGCCATATTGGCAAACTCCATTATCAACTTGTGTTTCATCTTCCCTCTCTCTTCTCTCTTTTGTTACTTTCATCACTTTAATTTAGTTGTGTTTATTTAAGCACTTTAATTACACTATTACATTAAATACCTTCAATTTAATTATTGTATGAAGCTATTATTCACATGCAATAGTCCTAGATCCTAACATCAGATCATGATTCTATGGATCCCTTAGTGTTTTTGGTACAAGAAATGTTGTGGATTTTGTATGTCTACCCTACACTGTGTGATGACATTTCATGAGCACAATATTTCTTGTTCCATTACATAATATCATGCTTATTGTTTTTTCTATAAGAATTTATATTTTTTCATCATCTCTCTCCTTAAAATATTTTCACTCCTTTATTCATGCAATTATTTTAGGGGGGTATCACAATGCACAATCACATTCCTTTTATCTCAAATATTTTTTATAGCAATTTCATGGCATATGAACCACCTACAATAGCATAGCATTCTAGTCTGTCAATCTTCATATGTCGTATCGTTTCCATGGTTGTCCTAAAATATAGCTTGCAACAACCATGATCAATCAAAATCATTGTATGGTTTCTAGCATAATAAACTTGCTAACCATACCAATCAAAATCATTTATCAAAATCTTCAATCTCATTCTCTTCATGTTATCTTTATTTTTTCTTGTTAGATTTTTCTTTAATTCTATGATTGTTAGCATGAATATCTTTTTTGTGCTTCTTTTGTATAATATGTGCCTTTTAGCTAATATGTTTTATGTGAAAATTTCTACAATACATGTTTGTTTTGTGCAGAATATTTTAGTTATTTTACAAGTCTTCTCCCTAGGGGCATATCCATGTGGGTTCAAGATTGTGTTTCCTCTACAATATCCTTCAATAAATTTTTATTATAATTCACTCTTACATTAGCTTGCTAAAGTGGAGGAAAAATATAGTATTGAAATTTGTGTACCCTTGAAATTTTACACTACGTATTGTCCTTCCCTTTAGCTCATAATATAAAAATAGTTCAAAAATAATTATAATACCATAAAATCTCTCATTTGGTAGATTCATGATGATCATTGGTTTTTGAGTCCATTTTCTCAGACAAGAGCATCATGCACAATGACAATGCAACGTGCTAGTGTACCATATAAATTTATAATTCAAGTGGCTATTCAAGCATAAAATTCTTGAGAATATTTTAAATGTAACACCCTTGAAAAAAAATCATGTTTGGAAAAAAATTAATGAATTTATATTTAATAAAAGAGGAAACTTTCATTCTCTCTCTTGGATTCACATATATGTTCTTTTTTTCTCTCTATAAATTTCCTAAAGAATTTTTTATACTTTGAAGCAAACAACACTCTCTTTGTACCTTGCATGTTACTTTTTCATGGTGATATTGGGTAAGACAACATTTTTGTAGCTTAGAATCTATCTTGGAGGTCTTATGTAGCTACTAGGTGATCATATTTCATTTTGTTGTCTCCTCATTACATACAATTTTTTCTATACTAGTAGTTAGATGTGTTTGTTGTTAGCATTATATATCTAATTTATTTATGTATATCTTTGTTATTACATCTTTATTATAATCAATATTTATCAATATATTTTATCAAAATCAATCACGTTTTTTTGTGGAGGTGGAAAAATTGAAACTAGGGTTTGACTGAGGCAAGCCCCTAAACAACTATCTTAACATTTCCACCTTTTTTCTATGTGTAGGTTATTCAAAATTGGATAAGCATGGAATATAGTTAATGTATTTTATTTTTTTCATTTGATTTCATATTTTAAGATCTTTAAATATATTTCCCTTTGTTATATCATTTTTATATTTTCTATATGCAATGGTCCTATGATATTTACCTTTTTTGTGTAGGCGCAAATTCTAGAGTATATTGAACTTTTGGTTTTTCATTTGTGTAGGATGACAATGCACTACAATGATACCATGTTACACACTAGTGTCTATGGTCGAGGCTCTAAGAAATTACTAAAGAATATCTAGATTTCATACTTTCTATTCTTGATGATATTAATTTATATTTTTTTACAAAAAATATATTTTCACCAATTCATTATAAAAGGATGTTTGTTTTGAAATTGTAATATTCATTTCATTTTTAGTTATAATTTTGAAAAATTATAGATCAAATAGATTTCAGAATAAATAATTCATCCTAATGCTATTATGATAATCTTGGTTCTCAAGAGGGCTTGTTTCCTTTGGCAAAATCAATTTTCGTATACTATACTAAGAATTAAAGTTGGCCTAAAATATTTTAAAACTAGCCTTTACCAGAGTAATTTGGTTAAAATAATATGGACCTCTTCAAGATATCAAGTTACAAAAATAGGCTCAACTTCCTAGACTAAAAGTTATGGCCTTCAAATTTTGGGTCTTCTACATCAAACATGAGAGCATCTATGATGCATAAGAGATATATAAGAGGGAGTTACACTTTTTAGAAAACTTATGGTTACATGAGTTTTCACATTTCATAAGACATATTTGAATGAAGATAATGGGACCACAATGGAGCATCCAACTTAGTGAGTTGATAAAGACAAGATTATTATAAGTGTAAGGAATATACTATTTTAATCTATGGACACATCCTTGGATTTGGGTACCACTTTGATGGTTTTAGTTCATGGTTTCATAGTTACTATAATATGGATTCATGTTCTAATTATCATACTTATTGGGTGTTTTGTATGAATTTTTTATAGTGCTTCTTGTAGTAATTTCTATTCTATTATAATTTCTTGAGATAGCATATTGGTGATAGTTTATTCACCTTGGATATGTTTTATCCTATGTGTGATATTTTAGCTTTTTATTGATTTTACTTATATATGATAGAATAATGAGTTGAATAATGATTTTATTGTATTTCTTTTGTTATCCTTACAAATTAGAAACTTGAATAAGTAATCCCTTATTTTCTTATTTTAGCCTCTTCCTCATCATCATGGATTTAGAATCTTAGAGGCCATATATTAAATAACTCTTTAATTCCTTAATAAAGACATCAAATATTATGAGATATTGTACTTTCTTTCAAGAATTTAATTTTGTTGTGCTATTTTGATTTCATTAATTATTTGTATCTCATGGTGTAATAATTTCTAGTACTTGTCTGGGTCAATATCTAATTTGTAGGTTCTAACATGGTATCAAATTTTGTGTGTTAGTATGGATTTTTTGGTTTCTAGTTTTGAGATATTCAAAGGTTCTTTTATATTTCATGTAAATTATTATCATGCCAATTATGGTCTTCTCTTACATTCTTAAATTTTATTTAGAGAATTAAAAAAGTTTCATGGGAAAAAATTAACTTCTAAGGTTCATGCTTGTTTTTTTCTTCTAAAATACAAGTGATTTTTGCTTTTCAATAATCCTAATAACACATTTGTATTTTCTATAGCGCATAGAAGGCTTGATAATGTTAATATTAGATTTCATTTAATCAAAATCAAGGATCAATAAGTGTGTTTATAAATAAAAATTTTAATGGCTTTAAGCAATCAATTAACTTTTGAGGCATTTTCAAGCCCAAAAAAACCTTATAATTTCAGATAAAAAGCCTAGAAACCTTAATTTTCATTCAAAACTTGTTCCATTTTGTGTTGGGAGCAGTTGGGATAAAAAAATATTGTTTTAGGTTGTATGGATTTGTCATTAATTTTTTTTTAAGGTTTTACTACCATAGTTATACTAATTACTATAAGTAAGCTCCAATTGCTAGGGTAAGTGTATAGAACTTAACCTTGAATAGTATCCATTGTCCACTATAGTGCCACTCAATGACCATGGGTTACAACTTCTAGTAGCATCATTGATGAAGCACCACAATACTACTTGAGTGATTGAACTTCAAACTACCACCTCATCACCACTAGATTGCCACCTAATATTTTTTAGGTTTGAGATGTAACTAGTACACCACCCATGGGCCAAAATTGTTCCACCAAATCTACGCCTCTCCATTGCTCTTTTGAAATTTGAAGGAAAATTTTGGGAGTATTGTTCTTAGCCATCCAAAGGCCTTTTTAGAATATTTTTTAATTTTTATTTGGGATAACATTGTGCACTCTTCCTAATGTGTAATTGGTTCTTACGTTGATGCTTTTGTTTTCTATAATTTTAGTTTTCTTGAATATTTTTCTTCTCAATCATGTTTTTAAGAACTTTAATTGCTTATAACTTATACAAATATTATCCTTTTTAGGTCCTATTTTCTGAAGCTTGATTTTTTGAGCTCTACATAGTGGTGTAATTATGAGTTCCAATTCTATGAAAACACATTAATTTAAAAAATCTACTTTTGGGCCCTATGCAATTTGATTGAATATGGAACCTTGTATTCTAATCACACTGACATAAAGTGATAAATATTATACTTGTTTGAGGGGGTGTCATTTCAACTACTAATATTGTTATATTGAATAAAACTTTTTAGGGTGGGGTTTTTTATTGTTCACAAAATCAACTTATAAAGTATGAATTTAATGCACTAGTCTTAAAGTGGCTTATAGATAGGTGTTTTGTAATCATAAATTGATATAGAGTTCTATTTTTGATGATTTTCATCATGGATTTTGATATTAAATTTTATATTTTTTGTCAAGTCAAATTTAGAGAACTATTTACTTTGGAAACATGGGATAGTGAATGATTGCACTATGCAGGATCTATTTCCCTATCTCTTTGGACTTGTTCTTAAGGAAAGTGACTGAAAATAAGTGTGCATGGTTTAACACCAATCACATGGTCTACGGACTAATATTCCTCACTATTTTTTAGGATATGTTGTATCATATTGAGTGTACTAAGTTCCCTTTCATTGCATGTACCATCATTTGTAATTTATGTGGAGACCTTGATTATTGATTTGAGAGTGATTATTCCTTAGGTGGTGCTACTATTGATCCTCCTCCTTTTGATAAGTCATCTCTAGTTGAGTATATCTCTTTTGTACATGTTTATATTTTAGAGTTTAGAGTTACATATTTGAGAGCTTACAATGATTCTTTATTGTAGGATTATATGTATCTTCTAGATTCACACCATTAGGAAATAATCATACTAGAAATATCCTATTTGTCTATAGAGTTCAGAATATCATATCTAGATGATACCAATTATGACTTAGCTTTCCTGTTATATAATATTCTTCCATCACATATTGCTTCATCAGAGTTTAGAATCACTTCTTTGAGGGTTTTTGGTGATTCTCTATAGTAAGGCTCTTCTTTCTACAAGATTCACTTCATTGGGAGGCCTAATTATTCAATATCTCACATCTATTTATGAACTCTCATCTTTTAAATCTTGATGAAACTATTGAGGATATTTGTCTTGTATTTTAAGTTTACTTGCATTGAGTTTCATCATATCCTATTTGATATTATCTTATTCTTTCTCTTCACATCATGTTAATTAATTGACACATGCTAATACATATTGGTCCAAGTCTCACATTTTAGTGGTCATTGTTCTCAAATCTTGTATAGAATAATTATAGTCCAACATTGCCACTTACAAACATGAGTAAATTATAGATCCATAAATCATAATTCCTTTGTACTTTCCTCTTGAGTGGAAATTCAATGCTTTTTAGCTCAAGGTCTATTTCTTCTAAAAGAAAGGTGTATCATGTATTACAAAGAAACCTACAATATCATTCACAATACAATATTGTGTATTGATAGTATCTCTCTTATTTGTGGAGGTGCACATGTGCCTTGTAAGAATTTTAGGACACTCACTTTTGAGGGTGATCTTGTCCTCTTTTACATATCTCAATTAGGATGAAGTTCATCCTATAATTTTTTCTTCTCTACTTCTAGGGGTAAACTTTGTTGCAAGTATGTTGCTATTGTTGTCATTGATGCCAACATCTCTTGGTGTTGGTCATTTATTTCAACTGTATGGAGATTGTGTGTTGGAGCTATTGGAAGGATGTTGGTGTTGTCATAGTTGGGGAGATTGTTTTCAAGTGCTTGTACTAATATGGATATGTTGTGATTTGATAAACAAGGTGTTATGGTGTTTTCATCTATGTTTTCATTGATGTCTTGATGGATAAGATTTATAGTTGTAGTAAGTTCACTTGGTTTCAAAGTGTTTTTGAGAAAATTTGAATAAAAGAGGGTGTAGTGTGATAAAGGTTTATTCAATGTTGTGCTCCGAATTTATTCAAGGTTGAAGATATGCTTGTGTAGTTTGGATATGATGATTAGAGGTATTTAGAGGTTTATATACAAAGTTTTAGGTTTTGGATTGTTATGCAATAAAATTTGTGTTTAACAATTTATTTGTCTATGTAGAAGGTTGTCTAGGAGAAATGAGATTGCTCCACATTTCTCCACAGTAAAGTTTCTTGTATTGTGTATTTGGGAACATTCTTATATTATCTATAACTTCCTTCCCTTGAGGTTTCAAATGTTGAGGTGTTATGCAAGGTTGGTTAGTAAGTTGTGTTATTTGGCAATATTTCTAGTTGCACAAAATGATGGTGCTCTTAGTTTCAGGTGTTTGTGGCAGAGTTTTAGAATATTTTGATGATGCTAGAATATTTTGAGATGTTGTGTGGATGCTATGAAGTTTTTTTTTGTGTTTTGTATGACCTAGAGAAGCATGTATGAGGTCAATTGTAGTGTTAGTTCAATTTTATCTAACCTGGCATGCTAACACTATTTACAAAGGTACCTTGTGGATTGTGAATGTCTTGAGTAGTGTGGTGATGTGGATTTGGGTCCTAGTTAACCCTTGGTGTGGTCATCCTTCACTTATTTCCACTATGAAGGTGTTTGGTTCTGACCTATTTTAGTGTTACATGTTTTAGGTGCATATGTTTCATTAAGGTTGACCTAATTGAGATTGTTTAGCTCATGGATGGTATAAAGTAAGGTAAATTGATGGATATTTGTGTGGATATAGATAAGTTGTGGGAAAGATGCAAATTTGATTAATTGTGGTGATCTAAATGTGAGTCTAATGCCTATGGCTCCAATGTAGTGAGTAGAAGGGTCTACATTTTTAGTGTGCTTAAAGTTGTTGGAGGCAATGAGCCAAAGGTTGTGGATGGCATAAAGTTTCAGTGGTGGATTTCTCTTGTTGTCTTGAGATAGTGAATCTCTTTGTAATAGTTTTATTCTATCTTCTTTCTTCTTTGTAGTGAGCCACCCAACAATGAGCCTTTCTTCCTTTTCTGAGTTTTTGAGCCCTTGGTAGTGAGCCTAATTATATTTAGTGTTGCAATTCATATATATGTGAGCTAATCCTCACCATGGTTTTTCCCTTCTTGGGTTTTCCACATAAATCTAGTGTTCTTGTGTGTTTAGATGTGTTTTCTTACTATTTCATATGTTTACATTATGCTAATGCATGATAAGGGTTTAATGGTTGATAAAGATATTGAAGGATTGAATGTTTTAATGTACAACTAATTCACCCCACTCGCAGTTGTCTTGTGCATCTAATAATTGGTATCAAAGTTCTAGTTCCTTGGAGAAATATTAACTGCTTAAGGTAGATTTGGATGGTGTACAATAAGGGTGTCAAAGCTCTTATGTTCAATGGAACAAATTATGCTTATTAGAAAGCTAGGATGGAGTTATTTTTGTTCTCTCTTGGATTTGGTGTCTAGTAGTTAGTTGAAATAGGATACACTAAGCATGTTGTTGGTTTGAAAAATGATGATGAAATCAAGGAATATGAGAGTAATGGTAAAGAAAGGAATGTTATTCTAAGTGGTCTCTCTGATTCTAAACATGGAAAGGTGATAAGCCTAAAATTTGCAAAATATGTCTAGATAAAGTCGGAGAGAATTTATGAAGGAGATGATAAAGTCAAGCAAGCAAAGATGTAGAACTACAAAGCCAAATTTGAAACCCTAAGGATGTTTGAAGATGGAGATATTACTCCCTACATGCTCATAGTTGAAGTTTTTGATGCCATCAATGGTCTTGGTGGTAAGCTAGAAGAAAGTGAAGTTGTGAAAAAGGTACGAATAACTCTTCCTAAAACTTATATTTCTAATTTTTTTTCTATTGAGGAAGCTCAAAATTTGGATAAATATTCTAGAGAGTGGATTTTTGGTGCTTTAATTTCTTATAAATTGAGAGAGATTTCTCAAGATGCTACAAAGAAAGAAACTTCCTTTAAATTCTACAAAGCAGAGAAGGATGATGAGTTAGATTTGGATGATCTTGATGAGGTAGAAGAAAATTTTGTAAGGAGATTGAAAAAGGGCACTAGAAAATACATAGGTAAGTTACCCTTTAAATGTTTCAATTATGGAAAGATAGGTCATTACGCTTCTAAATGTCCAATCAATGTTTCCAATGACAAACCTAAGGATCATAAAGGAAAAATTTTCAAGAAGACTTATTATGTTGAAAGAGACAATGGTGTGTTTGATGATGAAGAATCTAACTATCCTGATGAGGACATTGGTGAATGCTTTTCATGGCTCTAAAATTTGGAACTAATTCTACTAATCTTGAGAGATGTGTGAAGGAAAGTGCTTTGGTAATAGGTCGTAACATTGGAGGAACTATGTTAACTACTTTTCATGCAAGAGAAGAAACGAATTATTGGATCATTGATAGTGGATGCTCAAATCATATGATGGGTGATAAGAGTAAGTTTGTTAAACTTCAAAGGTATAGTGGAGGTCTTGTTAAGTGTGGTGATGATACATCTGCTAAGATATCTAGAAAAAGTTCAATTAGTGTTTAGGAAAATCATAAAATAGATTATGTTCTTTATGTCAAGGGTCTCCAACATAATCATCTAAGTGTAGCACAAATGTGTAGCAAAGGATATAATCTTCTGTTTCAAGATGGTGGTTGTGAAATTAGAAAAGGAAGCTTCAGTACTCTAGTTGCTACTGGAACAAGGATAGAAGGTAATGTTTATCAACTCAAAGTTAGTGTTGCTAAATTCTTTATGTGCCAAATAAATGAAAGTTGGATGTGACATAGAAGAATGGGTCACATAAATTTTGATAGCCTAGTGAAGATCAATTCTATTGATGTTGTGAAATATTTTCCAAGGATTACAAAGCCTATCAATGCAATCTACAAATAATGTCAAGTGGGAAAGAAAGAAAAGAAGAGATTGAAGACTAAGGAATATTCTACCATAGGTCCTTTGGAGTTGGTATATAGATCTATGTGGAACTACCAGAATAAGAAGCTCAAGCGATGGTAGTTATTTCATGTTATTGATTTATGATTATTCTAGAGTGACTTGGGTGATATTTCTCAAAGAAAAAATAGAAGCTCTAGATAAGTTTAAAGCATTTAAGTCTATGGTATAAAATTAAATGGATGTGAAAATTAAATTATTGAGATATGATAGAAGTGGTGAGTTTATTTCAAATGAGTTTAATAGTTTTTGTGAAGATCATAGGATAAAGAGGAATTTTTCAACTCCCAAAACTCCTCGGCAAAATGGAGTTGTGGAGAGGAAGAATAGAACAGTTCAAGAACTTGTTGGGACAATGATGAAGGAAGAAAATATACCATATTTCTATTGGAGAGAAGCAATTCATACTATAGTCTACATTCTTAATAGAGGTCAAGAAAGAGTGAATAGTTCAAATACTCCTGATGAGTTATGGTATGCTAAACCTCCTACTGTAAAGTATTTCAAAGTTTTTGGAAGAAAATGCCATATCAAAAGAGATGAAGAAAACTTAGGAAATTTTGATGAAAGATCTGATGAAGGAATCTTTCTTGGATATTCTATAAGAAGAAAAGCTTACTGATTCTATAATAAAATGATAAAGAATATTGTTTAAATTGAAAGTGTTAAGGTGGATGAAGAACCACTACAAATTTTAGTAGTAATAGAAGGACATGAATCTAATGAATCCCCTTGCAGTGAAGAATAAAATGATGAAGAGAAAGAAAAAGAGATGATAGTTGAAGAGGAAGAAGCTCTTGAAAAGATCCCTAAGACTCCTAAGCATGTGTAGAAGAACCATTCTAAATATCAGACCAGTGGAGATAAGAGAAAAGGTGTGTTGACAAGAAAGAAAGCAGCTATGATAGAGGAACAAGTAAATTTTTTCTTACTTTCAAAGGTGGAACCTAAAACAATAACTAAAGCATGCAAAGATGAGAATTAGATCAAGGCTATGAAAGAGGAATTGGAATAGACTGAGAAGAATCAGACTTGGGAATTGGTCCCAAGATTAGCAAACAAGAATGTGATAGGAACTAAGTGGGTTTTTTAGGAACCAATTGAATGAGGATGGAAAATTTGTTAGAAACAAGGGTAGACTTGTGTGTAACGGCTACTCACAAGTAGAATGAATATATTTTGAGGAAAATTTTGCTCTGTCAGCAAGGATGGAAGCCATTATAATGTTTTTAGCTTTTGTAGCACATAAAGACTTCAAAGTATATTAGATAGATGTAAATTCTATGTTCTTGAACGGTGAGTTGGAAGAACAGATATATATCGAACAACTAGAAGGATTTCAGTTGTTAGAAGATGTTAAAATGGTATGAAAGTTGAAGAAGGCATTGTATGGACTCAAACAAGCTCCTAGAGATTGGTATGCAAGGATTTAGGAAAGGTACTATAGATAGCAATCTATATTTTAAAGTTGAAGGAGAGCAAATCTTGATTGTGGTAATGTATGTGGATGACATTATCTTTAAAGGAAATGAAGGTATGTGCAAGAAGTTTATAGAGGAGATGTAGAAAGAGTTTGAGATGTCAATGTGTGTGGAGATGAATTTCTTCCTTAGATTACAAATCAATCAATCAAAAAAGGGTATTTTCATTTCACAGTCAAAATATGCCAAGTAAATGTTGAAGAAATTTGGAATGGAGGATTCTAAATTGGTATGACTCCTATGGTTATTGGTTATAAGTTAAGAAAAAATGACGAATCTCCTAAGGATGATCAAAGAAAATATATATCAATGATTGGTGGATTATTATATCTAACTATTGCTAGATTTGATATCATGCATTTAGTCTATCTTGTGGCTAGATTTCAATATCCTAGAGAATCTTTTGTTGTAGCAATGAATAGGATATTTAGGCACTTGAAGGGAACTCCAGACTTTGGTTTGTGGTACCTTAGGGATACTAATTTCTCCTTGAGTGCATACACAGATGTAGATTGGGTAGGTGGTACAAATGATAGAATAAGTACAAGTGGTTGTGCTTTCTTTCTTGGAAGCAAGTTAGTTTCTTGGTTAAGTAAAAAGTAGGATTTAGATGTTGCACATAGGTGTTGTGGATGAAGCAAACATTGAAGGTTATCAGAGTATCATATGGTGAACCTATTTTATCTTATATGATAATACAAGTGCTATCAATATCTTCAAGAACCCAGTAATACATTCAAGAACAAAATATATCTCTATTTGGTATCACTTTCTAAGAGAGAAAGTTGCAGAAAATGAGATGAAGTTGGAGTATGTGCCTACAAAGGATCAAGTTGTAGATATCTTTGCAAAGGCTCTTCCAAAGAATAATTTTGAGCATCTCCAGTAGAAGTTAAGCGTTATTGCCCCTCCTTTCAAATAGATGCATAAGTTAGTGCATCTATCCAGGTGAGCATTCAAGATACATTCTTGGTCTTGGACTAATGTTGAAGGCTACCTCTCAGGGGGAGTAGGTAGTAGTGTTGTTAGTTGGTGCATTTAGATGGAGCATATTATGTGTCCCTAAGGGGGAGAATGCAGAAAAGTGAGTGCAGTGAAGAGAGAGTGTAGTTGTTTATTGGTGGTATTGTTGCAAGTGGTGTCAATGTGGTGTATGTAGATGTTAAAAGGGAAAAACAAAAAGAAAAATTATATGCAGATGATGTGTGAAAGGTGCAGGTGTTTCCCTTTGAATTTTGTCAAAGGTGGAGAGCAAGAGAGTTCAATTCAGGAAAGAGAGTTGGATGAGTTTATGGCCCTTTTCCATTGATGTCGAAGGGGGAGAGATTTGGTTGAAAAACCATATAATTTGTATTGCAAGTGAGTGCTAAAATCGTTTGGGAGAGAGTTGGTTGAGTTGGTTGAAAAACCTTAGTGTAGAAGAGGATATGGTCTAATGACCACAGGGGGAGAACTGCTTGTTGCAAAGTTGTTGTTGGTTGATTTTATTGTTGATGGTTTTTTAAAGAGCTAGTAATTGCCATCAATGAAAAAGGGGGAGATAGTTGCAAGTATATCATTAGTGTTGTCATTGATGTCAATATTTGTTGGTGTTGGTCATTGATGTCAACTGCATGGAGATTGTGTGTTGGATTTGTTAGAAGGATGTTGGTGTTGTCATAGTTGGGGAGATTGTTGTCAAGTGATTGTATTAGTATGGATGTGGTGATTTTATAAATAAGGTTTTGTGGCATTGTCATCAATTTTTTCATTGATTTCTTGATGGATAAGAGTTGTAGTTGTAGTAAGTTCACTTGGTTTCCAAGTGCTTTTGAGAAAATTTGAATAAAAGAGTGTGTAATGTGATAGAGGTGTGTTCAATGTTGTGCTTCACATTTCTAATGGTTGAAGATATACTTAAGCAATTTGGATATGATGATCAGAGGTGTTTAGAGGTTCTATATCCATATTTTTAGGTTCTTCATCATTTAGCAATAAAAGTTGTGTTTAATAGTTTATCTATCTATGTAGAAGGTTGTTTGGGAGAAATGAGATTGCTCCACATTTCTCCATAGTAAGGTTTCTTGTCTTTTAGATTTAGGAATATTCTTATATTTTCTATAACTTCCTTCCATTGAGGTTTCAAGTGTTGAGGTGTTGTGTAAGTTTTGTTAGTAAGTTGTGTTATGTGGCAATATGCTTGGTTGCACATAATGATGGTGCTCTCAGTTTCAGGTGGTTGTGACAGAGTTGAGAAATATTTTGAGGATATTGGAATATTTTGATATTTTTTGTGGATGATATGAATTGTTGTTGTGTGGTCTACATGACTTAGAGAAGTGTGTATGAGGTTGTTTGTAGTGTTAGTTTAGGTTTGGCTGACCTAACATGCTAACATTATTTATGGAGGTACCTTATGGATTGTGAATGTGTTGAGTAGTGTGGTGATGTGGATTTGGGTCCTAATTAACCCTTGGTTTGGTTGTCCTTCACTTCTTTCCATCACGGAGGTGTTTGGTTCTAAGCCATTTTGGTGTTGCATATTTAGGTGCATACATTTCATTAAGGCCAACCTAATTGAGATTGTTTAGATTGTGGATGGTATATAGTAAGGTAAATTGTTGAAGATGTGTGTGGATCTAAAGAAGGTGTGTGAAAGATATTAATTTGATTAACTATGGTGATCTAGGTGTGAGCCTAATGCCTATGACTCCAATGTAGTGAGTAGAAGGGTCTACATTTTTTAGTCTGCTTGAAGTTGCTAGAGGCAGTGAGCCAAAGGTTGAAGATGGCATAAGGTTTCAGTGGTGGATTTCTCCTATTTCCTTGAGATAGTGAATCTCTTTGTAACATTTTCTTCTATCTTCTTTCTTCTTGGTAGTGAGCCACCTGACAGTGAGCCTTTCTTCCTTTTTTGGGTAGTGAACCCTTGGAAATGAGCCTAACTATATTCGGTGTTGCAATTCATATATATATATATGTGAGCTAATACTCACTGTGGTTTTTCCCTTCTTGGGTTTTCCACATAAATCTAGTGTTCTTATGTTTTTAGATATGTTTGTATTACTGTTTTGTATGTTTAGATTTTGTTAATGCATGATAAGGGTTTAATGGTTGATAACGATATTAAAGGATGAATGTTTTAATGTACAACTAATTCACACCCCCTCTCAGTTGTTATGTGCATCTAACAAACTCTACTTGTACTTAAGGTCATTTTAGTTTTTATATGAGTACTTAACATGGCCTTATTGTTGAGGATCGTTAATTTTTACCTTAATTGCACTTAAAGGGGTGTTAGTGTAATATTTTATTCACAATGGATATTTTTTATCCTAAATGTAACATTGCGCTTATTTATTATGTTAACTTAGGTAAATTATTTTTACTTGGGTAGGATATGATAATGAGTTGCACATGTTTTGATTCTTTCATTGGATTTTCCTTTTTCTTTACCTTCATAAATCGAAAGCTTGGATAATTAATCTTGTGTTTTTTTGTTTTCGACCTCTCCCTCATCCTCATGGATCTAGAATCCTAGAGGATATATAATTTAACTCTTTTATTCCTTAATAAACATTTCTGATAATCTATTTTGATATTTTTTACCTCTCAAGAAACTAGTTTTTTTGTGCCATTTTATTTCATTGATCATTTGTATTTATCAATTTAAAAATATTTATCACTTGCACTAGTTTTTGGGTTAATATCTATTTTGAGATTTCTAATAGTAATGCTCCTATGAAGATGCATACTATGTAAATGTATTACAACCATTTGATTATTAAATAATACATTAATTTTTTTAGAGTGTATAGATTTTCTTCCTAAAGGGCTTTCCCCATGTAAGCCACTAGGTTATGGTATATATTTTACATCTTTTCCCTTATAATTGTACAAGAAATTTATTTTTTTCGCATACCTTCTCTTATAACTTAGTGTAGGAGGTGTATTATACATTGTTTCTTTCTTTTATTTGGTATCAAATATTGATCACCTTAGGTCCTAGTATAAGGAGGCATGTATAGAAAGATGGGGGACCAAAAAATGGCCACAACCAAATTTTAGTCTATATAGGACATAATGTGAGTACATTATAATACACTCATTTTGGTATAGATAAAAATTTGGTGGTGTCTCCAACTAATGTATAAACTTATCTATAGAATAACCATTTATAATAGTCAATGATCTTAGGATGTTGGCCAATGAACAAGGATTTTGAAATCCTTTTGCACTTTAGATTTTGCAAGCATAGGTAGTTGTACCCTTTACCAATATCAAGAAATAAATAATAATTGTAACAACATATTGAAATAAAAGACATATTCTCATAGATTATGAAAAGGATTTGTAAAATTAACACAAAAATTGGATGAATCCCTTGTAAATTTTTTGATCCAAGCAATGAGAATGCAAAATAATTAAGAATAAATTATGAACATTTTGATATTTTTTATTTGAATCTATCCTATATATTAGACAAGTCTAATTACTCAAAACAATGCCTTGAACATGTGTTGCATAGTTAATACAACCTTATAAATTCTTCTTAAAAACAACTTAATACATATTCAATGGATAACTCATATTATTGCATTACAATAAAATATCCTACAAATGGCATTAATTGTAATTCTACTTAACAATCCTTGAATAAAACAACACTCTCAATACTCCATCAAAGGCAATTTAACCAATTACTTCAATAGGATCCATTGATAAAACATTCATTGCATAAATTTATAAAGATGAACTCAAAGATGCTTGATTATTTTACTCATGAGAAAATGTTGAATTACACATTGGTGGCAATTATAATTGAAGCATGTAACTCATATCTTTACATATTGTAATATATATTGTTATCAGAGAAAATATCATTTATAGACTGACTCTTGTATAACCTAAGTAAAAACTTAATATTTCATAATCCTTTACAATGAGGCATAAATCCCCTTAAATAGAAAAAGTGATAACGTAAGCTCATGAGCTAGTGACATGGCTCACGTGTCTCATATTACATTTCACAACCTTTATAATTATATTAGAACAAAATGGGTCTAACAAATCCCATTAGAATAATATTCTAATTTATTAGCCAATTTGAAGTTGTTGAAACTATTAGAAGCTCAAATTTCAAGGTAGAAGA
>VDFB02271358.1:91756326-91854755 GCA_007258455.2 Sequoia sempervirens | reverse complement strand
CCTAGAATTGAAAGAGCTAAAAAAAATTCAATCCTCGCAATCCACAAAGGACGATAGAAGAACACATCAAGATATTTGAAACATTGATCAAAGATATGCAAATTGATCATGAGGACGTTGCATGCTGCCTCTTTCCATACTCATTGGGAGAGGAAGATTTTTATTGGTACATCAATTTTTTGAGGGGTTCCATTACTTCATGGTACCTCATGATGAATGCTTTCCTACAGAAATACAAAATTTTGATCAGCCCTTCAGAGTTGTACCGACAGTTTATGTCCATCCACAGGGAAATTAATGAATCAATTGAATCCTTCAATGATCATTTACATCGCACCTTTATGAGACTTCATGATCCATACATGCACAATGATGTTTCGGCCCTACCCATCTACTATGCAACATTAGATAATCTCATGTCAGCATTGGCAAAAAGGATGTGCCCGATGCTCACCACGCTAGTGAGTGCCTATGCAGAAGTTGTCTTTGCCAGTGCAGATTTAGGGTAGAAAATTTTTGGTCTACTTCCCTCTTTGGGTCCAGTGGCTCATCCAATGTAGGTTCAAGGGCTTAATCAAGTGTTCACTCATTAGACACCTCTTATGAACCAGGTACCTCAGTTGTCCATCATCCCACATCCTAGACAACCAATGAATCATGTGCCTCATGTGCCTTCCTACTTGCAACCTCAACAACAGAAAACCTATACTTAGGCTCCACAATAGTAGCAGGTGTACTCTTAGGAGCCTCACACACCATTATACCTACCAAGACCAAAATTCCCTCCAACATGTCAAAATCAGCCAACAGCCCTACCTCTTTTTCTTCAAAATCAAGTGTCGTAGCTAAGTAACATCGAGAAGGATTGACTTGAGGAGTTGACTAAGATGATAAAGAAAATTTCCATAGAGATGATGCACCTAAGAAATCAAAATAATCAGTTGCAGGCATCCCAATGCAGCCTCCAGGGTAATCTTAATCGAGATAACAAAGATGGTAGGGATAACCGTGAAGCGAGCACCTCTTCTAAACAAAATTATGATAGAGGGAAGAATTCAAATTAGAACTTCGAGAGGAGACCTTCCCAAAGGAAAAACTAAACATGGAATACAAGACCCAACAATGGAGGCACTCCTACTCCTCTTGATCAATTTTCCAGCAATGAGAAGATGACTAGTGGAGTATACCTTGCCGAAGTAGCCTTGTTCAAATGGTGCTAGATTCATAAGACAAGTAGGCACTCTGAGTTGGATTGTCCTGAATTCTAGATAGTCACAAAAATATTTCAAGTGGAGGTCTAGAATGTTGTTGATAGTGCTAATTGCAGAGACCTCATTCCATCTGAGCCTTACGACTCCTCCTATCTTGTAGTCAACCAAGCTCCATTCCCATGAAGTGATTGCAACAAGCCTGAGGTTGAGGCTACCCCTACCAAGAATGAAGAAGTACAAGAGGTAAGTAATGAAGAAACCTTGTCCCAACTTTTTGACTCAATAGACAATGGTCTGGTAGATGAGGAAGAACCATTTGTAGATGAGGTTCACATGTTCCACCAGAGAATGACCCCCTACTACCTTAGCAATAGACAGGCAGGTGGACCTTTCATGACTTCAACTCCAAATAATTTTATTACCCTACCTAACCCCAATGCCAATAATAATCCTAGGCTTCTACATGTGCCCACTCAATACTTCAACAAGGATAGGCCACAAAATCAACCTCAAGGCCAATCCAAGAATCAACCAAGCCAAACACAATCTCAGCCTGCTAGCTCCGCCATAGGCAAAGCTTTCAAAACTGAAATTAAAAAAAAGGGCGAATATGTAGCCAAAGAGTTCAAGAAAGTTAAGATCAGCTTGTCCACCTTTGAATTACTTAAGGTTCCTGCAATTAGACATGCCTTCTTTAGATTTATTAATGGGACCCCATCCTCTAAGGCAACATAAGAAATACCAACCAAGAGAGTTTCATTTGAAGATCCACCAAATGAACCCATTGTTTAGAGAATTCATGGCAAGAAGGCTGATACACCTCAAGGTCAGTTGATGGGTAAACAA
This sequence comes from Sequoia sempervirens, assembly GCA_007258455.2. Taxonomy (NCBI): domain Eukaryota; kingdom Viridiplantae; phylum Streptophyta; class Pinopsida; order Cupressales; family Cupressaceae; genus Sequoia; species Sequoia sempervirens. Next base: position 91,852,698 of record VDFB02271358.1, on the reverse strand, counting down.
TATTCCAAAGAATAGAATCAGAACAATAGGCAAAGCTCCAAGGATTGGACTGGTGATAAGAATAAAGCTCAAGTGGCTCAGGTAGACACACCTATGGGTTTCTTTCAAGGGAAGTTGGAAACACCACCATCTAGATATTCAGGAAGAATATACACAATTGTCTAATTGACTATAGAGCATCTGCCAATGTCATTCCTCTGGCAGTGTGCAAATCTCTTGGGATTACCCCCACATCTTCAAGGAAGAAGGTGACCTAGCTAGACAAAATGGAGATTAACATTGTGGGAGAGATGAATTAGATCCCAATGCAAATTGCTACAGACCCAAGGGTACAATAGGTTTTTGACATCTAGGTTGCAGATATTCTCGACTCATATGGAATCATCTTGGGATGGGACTTCACACATGCACTAAATGGATATGCTGCTATAGATTTTTCTCACCTATGGCTACCATGGAAGGGATTTCCCAGTCATATCTGTATTGATTGATAACTATGCATGAAATTCATGATTACGGAATACAACAACTTGAATGAGGTATTTTTTGCTGAAACAAAGTCAAGAAATTATCATCCATTTGATTATCAAGAAGCAGAGATTCAAGAAGAAGGGATGGTTTTTGAGGTCCTCTTGGTGCAATATAGCCCTCCATTTGATTTATCCCATATGCCTCTAAGCACAGAATGGTTAATAGAAGTTGATGATGAGGAATCTCCTGAAGATGACACTTTAGGATTGTTGGATGAATTTAAGGACTTTATAGGGAAGTGCATACAAAACCAGCTTAGCTTGGGTATGAGAATCAATTTCCAAGATCTCCTTCTACCCAATTGGGGTAGGGTACACAATACTTCCCATTCTGAGTTCAAGTGTTGTTTATGCCAAACAACAGTGGAACATGTCAAAAGATTAGCTATTCCTCATAAGGAAACGCCAGTAGGCCAACCCGCCCTCAATGAGGCCAAACCAACACCTACTTTGGAGGTTGTAGATTTCAACTCACTACCTAAAGGTAATGATCACCTCATGGCCCTAGTGTTAAAGAGCCCTCCAAATTCTAGACATTACGCTTTGACAGATCCAAGTCAAAACAAGGAGTTGGGGCCGGATTCAAGCTAATTAGTCCCATGGGTAAGACCTATTTTGCTACCCATAGACTTAAATTCTATTGTACTAATAATGTAGCAGAATATGAGGCTCTAGTGCATGGTCTTCTAATGGCCTAAAGAAAAATGTTAAAATGTTGCAAGTTTTCGGTGATTTCGAATTGGTAGTCAAACAAGACAAAAAATTGTATTCCTGTCATAATAGAAGATTGGAAAACTATAGGCATATGGTTTGGGATCTCTTAAAAGGACTAGATGCATTCAATATATAGTTGATCCTTCATGCTCAGAACCATACAGCTGATGCTTTGGCTCAGGAAGCCAACATGTTACAACCCTTATCCTTTTCGGGCCTCAAAAATTTTACAGTTGAGTTAACATCCACCCCATCTCTTCTAGATAATGTCACTCACTTTCAAGTCTTCAGTGATGATAAGCACATCCTCAAGTTCATCATGAGCTCTGATGTCTTTTCCACCCAAATAATTGATGAGGATGATCTAGAAGTTGAGATAGATATATAGGGGGTAATTAACCTCAAGACCAACACGATTTCCAAAGGTATGGTTCAGCTTGAATGCATTTTTTACTTGGATTAGACCAGAGATCAGGATCAAAAAGTAAAGAAAGAGCCCATAAACAACTAGTGTTACACTCACAACCTTGGAACAGTCAAGGAAATCAAAAATGTTTTTAGTGGAAAACTATGCATGCTGAAAGAAAACAAGGGGATCGTTGATGCCCTACAGAAGTATCACAATGTGGTGGCATGGAGCTCTAAGGATTTAAATACATATGACACCTCCATCATCACACACACCATACCTCTGAGGCCTAATGTGTGACCATTCCACCAACGGCAGTGCCCTATCAACGCCTTGTTGGAACCCATCATTTACAAGGAGGTGTAGAAATTACTTTCAAAAAGGATCATATTTCCTATCAGGCACTCCACATGGGTGGCCAACTTGGTCCCGGTCAAAAAAACAATGGATAAATCAAATTGTGTGTAGACTTTTGCAATCTGAACAAAGCTTCACAGAAAGACAACTATCTAGTGACATTGCTAGATGAAGTACTATAGATTCTCAACGATTCACAAATTATGTCTTTCCTCAACAAGTACTCTAGGTACAACCAGGTTATGGTGCAATACAAAGATTTCCACAAGAAAGCGTTCACCACTAAGTGGGAGACCTTTGCTCATAGAAGAATGCCCTTGGGGCTCATTAATGTCGGTGCCACCTTTCAACATGTTATTGACATTGCCTTCAAATAATTTATTGGGAAGTGCATAACCATCTATATGGATGATTTAACTGTATTTTTAAAGAAGCGGAGTGACCACGTCTCTGATTTATGCAAAGTGTTTCAAAGGTGTCAAGAATTTGGAGTATCATTTAACCCAAAGAAGTGCATCTTCGAGGTCACTGAAGGAAGATTGCTAGGGAATATCATTTCAAAGTGAGGAATATCCATAGACCCTAAGCACATCCAATCACTACTAAATATTTTGCTACCTGGCAGCAAGAAGGAGCTCAATTCTTTCTTTGGAAAGATCAACTTCGTGAGGAAGTTTATCAAGGGATTTTTTGAGATCATCAAGCCACTCAACACCATGCTAAAGCAAGATGCCAGGATTGATTGGACTCCTAAATCCAAGCAAGCCTTCAAAGAGATTAAGCAGGAAATTGTTGAAGCATCTGTGCTAGTCAGCCTAGACTATTTGAAACCATTCTATACCTATTCATTCGCTTCAGAAGACTCATGTGCCAGCATTTTAACCCAAAAGGACAACAAAGGAAAAAAGCACCTGATTACCTTTATGAGTGCTCCATTGAAAGATGTTGAGCTACGATATCACAACATGGAAAAGCAAGTGTATGCCCTTGTTAGAGGAGTGAAGAAATTTTGGCATTATATCTTACGCAATAAGGTGTTCGCAATTGTTTCAGACCCAACCCTGAAAAACACTGCTTATGCAAAATGAGTTGGGAGAGCGAAGATAAAAGTGGGTTACATTGTTGTAGGAATATGACATGGATATTTAGCCCATGAATCTAGTGAGAGGACAAGCACTTACTCAAACAATAGCTAAAATAGCAGCTAAAGTAGGGCCAGAACTTACAGTGTAGTAGTACCAACTAGAGGATGTCTCCCTAGGGGAATGGTATGATGACATAGTCTACTATCTATTGAACCACAAGTTCCCACCTCACTTGTAAGGAGTTTAAAAGTGCACCCTTAGATTAAAGAGTAGCAACTACATGTTGCAAGGATCTATTTTATATAAGAAGAATCATGAAGGTATCTATTTGAGATGCCTTGGTAAAGAAGAAGCAAAACGAGTCTTAAATGATTTTCATGACAAATTTGGCAACAGCCATGGATCTGGCCCTTCGACTGCTCATCAGATCTTGCAAGTAGGTTACTATTGGTAGATAGTCTTCAAGGACTCCCATAATCACATCTACACATGCCACATGTGCTCGACTACCGCAACCAAACAGAAGAACATTGTTGTCCCGCCACAACTAGTTTTGGAGGTGAGGTCGTTCACACAATGGGGTCTCACCTTCATTGGTCTAGTAAGCCCACCATCATCTACAAGACACAAGTACATTCTAACTGCCTCTAATTATTGCACTAGATGGATAGAAGCCATTGTATTTAGGCAATGCACAACTAAGGTAGTTACGAATTTTCTTGAGAGTTTTATTTTAAATCGCTTTGGTTGTCCTTATGCTTTGGTATGTGACAATGGACCTACATTTTCCTCATTAAATTTTTCTAGTTGGGCCTTTGATTATGGAATTTCCATCAATTTCTCATCCAACTATTACCCCCAAGGAAATGGCCTAGTTGAATCCACCAATAAGAATCTGATCACTATGATCAAGAAGTTGCTTGATAAAAATCTCAAGGATTGGTATACCCAGCTCCATTTCACCCTTTGGATAGATCAGACACATCATAAGGTTTCCCTTGGTGATTCCACATTCTATCTTGTTTATGGCCTAGAGCCAATATTCTTGATCCATTTGAAAATCCCCACCCTCTAGTTCATCAACTACTTTTACGAAGGAAGAGACCATAGAGAGGCCCGCCTAGCTGAGTTGTTACACTTGGAAGAAGAATGTCACTGCACAATAGAAAAAATTTCCAAACATCAGGGTGTGGTTAAGAGATGGTTTGATCACCAAACAAAAATCAAGGCCTTTAGAATTTTAGATCTAGTCCTGTGTTGGGACAAGGCCCACAAAAAGACAGGGGGACATAACAAATTCGACAAGCTTTAGCTTGGCCCCTTTCAAATAGCTAAAATTCTAGGAGACAATGCTTTCCGCTTAAAGACCCTAATTGGTGAAGATGTCTTGTTTCTGGTCAATGGGAAGCACCTAAAGCATTACTTCCAAGTCTGAGCTCTTTTAGAGGTACCCTCATAAATACTTGTATATAGGTTAGAATAGGTTGCCATTTGGTTTGCTTGTGTTTTATTGTTTTGTGTCACCTCATTTTGCTCGTCTCTCAGCTATTTTGTTTTGATGAGGGTGTCCTTAATTTTTTCTATGGTGGCCATGCTCATTTGACAAATGGTTCACTTTGTTTCCCGTTCTTAGTGTTCTTTGGGTAAACATTCACCCTTAACCATTGGTCTCCAATTGCTACCTAGGGATGATTTCCTCATTTGAACTTTGCTTCAGAATTTGACCCTTGGTTGAATCTTTTTACGTTCATCTCAGATCCTACACAAAAACTCATTAATTATTTCTAAAGGGTTGTACAATGGCTACTATGATGACTTGGTGAGTGAAAAATCTTAAGCCCACTCTAGTGACCACTATGGTTCTTAAACCCATTGTAGGCTTCAGTGCTTACACGGTTGAGCAAAAGAATGATAAAAGGTGAAAATAAATATCAAAAATAAAGAAAAGAAAAGAAAATTTAGAAATTAAGCAACCATATGGGTGTCTGAATAACTCTACCAGGGCTATGGATGCTCGACTGGCAGTAGAGAAATATTCTTGGAGCCACAACAACAACTCCATTGGGGCTATGGATGCCTAACTGGCAGCAAGGCAATGTCTAGGCTACTTTTGGTGTTGGACAATCTATGTAGCTTGATCGGTCTAATTGGTTATTGTTTGTCATAGTTTCTAATGGAATGAATGAAATCACCATGCACACACTATTGAAATGTTTCATAGGTTGACTCAACTAAGGACCCTATTCTCCTAGTTCACCTTTGGAAATTAGCCCCTGTTCTACGAAACCAAAGAATATGGGTTTTGAATGAATACTTACCCTCAGAACGCTCGAGATTTTTTCCCAGCAGAGTCTCCATTTATTGTTCCCTCAGCACACACGCCCCATTCAAAACAAGGACCCTCTCTTTCCTTCACCTTGCCAATTCATTTTTGTCACTACCTCATTTTGTGTGCCCCATTTTGGTGTCCCAAATGGTCAGCAAGCCTCAAAGTATCATATCAAGTTGACCATGTTTTAACCCTTAAATTTTCTACATCAAGTGCCCTTCCAAGATTTCCTTGGCAGTTTTCCTCTGTTGGTATCCCTTGCTCCAAGTGGGTCTACCCTGTCAGGTTTCCATTGGCGGATTTCCCTACTACATTCACTATTTCTAATGGCAAAAAGGCCTTAACCTTCCCTAGATCAGGATCCGCCATCCTAATCATTGTTTCCTCGTGCTTTAAATGACTAAGTGTAACCTATCATCCACGAGGCTCATCAGGCCCGATCTGTTGAATCTCCCTTCCCAGGTTTCCGTAATTCCTTCACCTTTCCCAAACGGTTGTCCTTTTTCAAAGTTCCGCCCATTGGACCCTCGGATCTTCTTCACTAGTGTTTTTTCCACTAACTTTTTCAGATGGCTATCAACTCATGGCTTTTCGGCCACCAGACTCTAAACCTCTCACAATTGTTTTCAAATTTCAAACTCACCAACTTTTTGGCTGTCGTATGCTCATTTATTGATGACATTTATTGCCATATTTTCTATAAATAGGCCAATTTGACCTATCATTTTTGCATGTCAAGATAGCCAGAGCAAATCAGAGAGATCCAAAGCATTTGTCATGCATCACCCTCAAGCCAGTTGCCATCCATTGTCAGTCCTTTGCATTTGTTGGCGATTTCATCATCTTCATTCACTGGGTTCTAGTGGTAGGTTTGCTGTCCCCACCTCATATTATGTTTTTCTTTGATTTTGAGAAGAAATAATGGATAAAATGGGTGAAAAATGTATGTATTGGATAGAGAAAAATGAGGCACATAAAACCCATGTAGTTGAATTTTAAGAAACCCTCATAATCACCCACACACTACACAAAACTTCACTTCCCCGACATCATTCTTCAACTAGGGAATTCATGGCTCACAGACCCACTAACTCATGACATCATCATTCAAGTGCTAAAAAAAAAACTAAACTTCAAATGGTGGACTAACCTTTTGGGCCCGCCACGGTGAGGGGACTCCCATTCCTCACCATTGAAGTATCAATCTTTCAAATTGAAGCGAAGTCCTACGCATCACCCAGGTCTACCCCCGTGGGATTCTATCCCCAGGGTGTTGTTTATTGTATGCCATTTCAAATAGAATTTTGACTCCTGCTTTCTGGCTCCCAACCCTCAGCTCTTTCCTTGATTAGTTGATGGTGAAATGACCTACCAAATGTCGTTTGGTTCCTGTTCCGTGGACTTCTGTTTGCAGGCTATCGTGGTGACACCACCATTTCTCACGGATTCCAAGAGGCTAATTTTTTGCCTTCAAGCCTTGATCATCCTTTAGTCGTGTGAATAAAATAATAAAACTCAAGTTTCCCAGCCTTCAGCGAGTCATTCATTTCGAACTTCCACCATCGGGACTACATCGCATCTTGATCGTTGCTAAAGAGCAAACCGCCTTCACCTTCCTAGTCTCTGGGACTCGATACTCTAATTGTTGATGAAACCCACTGAATGAAGAAAACAAATAGGCCAGGCCCTCTTCCAAACCCATGCCCTTGGACTTTCACTTGTTTCCCATCATTTCCAAATGGCAATCTCCTCACGACTTCCCGCATTCTCTGACTTGAGACACTTACATGATCAAAGAGTTGTGTCGATTTCCTTCCAAACTCACGGGTCCAAGCTAGCAAAACTTTGTACCCAAAATGTCACCTCAGCAGAGCCATTCCAAACCACTAACCTCAAACAGCAAGGCTCCATCCTAATTCTGATCACCCAAATGATGACCCAAATGCCTCCTAATCTGAAAGCGAACTTCGACCCACGTGCCAAAACAACCTTTTCTTCGTGGTGGACTCCACAATATGGCCAAATCCTAGGGAAAGTGAAACCTTAGGGGCCACCCTACCCTATTTTCCCTTCAAAATAACCATCTTGACAAGGAAGTCTGGCCTTTGGGGCCTGAACCATCCAAACTCCCTCTCATGAGCCACTAACAACAATTTAGATTAAGTGTTAGATTTCTTGAATGTTGAATTATCCAATCTAACTCCATTTGTAGGGATTTGGCTAAAATTTCATGATTTCGTACTTGATTTTACTCACCTCTCCTTTGTTTGTAGAATATATATATGGAATTAGGTGCAGGACCCTTGGGGACAAATGCAAAAAAGGACAAAGGAAAGAAAATAGACAAGGCCCCTCGTGGAAAAGAAGATAAGGACCAAATGAAATACCAATTCAAATGGGAACCATTACAATCTAAGGTCTCCATAGCATCAAAAGAGGTTACAAACACTAACATAGGGCATGTGGACATTGACGAATTCATGCAGAGGGTCAGGATCAGCCATATAATAGAGAATGCAAGATTGATCAAAGGTAGTGGGATAGCCAAGGCTATAGGTTTCCCTCTTGCTCTCATCACCCTTGAGTTAGTAATGGCGCGCAGGGAGGCATACCAACCAAAAATGAAAAAAATAGTGGATAGGGATAGGAATGTGTTGGCTGACATCTCTACCAAGGAAATCACAAAGACCTTTCATATCCCTACCTTTGGGGAGATGGAATTACCAACCATCAAGTAGTGCAAGGCAATGTGGGACAAGAACCCCCTCAAATGTAAAAATCTCATCAATTAGTATTGGCTCAAGGAGAAGAGTGGTAGTGCTGTAAAAGTCCCCCAAGAGCTATTTTGAAGTGATTTTCATGAAGATTACCATGATTTGGTAATTTTTTTAAGTAGAGTAATGGGCCTTCCTACTACTACTTACTTCTAAGAGTGGATGGTCTACTTCGTTGAAGAGCTTCTCCATGGAGAATATACCTCATTTTACTAGGGCGGGATAATCAGTGACTACTTCCATGAATAGTTTATGGCTATTAAAAAGACCTCCAAATTCTACATGATGTCCTACTTGGTCTACTCATTGGCCGAATGGAGGCAATACAGTGGCTTATTCAAAGCTCCAAATGAAGAACCTTTCAGGGAGCTAAAATTTTATGACAAGTACCCTCAACTACAATTCAAAAAATTTAAGGAATACTGTAGGTTCAATGATGCTTTCATAGGTGATATAATTAGAGTAATAAGGGGTGACTTTGAGATGTGAGTCTCCCACAATGCCAACACATTTATGAAGTAGTATGCCTTTCTATTCATCCAGTACCCAAAGTTCACATATATTTATGTAGAAGCCTTCTCAAAAAGGCCAAACAAGATGGCATGATACCCTAATGACCAGATAATACTACTGGAGCTCTCTCGATAGTTGCAACACATAAACACCCTCTTGAGCAAGAAACATTTGGTAGGGATTCCTTATCCCCTCGCCTTTGGCCAAGGGTTGCACAAAATCCATACCTCGCAATGTGCTCACAATTCAGAGAAAGAGTTGGCCAAATATTATTTGAGACTCCACACCGCTAGGCCACGGATGGATCCTTATAGCCATATCAAGAAGGTGATTGGATCCAAATATGCCCATCTACATAGCATTGAAGACTTTTGGTCTAATTGCGTAGATGATAAGGAGGTGCGCATGAGGAACTATATGCGGATGACTGCATACTTTGTAAAGAGGGTCAATCTATTCCCCGTACTTGACCAAGTGGAAGAGGATGACAGTACTGTCATAGACCCTTAGTACAATGTAGTTGTTGATCTACCATTACCACTGATTTATTAGGACAAGCAAGAGGTCAAAGACCTTGACATTCTAACCAAGCCCATTCAGGCTCAAACAAGAAAATGGGTTGATGGGAAAGTTGCTTGACTGAAGTAGTGAGGGGTTGCTCTGGCCTATGAGGAGCTCGAAAATGAGCCAAGCAGAACAATTAGTGGGAAAATTGCTACCCCATCAAGTGAAGTCTCTCAATCTCCTCCATCCACTAGAATAAGAAAAAGAAAAGAAGTTGTGGAATAGCCACCCAATCCCAAGGTATATGCAAGAAAAGCCTCAGAGGGAGAACCTTCTAAGAAACAGAAGAGATTAGGTAGTGTCACAGAGATTCCTGTTATTCAAGAAGATCCACTCCATGAGGGAAGAGAAATGGAGGTTGAGCAACCAAAATCTCCACCTACCACTTCCACCACTATTACCCCTCCAACAGCCTCCTTGGAAATGGTTGTAACTTATTTTCCCACAGTGGACATCTTAGTCCATCTTGCCTCTTCTCCACCTACTAGGCAGGTTGTAATGATAGATTCTTCCTCTGCCACCACTTCTCCACTCTCCTTTGCTTCCATGTCCCCAACTACATCTCTCTCACTAGCAACAACAACAATACCCATGCCTACAATTTCACTACCAGAGGCATTCTCACGACACATGCAAAATGTTCCTTCAAATATTTTTGAAGCATTAATGAATCTAGTGTCCAAGTTTCCTTGGCACAAGTTCTTGCCAATGTTCCTACCTCTACTCCTCTAATTGAACCACCAGTAATGAAGGCCACAATGGCGATATCCAAGGAGTTAGAGAGGCAAGAGAAGGAAGCAACATGGGAACTGGAGGAAGAAGCGGATGACTACCATGAACACCCCAAGCACCAACACTTGCAGATTGATGAGGTAGTCCATGAGGGAGAAGAAATAGGATCCTCCACAGGTGATGAAGAAGAAAATGTCAGCACCAAATATATCATAGAAACCTTTGATGTCGATTTAGAAGAAGAACTATACCAAAAATTAAAGGATGTCAGAGAAGAAATAGAAAGGCCACCTCCTGAGGGAAAAAATGAGTTAAGTGATAAAATGGAAGAAGATGTCAAACTTCCAATTGGGGAGCAAGAAGAAAGCCCCAAACATGGTGAAGAGATGCCTCTCTAAGAAGGGTGGGATGAGCAAGAAAAGATAGAATAGGAAGATGTGCCACCCCAACACAAGGAAAGGGAAAGTAAAGAAGAAGATAAGACTAGTGGAGAGGCTAAAACCCACCAGAGCCCCGAAATAGAACAACCCAAGGAACATGGGCATGAAGAAAAGGAGGAAAAGGATATTGACGGGGAAGATAGCCCCAAGGAACGCCTGCCCACTAAGTTCCCTATCAAACATACGGTGTTCATCTACGACTCCGATGAGGAGGAGGAAGATACAACGATAGAAAAAGAAGCTCTTGAAGATAAAGAGATTGAAATTAGGAAAGATGAAGAGGAGGGTGATCAAGAATCACCCAAGAAGAAGTCCCAGATTCCAAGTGGCTTGAAAAGAAACTTGAAAAGGAAACTCCTACTCTGAGGGATCTGAGGGAAAGATTGGAGGCCATCTTGGCTTGAGCCCAAATAAGCACTAAGAAAGAGAAGAGGCCCAAAGTTAGATCAAAGGTGGCAATGGATGCCTTTGGATCTTGAATGGTGCAGGTAGCCACAAAGAAGTTCTAGGAGGTTTAAAAGTCTCTTGAGGGCACAAGGAAGTTCTACATTGACATCCCAAGAATGTATGGGTCTACTTACCCCAAAATTAAGTCCATCCTAAAGCTACTGAAGAAGACTTGGGATAAGGAACTTGCATTCAAGGAGGACGATCATTGGCTCATGTACATGTGGAAGTTGGACTTCGAACATTGAAAGGAAATATTGGGGCAAGTACTTTACAAGATGGATCCAAATATTGATTGGGCCAAGGATGTTAGGGTGGATTGCATTCAGTATTTAAAACTAATGACTGGATATGATATGCCTGTTGTTCAAATTGATCTAGAAAAGGTAAAGCCACACTTCTATAAGAAGATGGAAGATGGAATGTCGAGCGAAGTCACTATAGACTTCTTAAGTTTTTCTGCCCAAGCCCTCACCCAATTTGAATAGTTTAGGGACCACACTGCCAAATACAATGAAGATTGGGAAAAGCTCACCAACCAGTCTAAGCTATGGAGTTACCAGGTGCTACAATCTGAGATTATGGAGGTTGAAAAGCTCCAACCATTAATCCTAAAGTTCATGGAATATGCCACTTTGAAGAAGCAAGAAGGGAACCCTATTATTGATGATGAACTCCTTATAGAATAGCTACAACAAAGGTAATTAGAAAAAGGACAAAATGCTACAATGCTGCCACCAAAGGACAATATAGGGAAAAAAAAGAATTGTATTTTAAAATGTAATATATTTGGAGGTAGGTGAAACCCTAGTTTTTAGTGAATCTTGGCCACACAATGAAAATCAATCTTGGCTATTCATTCTACTTTTTGGGCACTATAAATAGGGGGTCTCCTCTCATTTTCAAGAGAGAGTTGAGTTGTTGTAATGACATGTTGCAGAAATTTTAATAGAAATACATTGACTTTGGTGGATTTTTGAGTTTCCTTGCATGTTTCATGATTCATCTCCCATAGTTAAATGATTTAGTTAGATTTACTTTGTTGTTCTACATGGTTTTAGACTACTTTGATATATTTAGTAATGTTGTTCAATGGTTATGTAGATTTTTGTTGTGTTGATAACTTTCTTGTCCATACTTTTTGTTGTTTACTGCTGGTAGATGGTTGTGTAAAGTTATTCTAGACTTAAATTGAAAGCTACTCCAAAACTTTTTCCTTTTTTCATGCATTTTTATGGTGAATGAATGGTGGAATATTTGTAGTCCTTAAAAGCTAGTACAAATTCATGATATTGTGAATTTCCTAGTTAAGTGAAATTTTTTTTAAGGAAGTCCATAATAGAACCCTCCATGACCACTGTTCATAGTTAGTTTCAGATCAAGGAACCTCTTCTCTTCCTTGCCTTTTTCCTTTTTTATAATAAGTGACCTGTGCTAAGGTTCATTGCACATTGTAAAGCTAAATCCCAAGATAAAACAAGATTTTATGATTGTTGTCCAAACCTACAGCAAACTACACGCTAATTTCCATCTTAGGAACTCCATTTCAAGATCCATTTCACATCCAACTACATAAGTCTGCCCTATGATTACCAGCAAAACCACATCAAACATTAGCTGAGGAATTCCATGCAAGTCATGACCTAACACCTGAGAGACCTTGGGGTGATTTTCAACAACTTGTTATTGGAGATTTCCTTTCAAGAGAGGTAGTGTGCCTATGCACTACCTATCTTGAGAAAGTGTTGAAACACACATCAACAAGACTTAACTAAATAAAGATTTTGATTTATTTAATTAAAAAGGAGATGATGTTAGATTAAATTAAATAAAGATTGATTTAATTTAATAGAATGACTTTAGAAATTTAATTAAATAAAATGGATTATTTAATTAAATAGAGACTATAAGGCTATTTAAATAACATTGATTTATTCAATTAACAAGAGATGATGACTTAATTAGATAAAATTGATTTATTTAATTAAGAGATGAAGTGAGATGAATTTAATCAAATAAGGGATATTTATTAAACAATTAGCAGGGGAGATGATTTAGGAAGAAGCAGTGTTAGTAAAATTAGGATCAGATGTATGTATATTTTACGTGTCTATATTTTTTCCCTCTTTGAAGCAAAGTACTTGTGTTGGTTCAAAGAATAACCTGTCTCGATCAAAATTCAAAAAAAAATGATCTTTAAAATGTCCCACTACTACGCCGACGAGAAGAAACATGTTGATATACTACCCCCTTGAGAGATCGAGTGAAAAGTTTGATTTGAGGGTTGATCTCATGACAAAGAGGTTCAAGATTGGGAAAATATTTGATGTAGATAGATTTGATGATGTATAGAGAGTCATCGGCCATGGAAGGCCTCATGTATATTTTAATATATTACACACACTTAATACTGATTTTGTACCATGACAGTTATTTTATTGATGATATGATTCAATTTATGAGATTTCCTATTTTATTTATGCATGATGGATGGATGCATTTCTTTTTCAGTACCTTTTCTATGCACCTTTTATGATGATGTATGGATGCTATGGATGCAAATGTATGGTTTATGAGATGCTTAGAATAACCAAACTATATTATGATGATGAAATGCAATGCATGTGAGATGTTTAACATTTCCTATATGATATGATATGATATGATATGCATTATGCTAATGGTTTGTGGATGCAGGATGGATGCAACAGCGATGATTTGTGATTTAACTATCATGGTACCATGTTAGCACAGAAAGAAGATAGAAGAAAGAAAGAGACTCCAACAAGTCAAAAGATGATGATGATGATCATGATTTTCTTACCAAGAATTGGGATTTTAAAAGGGCCATTTACCTTATCTTTGATAATACACATAGGCACAATGCATCAAGGTATAAAGAACTAGAATGGCATTGCACTTAGTGTGATGGACTTTGACTTGACAATCAGATAGGAGTACTCCTATTCACACCTGACACACGGAACCTCATTCAAAATGTAGTTCAGATATTTCAAACATTTCAGACCAAAACATAGAAAGGAAATCCTTCCTATGTGGTCAACAAGATACCCAAAACATCTTCCCCACACCCAAACAAAGCACATGCATGACCAAGGTTATATTACAAGAATATCCAATAGGCACAATAGATAAAAATATAATGATTGTTTCCCTATTTCTTTCTCTCTAAATCCCTTCATTTGGGACATAATCAAGAGGTCATCAAAATGAGCATAATAAAGATAAGTCAAAAGACAAAGATAAACTAAACAAAAAAGCTAATGTTCTTCAATACCTCTAGCCAAGAATAAACTATGGTGATGTCTATTGTTAATGTCCATTATAGGAAGGATGCATCCTAGGACATGATGTTATTAAATGATTGTGAGGTTGATTGGATGGTAGGATATTAATACAAAGAGTTGACCAACTTGTTTACGTACTAACCTAGACTCGAGAACTTGACGTTTGAATTTTCACTTTTAACATGCTAGACTTGTTTCTGACTGTTTCACTAAAGGTTGAGGATGATGATTGATTTATTATTAGTGATATTTATTGCAGGTGAAAGCAAGATGAGACAGATGGATTTCTTCAAATATTTGGATGTTTATGATGTTTTTTGAAATGTTTTGAGGTTGTTTTTGGTATTTTCAAGATTTTACAAATGTTTTAATCTTTGATTTTCCAATGTTTTGGGGTTTTCTGAGATTTTGACCAAGAGACTAACCTAAAGACCTATCCTAAGGGCCTTGGGGGCTGATCAAAAGATTAGCCTTGCCTATGTTATACATGTAGAGACCACGTAGTTTGACTAACACAGACTCGATTATTGATGAGATATAAATAGATTGATTGCCAATTTATTATGATGAACTCCTAAAGGACTGACCTAAGTGTCTCGGGGGATGATCAAAGATCAACCTTGCCTACGTTCAAAGCTCAAAGACAATGTAGTTCAACAAGATGACTCTATTTTTGACTTTTTTGATTGACTTTTTGACCTGTTTTTGGATTTTCATATGATTTGGATGCTTTTGGATTTTCTTGGTTTTTTGAATGGTTTTGGATTTTCGCATGATTTTGATGATATGGATATGTGTGATGATATTAGTGCTCTATTTTGGGATTTTATTGAAAACCAAGTTAAGGTTGATTGATTGGATTGATGGATTGATGATGATAACATTGTTGAGGATACACAACAATGCAAGGATAGTGTTAAGCAACACAAGGATTGGGAAGGATATCTCAAGATGATGATGGATTGATTGGATTTGATTGATCAGGATTTTGAGGCTTGATTTGGAACAAAAGATGGTTTTGGATGATTTGATGTGACATTGAAGTACAAATTAGATGCAACTGATATTGATTGTTTGGATTGATTTCGATGAAAGATAAAGCTTGATAAGGAACATCTTCTCGTCAAAATATACCATGGGCTAGTGATTTGGATTTTGGCTCACAAATGCTTTGACCAATTTGATTTCACGTTTGCCAATGTTCGGATCACCACATAAGTTGGAAGATATAGATCAAGATTTATTCGCAAAGAAAGATGTAAATATTTACCCCCAATGACTAGCAATATATGGAATGCCCTAGGTGGATGCTTGGATAGGTGTATGGATGGATAGATATGGATTATCTTACAATAAGATAAGGTGTTTGAATAAATAATGCTCATTGGATAATGCTTCATGGTTCAGATAATGTTGGGTAGGATAAGATCAATGAAAATAACTCATGTCAAGATGTTTACCATAAGCAAGTGTAAAGTGTGCACCAAATTTTTTTCAAGATCAAGATAATGTGGAAGATGGATGTAGATGGATGAAAATGGATTGGATAAATGGTTCATGGATGAATGGATTTATTATGGATAAGATGGATGGAATGTTGGATTTATTATGGATGGGATGAGATTCTTTCACCTAAACTAACATACGTAGATGCTCAATTCTACACATGACGCATTTTTGCTAGGTTTTCATCATGGTACCTATCCAAAGCACCACCGTAGTGGTTTTCACTGGAGGATGATTTTTATTTTTACTATTTTCATGATTTTTTTAATTTTTATTTTTATTTTTATTGGATTTTTTATATTTTTATATTTTTTTGATTTTTTGAAAGATTTTAAGCTCATGTTGAACCACCTGGTGGTGTTGATGTAGATTCTTCTATCATAATGTGCCATTGATATCTTGCTTGAAGAGGTTTCTTTGCCAAGACACATGCACTTGAATACAACTTTTGATATTCTTGATCTGCTTTATTGATACCAGAGTTAACTTTGTCTTTGTGTGCACATCGCAATAGAGTGCCTTTTGAATCCTTATGATAAAGGGTCGCTACCAATACAGGTTCAATGTAAGAATTGGATATCATACGTGGAGGCATGGATGGAGTGTGTTTAGGGATAAAATATGGATTGGTTGATAGTTTGGAACCTTTGACTCTCCAAACTTGGGAAGATGAACAATGATGGGTGGATACAGAAGTGTGCATGGAATTACAACCAACTGCTTGAAATACTTTGTACGTCACTTGAAAAGCCTAATTTTACTTTTGTGGACATCTTTGATGTATATATTTCCCTTTTTTATTTTTCCCCATAGTTTCTTTGACTAATGGAGTTTGATAGGGATAATATTTCATTTTATTCTTTGGTATCCAAGTGTATTTGATTTTTCCATTATGCTTCTCAACTTCTTTTGCTTTGATGATGTTCTTTTTGCTTTGATTCACATCCTTCTTTTGATGTTCGTCCCAATTTGTGGATGGGGTGATGGGTGGATGAAGATTCTTGACGTGGTTGGTTATAGTATTAGCATCGGTTTCATCATAAGGATTCTTTGTGCTCCCTATGTTGATGTTTGCTTGAGACATAGTTTCCCCTAGTATGGTGGTAGTAGCACCTTTGTTCCTTGATTCTACTTGCTTTGAGATGTCTTGTTCAATAAGCATTCTCTAATAAATGACCACTACAGATGATGTTATTTCAATTTGTTGCTCTACTAACTTTGGAATATCCTATTATGTCTGACTTGTTTCCTTGAGTGGATAATGTTGGATATCTTCATGCATGATGTCCTTAGTATGAATTTTGGAAATATCTGATCCTAATGTTGACAACTCAGTTTGACTGTAGGAATCAATAACTTGCTCTTTTTGTGTAATAATGTTAGGAGTAAAGGAATCCAATTCTGAATGAAGATCATCTACGTGTCCATCCAAAGAAAGCATATCATGGGTAGATGGAGGAGTATGTGCTATGTGGATATGATCATCTTTTATAGATAGGAGAGTGTCCATTAGATCATTGAAGTATCTTGGAGATATGAATTCTTGATCTTGAATGATTTCATAATTGCTTTCGACATTCTTTGGATCAAGTTCTTGACATGGGTCAGTTTCAAAGGATGGATTGCTTACAAAGGGTTCTTGGACATCATCATTATTCATGGGAAGTGGTTCAATATCCTCTTGATATTTGGGTAGACTTAGGTAAAATGTTGAGTTGAGGATCCCTTCAATATTTGTAACCATGAGGTTAAAGGGTGTCAACATGTCTTGGAAAGGACCATTACTAAACCTTGGTGAAAGATGTTGATCATGCTTTGGAATAAATTCTTGAGATATGTTCTCTAACTCATTAAGTGATGTAGAGATATTTTCAACATGATCATTGGTCGATGGGTCATGGATTATGTCAATAGGATCAAATAATTCTAACACTCCTTGAAATACATCATTGTCAAATATTGTTGAGGGATTTTGATCATGACTAAAAAATGAATCTTGATGCATGTTGATTTGACCATCAGATGGGGTAGAAACATCTTCAAGTTGCCCATTTATGGATGGATCTTGATCATTGTTTTCAACAATTGTGGTGGAGAGATTGTCAATGCTATCACTAGTGGTTGAATCCTAATCATTGTCCCCAATAGTTATTATTTTTTGATCAATAGTTCTTAGATGAGATTTTTGAGTTGAATACAATCTGATGTTGTGTGTCCCTTTATTTTTTGAAAATCACAAAGGTGATTTTCATTGTACCATGGTGGTTTCACTAGGGACTCTCGATAGTTGTCATAGATGGGGATTTCGATGATATTTTCTTGTACCAACTATTGCATGATCAATTCGATGGGTCCCCCAAGTGGTGTGTATTTTTGTTTGTTACCTTGTGAGATTTGTACTTTAAATCAACCTTGTGATGATTGATCTTGGAGATGTGGAGGTTGGGTTTGTTGTTGATGTTGTTTATCTTGATATCCGACTTCTTGGCATTGGAGATATTGTTCTTGATGTGGCTGTGGACACAACTCAATGCTTTGATGACATGGTTCAACCAATGGTAGAGTGTATTTATTTTGGAGTGAAGATTTCTCTTGGCTCAATAATTCAATTAGTTTGGTAAGTGAAGCAACTTTATCTTGATTTTGATCTTGACACCGTTGATATAGTTGATTTAGTTTTTGTTCAAGCAAATTTGGAATGTATACTTGATCTATATAGGATCTAGGACTAATTGCTTACAGAATGCGTAACGTAAAAGATCAATTATTACAATGCTTAACGTAAATGATTACATAATTAAATGCTCAAATGAATAAATGAACATAAAATAAATAAATGCCAAGATAATGAACTGAACAGAAAGAGAGAAGAAATAGAGAGATGAAACCACAATTGATAACGGAGTTCGTCCCTAAGGACTACGTCTCCAGGCCCCTCTCCAACAGAGTGACCGATTCGATTAGCTCCAAAATCAGTTACAATGGCTTCAAGACTATCTCCTTCAAGCACAGCAGCATGACATTACTCTGATGTGCAGAAACGTCTTCAAATCTCCCGAGCATTCTGTCGCTATCTCACCACCTGGACTTGGAAAATCAAGGCCTTTACCTCTCCTTTTATACAAAAAGTTTGCCTAATTAGGCCTAACCACTCAATTAATTGCATATCTCCCTCTATCAGTTCGTATCATGACTGATTTACCTTCTACAATCTTCTTGTTTGGGTGGTTACAATGGGTTTTGTTTGTTTTGGCCTTATTTGGCCATTTGTTAGGGGTTTCGATTTCAAATCTTTAACAAAACTAACCACTGCCCCTACACATCTCAGATATCCTTCGGGGGGCAGTGGTGGCATATATTTTTAGACCCCGCAAGGTCGGGGGTTCAAAACCCCGACCGGCCATTTTAAAACAAAAATCCAACGAAATCCACAACAAAACAAATGCCTCTCCATACATAGTTAGAGTATCCACTGCGGGCGCAATGGTAGAACCGCCCGGCTGTTTCGGCGGAGATAACGGGTTCAAACCCGCCTATGTATTTTGTTGCAACGAACAAACAATCCCACCGACTGACTTGCTGCCATTGAGACACGTGTCAAGGAGTTATTCGCCAGAGCCATTTGATGTGTCCGCTGACAAAGACAAACCGTACGCTGATTGGAGCGCTAACAACACCACGACATGCTGACTGGACTGCCACGTGTCCTACTGCTATTCGCCGAAGGTGCTGACTCCTCCGATGACGTGTGCTGACTGGATTTCCACATATGATGTCTGTACCGTACGGCTAGACATGTGTCACATTATGATTGGTCCGTACGATCCGAGTCATCTGCCACATGTTGGGCCGAAATTTGTCCACTTGGATTCCGTACTATACGGACTGACACGTCAGCATGATGACGTCATCATCTGTACTATCAAGTCAACCGACCTTTGACTGCTTGTCACTCGAGCATACGACATCGGATTTTGACGAAACGAACATCGTCGGAGTCATCTCGACGAGCTCTTCGCGATGACGCTAGTTCCATCAATTTCCAAAATGATTATTTTTTTGCCTTCTGGACGCCCTTGAAGCCAGTTTGACTGGAAGTTTGACTAGTCGTAACTTGCACAAACGGAGTCCTTTTCGCCCCGTTCAAGTTGCGTTGGAATCAGGATGTCGTTCTCTTTCTGATGAAGCTGAAATCTGGAGTATTGGGAACACTTCAATTTTTTACTGAAAAATTGTCCCCCGGATCAATACTTGTGGTGTTTGTATGGGGTCATGGACAAATTGATTTTGGACAATGTTTTGATTTGGGATGATGCTTAGATTTTTCATGATATATTGAAATTAAACATTGTTGTGGTTAGGAATCACATTGTCTTGATTTAGGTAACTTTGATTTTGCATGGTGTAACCTTGACTTGGATCAATACATGGAGTTGTTAACATATTGTTTGGACTTTGAACAACATTGGTATGATTCAAAAACATATATATCCCAAAGTTTACGAAGTGTGGATTTGAAATGTTCATGTTTGGTAAACTTGTACTTGGTATAATCACATTTGGCATGTATAGATTTGGTTGGATAATTTTGTTTTGTTGAAGACTCATACATTGATTGTTTGGTTGATAGATTTGTAGGTTTGGAATTTGATTTAAATCTACCATGGGAAAAGGTGTTCCAAAATTTAGATTGGGCATACTCACATTTGTTGTACCATTGAGGTTTGTAGAAGATAATGATCTCATGTATGGATTGTATAAATGTGATTTTTGATAATCAATTGGCATTGTAAGGCTTTGATAGTTTGGTTGATTTAGATTACTCATGATGTATGAATTATGTTTATATTCCATGTTCTTCTTGTGTTTTGACCTTGTTGACCTCTAAGGGATTTAGGACCAATGATGAGATGAAGGATGAAAGGGGTGAATGATATGGGTGTTTAACTTTTAGGAACCTTGGAGGAATACTAGACTTTATGATTCTTTGGATTTTTTATTTTGGATTTTGATTTTGATTTTGATTTTATTTGATTTGGATTCAATAATGAACTCATAAACTCCAAGACGTTGGATGTTGTCTTGGAATAAATTTGTCCACAAGGTGATAATTTAACTAAGTGTGTGAAGAAAGATTCATCTACACACACCTAGCTAAATAGGATGGTTTTGATTTTGATTTAGAAGTATTTTCCAAAAGTCTAGCGTGAATGATTTTTCCAACGGTTCAAAAGTTGTAAATCCAAATTCTTAGAAGCCTCTAAGGATAGAATCCCTAAGGCAAGCAATAGCACTTAGACTGTTGAAAGATATTTGCTCATCCTAAAGGGTTTGAAATTTGATGCTCATGTTGAATGTTTGTTTTTCCAATGTTTTAGATCAAGCAAACTATTTTGATTCCAAGAACATGCACAACCCTATGGATATTGAGACAATATTTGTTGAATGCCCACTTGGATAGATCAAGCTACACCTACTTTTAGTGGATGATTAGATGCTTGACCACACTGGCTCTCCTCCATGGCACACACTTCTTGGTTCAGCCAAGTATAACCACCCATGAAAATCCCATGGTATACTTCTCATCTCTACTAAAATTCGTAAAAGTGTGGGGCAGCTTCAGAGGTCGAACCTCTTGCACCAACAAATAGATTAGGGATTTTGGTCTTTTAAACAAAGGGATTTAATGTAGGCATTCCATTTGTGGGGGATCATCCATGCGGCAAGAGACCATTGCTTCCCTTCTTTTTGGAACAATCCTCATGATACTTGCCTTTCCTCAAGTACCCACACTTATATACTGGTTGGAAGTCACTTGGCTTTAGCATGTTCCCAGTTGGGTCATTCCCTTGGGTGATTAATTTTTCTCACAAGGCAGGCCCTATAGAGATAAACAATAATGAGAAAGTACATTTTTATTTCGATTGATCTTTGTTGAGAAACAAAGAGAGAACGCATGCAATATACTTCACTCACACTCACAAGATTTTGTTCAATTTTAGAATCCAAATTAATGTGTGGAGGCAATCACTTATGCAACTTAATATCACAAAAAACCTTTTGATTCTCAAAATCATGGTGAGGTGTGAGAGAAGTGCATATGTCTTTTAGATTATATTACTTTGGATAAGAGATTACAAAACATAAAAGCACATGTTCATTTTAATCCTTCAAAGCAAGAATTTCATTCTTTTTAAAACACCAAAAGGAAATATGAGAGTTGCTTGTTCAATTGTTAAGATTTAAACAAAATCTAGTAAGTTGTCTAAGGTTCTTTTTAATCCATTTGATTGGTTCTTTTTAAGCCCAAACAAAAATTATTGAGTCCTAAAACTAAAAGTAACAAAATCCTTGAGGTAGAATTATAATAGCTTCCAAAGTGTTTAAAAACACTTGTTACAATTAAGTGATGATGCCATAGAAAGCATTTTTGTTTGTTTCCTCCTTCCCTTTTTGATTTTATAACTCCATTGCATAGGTTATGAAATTATACCCCATTTCAAAAAAAAAAGCTTAAAAAAAGACCTTTGTATGACCAAGATATTGTCATTTTCATATTGAATATAAAAGCCCTAAAATAGAGACCCTATGCGCTAAAACAATGCTTAGATACACCAAAAGAGTGCTCAGATGTGTTAAAATAGTGCTCAGATGCACTAAATGAATGCTTAGTTGTTCTAAAAGAATGCTCAGATGTGCTAAAAGAATGTGCGGATGTGCTAAAAGAGTGCTCAAATGTGCTAAAAGAGTGCTTAGATGTGCTAAAAGAAGGCTCAGACGCACTATAACGAGGTCTAGATGTGCTGTAACAGATCTCGGATGTGCTGGAAGATCTTATGGATGCACTAAAATAGAGCCTAAATGCTCCAAAAGATCTTGCAGATGCACTAAAATAGAGGTTAATGAACAAACCTGTTGAAAAACAATGAATTTTTTTAAAAACTGTGTTAGATTTTTTATTTCTACCCTCCTAGCACCAAAATGTGAACCCCAATCCTAGACTTGCACAAACATAGCAAACAAACACAATATTAGATCCAAATGCAAGTTAGAACTGAGATTCCCCATGAAATTCATCTACAATGCTAAAAATAGGAAAGAAATAAACAAAACAAGAAAAGCAATTAAATCCTATTTAAGCATTCAAACTCTCAATCCCATGGTGAAATTGGTGTTGATTTGATGTGGAAATTGGCCCTTTCCCAACTCCTTTGCAAGCTTGATGAAGATTGATCCACTTGGTGATGATGAACAATGTGCCTCCTTAATGAAATCTGCAATAACCTAGCTATGATGATGGAAAATGCTATGAAAATGGATGACTTTGTTCTAAATATGAAGATAGTAACTTTGCTCTAAGTTGTGGATCCAAAATACAAAGGAAAGCCTCTGATTTATAGATGATAATGTTGAGGAATGACTCAAAATGGATGAATGTGGGATCATTCAACATCCAACGGCCAAGTGCCACTTGTTAAGATGTGAATGGAGGAAGGTTGAGCACATTTTGATGAATGTGCACAATAAATGATATTAGGTGGAATTTCAAAATTGTGAAATGACATGTTGGAGGGAGAAAAGAATGACTTAAATGCCACTTAGCTCAAGGAAAAAGGACATGTAAGAGGGTTAAATGCTTTTTTGGGTGTACAAGTCCACTTGGAGGGATTTTCATTTTTAGAGGAATATTCCCTTTTGATGCCATTTTGAATGATAATAGAAGATTTATTAAATCAAAAGAAATGATTTATTGAGCAAGTGGAAAAATCTAGAGGATTTAGGTGATTAAGACTAGAATTAATTAGGATTTGATTAATTCAAAGAGAGATTAGTTGATGTGACAATTTGATTTATATGTTTGGATTGATTTAAATCAAAGTTGAAAGGAATATGAATTCAGACTTAACTAAATAAAGATTTTGATTTATTTAATTAAAAAGGAAATGATGTTAGATTAAATTAAATAAAGATTGATTTAATTTAATAGAATGACTTCATAAATTTAATTAAATAAAATGGATTATTTAATTAAATAGAGACTATAAGGTTAATTAAATAGCATTGATTTATTCAATTAACAGGAGATGATGACTTAATTAGATAAAATTGATTTATTTAACTAAGAGATGAAGTGAGATGAATTTAATCAAATAAGGAATATTTAATTAAACGATTAGCAGAGGAGATAATTTAAGATGAAGTGGTGTTAGTAAAATCAGGATCATATGCATGTATATTTTACATGTCTACAATTAGGATAAGTCTCTATGCCATCACAATGTTCAAAATCTTCCCATTTAATGAGTTGATTAGATAAATCATGGATATTTGGTTAAAAATAATCAAGGACCATGGGATAATTCATAGAGATATCATTTGGGAATAGAGTTTCAATCAAGTATCCATGCATCTTCTAGATTTTGATCTAAAGGTCATAAGGGCACTGAATGTTCAAGGTGGGAATCAAAGTGTTGATACCAATAGAAAAATGAATTAATCCTAGTATGTATGATCTTTCTTGGTATCCCATATAACCTTATACTAAATTAACTTCATTTAGGAACACTTTCCATAGAGACAGAGCAAGAGATTAAGCCACTTGAAATTATTATCTATTATATAGAATAATAAAAGGATGAACTTATTTAATACCCATGATTATCTCCTCAAATTAGTCACACAATAGACCAATCAAGAAACTAAACTAGGAAATACAAATGAAACCATAAGATCATACCCATCCAAAAATTGCATGTAACCATGAGAATCCCCTAGTAGAGTATGATTATCGTATTTTGTAATTAGCATGATTGTAGTTGCCACTTGCCAAAGTATGAAATTTATTTCAAACTTAATGTATTATAAAGGATTAGGCCATAATACTAAAATTATAACTTTATGATAGAATGGGATAATCAAAATAACCCAAAAAAAGTGCATAAACATTTTACTTTCCTTGTCATCCTTCTATGATTTATAATATTTCCTCTTTTTATATACCTTGGTGTCTCTAATTTTACATTTTCTATAATATTTTCCTCATACTCTTATAACATATCTATTATATTTAACCCTTCTCTCTATTACTTTCACCCCACTCTTACTATCTAGGCTTTGTTTTCCCATTACCCACTTTCCAAACTATATGTCTCTTGAACACCTTCCCAATTTTTCCATTTATATTGTGTCTTTTTCTTCACACTATATTATACATAGTTGATCATCATTATCATGTGCTTCTATGTTTCTTTATGCTACCTACTATGTTTAAGAAAATCACTCCTTCCAACATAAACCCTCTCTTTACACATGTCGCCCATGTTCATATCATATTATTTTATAGTGCTTCTCCTCCCCTTGTTTCCTCAACCATACTAATCTTGTTTGCATGTTCTACCTAATCACCTTTCCCATTGTATATCTACTCCTTTCATCCAATACTTATCCAACTATGGGGATAACCATGTTTAAAGAAACAAAGGTATATAATATACTTCTTACACTAATCTATGAGAAGAAGTATGTGCAAAAATAAAACTAATCATACAAGAGAAATATATCATAACATAGTGATTTACATGGGGAAAACCATTTTGAGAGAAAAAAAACATATTCTATAGAAAATCAATGTATTACTTTATAATAAAAGGTTATAATACACATGCAAAGTGTAATTATTTATAAGATTACCACCAACAAGATATCTAGAGTAATCATAATAGCATAAAAATACCTACAAAGCTCACTACCAAAACCTTTATCTCAAATACCCAATAAATAAGATATATAATACATGAAACTATCAAATGGTAATTAGCAAACCATGAGATAAAACCACCTAAAATGTGGCACCCAAATCAATAGTTGAAGTTCCAATGCCCAAATCCCAATATGAGTTCATAGGCTAAAAATAGCATATTCCATCCACATATCATAAACTTATCATAATTCAATCAAAAAAAATTGCATTTTATTTTGGATTCATTAGTTCCATTTAAATATGGCTTATGATGTGTCATAACACACATAATACATTGGTCAACAAATCTAACTCCCTCAAATAACAACTAAGTAGTCAAATGGCAATGGACGGGAGAGGGAGTGGGTCTACAAATTTTAATTCGTAGGAAGGTGAAGGAGACAATGGCGGTGGGGATGACCCATATGAGGATGGAGAGGAGGTTGAGAGGTTTCCTAGGAGTTACTACTCTTTATCTCGTGCTGATGTGTGGTGTCTTCTTTTGTGCTATGGTTGGGGGTGTTGACTCCTCTGTGGAAGTAGTTTTTTTCTTTTTTTGATGGCATAGGGATTGCAGAGGACTTTGTGGTTGGTATTTCTCTTTTGCTTCGTTGCAAAGGTTTTTCTTTGGTTTGTTCTTGCGAAGGTTTTTACTTTGGTCTATGGATGGGGGAGATTGTCCTTCTAGGCCATGCCTCAGTTTTGAATGATGTGATTATGGAGAGGGTTGTCAATGGGCTCTCTTTTGTCTGGTGTTTCACTCTTTTTTCACATCACTATTCTTGGAGTGTGTTTTTTGTTGGACATCTTTCCTTATGGCTTTGGCTTTGGTCTAGTTTGCCTTCTCACAAGTGGTTCAGGCATCTTGTTGGGTGGAGAATGTTCTTTGTGTAGGGTTCTCCTAGCTCAGCTTGTGTGGTGTTAGGTGTGGTGCTAGGTGCTCTTGTTGGGGGATTTTTGGTGTTGTTTGGTGGATGTATCTCAGACCTTGACTGTAAAGTAGGGTCAAAAGTGGATTTTTATGGTGGTACCTCTCCTCTTTCACCTTTTGTTGGCTTTCTTAGCTCTCTCTAGTTTTTTTGGGGCTCTTTTACCTCTATGAGGTTTATTTTGTTGTTTGGGGTTTTGGTTGTTGGTCTTCCTTTGGTGGAGCTATCTGTAGAAATTTCTTGGCATGTTTCAAACCCTGACTAGCATGTAGGGTTGGAGGATGTTTTTCACTATCTTGTCAGCTTTCTGATTTCTCTATTTGTAGGTTTTCCTTTCCTTTCCTTTCCTCTTGTTGGACCCTTGGTCTTTTCTTTGGTTTTGGGATTCACTTCTTCTCCTATAGAGGGGATCCCCTTCCTATTGAGGTGGAGGTTGGGTTGGTGTTGAGGGTTGATTGGTGTGGTGGTTGTGCTAAAAATATTCAATGTTTCTCTCTAATTCCTAACTCTCCTATTGAGGTGGGGAGTTTGGTTTTATTGGATGGTGTTGCCAATTGGTGTGTTGTTGTCTGGTTGGTTCTAGTTGATGGTTTCCTAACTATCTTTGGTTGTTTGTTGTTGCTTAGTATTGGTAAGGGGTTTGTTGCAGTCTGGTTGATTCAGGCTGATGGTTTCCTAACTGTCTTGAGTGGTTCTTGGACTCAAGTTTCTTGTGCTATCAAATGGTGTGCAGTTGTTTGGATGATTCTGGCTAATGGTTTCCTAACTGTGTTTGGTTGTTTGTTGTTGGTTAGTACTAGCAAGAGGTTTGTTGTAGTCTAGTTGATTTAGGCTAATGGTTGCCTAACCGTCTCAGGTGGTTCTTGGATTCAAGTTACTTTGCAATTCCTCATTACTTCAAGTTTGAGGTGCCCTTCAAAACCTTTTGTTTCAAGTAGATCTAGGTTGTCATGTTTTTTCTCTTTTGATTTGTTGTTGGCTTGTTTTTGGTTGTCTATGTTGATTCCTTGTGCAACTTGTTCTTCTTTGTGTGGGTTTCGGGTCCCTGTCAAAACCTGTCTATTAATGGTTTTGGGTCCATTCAAAACCTATGGTTTCGGGTCCATTCAAAACCTATTGTAAATGGTTTTGGGTCCATTCAAAACACGTTTTTCCCCTAATCAGAACAAATATAACTCCCTCTTACAACTTTTTTATGTGTTACATATGCTTTTTCATTCCAATATGGGAGGCCCAACTTCTAGAGGCATAAACTCTTGATTTGAGAGGTCATTTAGGTATTTTTAAAAATATATATATCTTGAAGAGATATACATACTGAGTACCCATGGAAGTGATGTTGAATAACTTTAAAAAAAAAAAAAATCCAAAAATGACTTCTATAGCTCAAAAATTAAGTTTTTTCTATTTTATAATCTAAAAATTATATTTATTGTATTTTTTACATTAGGAACAAGGTTTAGATACCTTTCCTAGCATTTTCTCACTTTTTGAACACCTTTCAAGATAAAAGGTAGTACCAACACTATCAACTAATTTTTAGGGGCCAAGAGGCTCGTAGACTCACAAAACCACCTAAAATTCTATGTGCTCATTGGCTTCAACAATACATCTACAAAAAAAATTAAAGTGTCAAATTTATCTAGCATCACCCTCCCATCCTCAACCATGTCACAAAAAATGGTAGTAGTCATAAATATTCTTTATTTACAAATGAAAGGTTTGATTCTTTTCTAGACATATAACACTTTGACTATCACATAAAGCTATATTAGCTCATGGAGTCAACCCCACATCTAAATGCAAACATTTAAAATGGATGGATTCCTTACAAACATGAGTAGCTTTCATTCTATAGTTGATAAAAAAACTATAGCCTAAATCTTATTCATCAAATTAATTAGACCACCAAACATAGTGAAAACATATTGATAGGTGGATCACTTACTATCAACATCCCAAATCCAATATGAATCCACAAATCCATTATTAGTCAATAACTATTAGTCTATTATAGAACTACCATGATAAAAAAAGGAGTACTTAGAGGTACCCCACAAATGCTTTAAGATCCTTTTTATTGCATCCCAATGTACTCATCCAAGACTTTTTAGGATTAAGGTGTCATCTAACTTATAAATCCTATGTCATATTGTGTGGTTCAAAAATCCTTGGAGTATGTCACTAGGCACTTAGGGTGTATTGGGAAAATATTTTATAATATTTATTCTCACCATTATTTTTATTACATTCATAAGGGGTGATGGATTCCACTAGCAATGGTAAAGGTGACTTGTGAACATAAATATGTAGTGTAGGAAAATGAACTTGACATTTTCACACTTTGTTTGGGTCCCCTCAATTAAATTGGACTTAATTGTGCCTTAATAAGCCCTATTTTACATCTACAAGCCTAATAAATTACATTTTTTGAAGGGGAAACCTGACAACAATTAATGCCAACACATAAGTAATTACCTTGAGGAATGTGTGTTCTAGGAATAGGGACCTAGGACCCATTCACCCACGGGTGAATGGGTCCTCACTAGGCCTTTGAAACCAAATTTAAAATATGTTTTTCGCAGTATTTTAATGTGCCCAAATTCAAATTTCAATATCAGCTTGTAATGTTTAATTTTTGGGAAATTAAGGATAGATAGTTATAAATACAAGGTCTTTTTATCAAATCAAGCCTAGAAGTTTTTAGAAGAAGCAAGAACACACTTTATGCAAGCATTACAAAAGAAAATATTATGATCTAGGGAATTCAAGAGCAGATTTATCAATGATTTATTGTAGTAATCAATATCTCAAGCATCATGTCAAAGTCTTTTGCAATCATGCATTTTTGGAGTTAACATTGTGATGTAGGTTTCAAAGATCCTTATCAAGCATTCAAGTCAAGATTCAAGTATCAAGATCCACATCCATTGAAGCCATTTCATGCGAGATCAAAATAAATAATTTAGTCCTCCAAGGTTTTATTCAAGGGTTTGGTGAGTTGCAACATAGCATTGTTCATTCATCATTTCTTTCATGTTTCATTATTTCAATTCAAGGTTTAATTACCAAAATGAGGTTTGACCAAGGCAAACCCCCATCCACCAAAAAAAATATTTTTCTTGTCTTTGTGAATTTGTAGGTTTACAAGTTGAAGAATGATTGAAGAGCTCAAATTTTTAAAGTGACAAAGTTGCAAAAAGTTGTCATATTTGTTACCAATTCATGGAATCTCACCTACAGACCTTATTTTTGACTGTCAGACATTGAAAATCAAATCAAACAGAAGCTATAGATTGATATGAAAAGATCTTGAAAGTTGGTTCAAACCTCTACATGAAGACCCATTCACCTATGGGTAAAAGAGTCCCAGGTAACCTCTCAAATGTACATTATGGTGACAGGTACACATCACTTTTCCATTTCCAAATCTATTGAGAGTTTTTTGTTTCTATCTGTATTGTGCTTTAAATTGATGATTCAAGTTTGAATGGGCATAATTGATTTGATTTACTATTTTTTAGTTTTTCTCCCAAAAGTGTTGTTCAGGCTAATACCCCATCCTCAGTCATAAGGAAATTAGTAAATTCCCTCATTGAGTTGACTCACATAAGGGTTGTAAGTCAATTATTTTTGGGATCTCATTTCCTAATGAAATAAAGGAAAATAGTTCCATCCATACCACACACACCACCCCACACATTATTTTTCTTTATATCCTTTTGGGTGAACATCCTATTTTCTTCATTTCAATATTTAATATTATTTTCCTCACATGGGGATGCCTAGAATGGCATGGTAAAAGATAAGAAAAAGTAAAAATGAGTGACTATTGGTATTCTCCAAGTGGGTGCTTGGAAAGAGGCAATATTTGTCTTTTGGTATTCCATCTTTTATTATATTTAATGTAATGTTAATTTTCCAAGTTTATGCACCCAAGTTGGAGGGAAAGTATTGGAGCCAAAATTAATGTCCTTTCAAATTTTGAGGAAATCCAAGGGTTGGGGATGTTTGGAATGAAGAGCCATCTTTGGGTGCCATGCTTGGTGCATTAGACCTATTCATGAGTCTATAAAATCAACTTCTTAGATGTAGAAATAAAGAGCAATAGTTGAATATATAGTTACATTGTAGGAACAAGGATATGTTAAGGCATAACAAGGATTTTTACAAGTGCATAGGCTGCCATGGTGGAGGAATATATGAGAATAGGATTGAATGTATTGTAATCTCATTTATTTGAAGATACTGCATACTTGGCCTCTCTTCTTGGTGGAGTTTTTCTTGCAAGGGTTTCTCCACATAAATCCTTTGTTATGTGATGCTCTTATGTTTGTGATTTGTTCCTCTTTGCTACTATCTTATGGTGATGATATTATTTGTTTATTTTTGTTATAATTTCACATATAAGGTGGTGTTATTAAGCATGATATGTTGGTTGTTTTTTTGCATAATAAAGAAGATGGATCTAATCATGGTAATTTGGAATTAGGCACTTTAATTTCATATTTGTATATAAGTTTCAAATTTTTATGTTGTTTTATTCCAAGCCATGTATCTCTTCCATTAAATTCATATTTGGATAGATATTGAATTTTCAAACAATTGGTATTGGAACCTATATATTTCTCATCATTTAGTAGTAGAGCTTAAGGTGAATTTAGTTTTGGATATTCTTTATTTTTTATTTCTTAGCCTGGAAAGCTTATGGGAATTTGTTAGAAGTGAAGGTTGTTGGAAGGCTTGTGGGGCTGCAATAAATGTTTTATAAGTTAACTTTTTTTGCATATTTATGAGATTGGAAGCCATAGATATTGTCAATGTGATCTATGTTGGGAATTGGAAGCTTGTGATTATGGATCTTTATGGAGTTGGTTATGTTTTGGTAACACGGATTTCTTATTTAATAATATGTGTATCCTTTTGATTGGTTTTTTTTTCATTTATCTTGTGGTCATGTGCAATGAGAAGGTGTTTATGTTGAATGGGTACTTTTGACATCCTGATCACGTGGAAAAAAACCCACTATTTGTGTTGAACACATAAGTACTGAGAGGGGGGTGAATCAATACTTAAACAAAGTCTTCTTTTCCAACAACAATTAATCAAATGTAAATATTTAAAACATGATCAGAAGAACACATAAACACACAACCATAAAACCATATGTGGAAAACCCAACAAGGGAAAAACCACAATGAGCAAGATGCTTGGATCTATTGTCCAAATCTAGCCTCATAATATTTATAACAACTTTTATGGGATACAACCCAAAGGAAGCTACAACTCCCTTAAGAACAACAAAATTTACAAGAATGAGGTTCTACAACCTTTGTACAAAGTTACTAATCTGATTCTATTATTTCTTTCACAAAGCAAACTACTATCTTACTTTTGTTGACCTTTTGCAATACAATCTTCTTCACAATCACTCCATCAATCTCGACAACATCAAAAATACCTTTCCTTTGTCCTCACAACTAAAACTATCTCAATACCAACATCATTGTTGAGCTACCATGCCTAAACTAATATTCTCTGTATTTCATTATCAAAAAAGTTACTACAAATTTCTTATTTATATATTATCATTTTCAAACATACACCATACACTGGCATACCTTTTCAATGATCTTGATCATTTATTTATATCCTCCACAAGCTTCAAAAAAAATTCTCATCTGTTGATCAAGATGAAACATATAATATGAAACGTGCAATAGTCATGTATGTTGGCCTCCAAGTCCTCTATGATAGGTAGAAATCAAATGTGACACATACCAAGAGATAAATTGGAACTATTTTACCTTAGCATACACTCCCACATAGGTCCACACTTCCAAACGACTGGCACAAACATCTCAACATGCCAATTTGGCTCAACAAACAATTAACCTTCTTTATATTAGCTCCAGATGAAAATTTATATAGAGAAATAAAAATAACATCATGTAAATCATGTCATGAACATTATATGCCTTTCCAAATATTCATATACACCCATTTTACCATGTCAGACCATTTCATGTTGGCGCAACCACTTGAGCATTGATTTTGGTATCCCAAATACACTCTGGTTACAAAGACTTGGTGTAGAACATTAAAAAACATGCTTTTGGTAGACAAAATCATTTGAAACTTGAACTAAGCATACCAACTGACCATATGAGCTTATCTTTCAAAATAGAAAATCCAAATCATAAGATGTGTTGAAAGGCAGTGGTATCTATTATCTCCCTCAACATTTCTTCATTGGTAACAAGACTTGTCTTCACACAGATGACTCAATAAACTACTATAGTAAAAATTATCACTTGAGACTCAAAACATATGTTTGTCTTGCCTATATCTAGCATTCCTCAAAACCACATGACTATATCACTGAGTGTGGAGAAATGTGGAGCATTCCTCAGACCCTTCTTGACTATAACTACATTGTAGAATAGTCCTCACTTTGGTAACTATCAAACACTGTGCAGTAAAATTCATGAACTCAAATTTAAATCACACATACCTAAGGGTAATTTCAAGCTATATTTTTTATCTACAGCATCATATCTTCAAATGTGGTAGAATGTGGTACAATTTCTTGAGCCTATGACACCCTTTCTAACATGAACTTTACTTAGCCAAATTTCTTCAAACTTTTTGTAACATATCATACCCAATTCCAAGCCACATGACTTCATATATTTCATGATATTCATTATTAGTATATATCTCATCAAGAATGTTGATACATTATCTTACATATAAACTTTAAAATACATATGAACTTTAGAAGATAGGGTATAACAGTGTATAGATGATACTTATCTCCTTGACTTCCACCATCACTGCTCCTTTGCTTTGTTTTGTTGTCATCACCACCACCACTTAGTTGAAATCAATGGAAACATATAAAATAATCTCCCCCTATGTCATTTATGGAAACACCAACCTAATATGCACTATATCCCCTTTTGACATCAAGTACAAAGGGCTAGTGATCTTCTTTTGTGCCTGCAAAAATACATAGGCTTTTCCTAGCTATATAAACTTTTTTATTCTTTAACAATTCACTCCCCTTGAGAAGTAGCCTTTGTCACTTCAAAATTATTTTTCAATATATATAGATGATATATACATAGTGCTTTTACTATTCAAGAATAACACTATTTACTCTACATATTTACATAGCATCAAAAAAATTCTTACCTTCAACAGATCTTCTATTTACTTAGAAGGTAGAATATTCTTATGAAATACCTTTAATCAAGCAAGAGTTGTATCCCAATTCTTTGAAAAATAAAAATGTGCACATGGCTTTTAAGTTGAATGTGTAATCCTTTTACTTCTTCTGTAATGGCTAATACCTTTACTTTTTGAACAACTTTTTCTGGTTCTATCATAATTTTTGTTAAGCATGATAAATTTAGACTTACAACTCCCCTTATTTGATCAATTTCTCCTTTGATTTGCTCTCTTTGGTCCATAAGATGCTTTAGTTGGGAGCACCAACTTTTAATTTTTTCCCATGAAGCAACATCCTTATCCTTCACTAGATCATACACATTGGCCACTTAAGTTATTTGTGACTCAATAGAGTCAATTTGAACTTTTATGCTCTTTGTAGTTGTTGGCCATTTTAGACAAAATTGGTATAATACTTTGGCATCCTCTAAGAATTTCTAAACAACTTTTTATATTATCTTTCACTTTATTATGTTACTTAGCACACTTATTATAGGAATCAATCATTCTTTTGTTATTTATTTTTTTAGTTACCTTCTGCTCCACCTACTTCTCCAGAAGAGATGAATATGCCTTGAAAGATTCCAACAAAAGCTTCATCTATTATGTGAGAGGTAGAGATGAATCCTCTGGAACTTCCTCCTAAATAATATTTATTGCTTTCTCCAACAATTCAATTCCTTCAACTTGTTGTTGAAGAATCTCTTGCCTTGCAGAGGATTGAAGTATATCTCCTAGATACAACTTGTGGAGAGGAGATATGCTAGACAAGTTTACTTTTCCATCAAACATAGGCAGTTGTAGCAATTATGGAGTAACCACAAATTGAATTTATATTTGTTGTGACAAGAAATCCTTGATTCAATCAATAGGAGAGGAAGAGGAAAAAATTTCTTGTACTTTCTTAGAATTCTCCCCTGTACCAAAATTTACTTGCTCCTCTTGATGATTATGATTGACCTATTGCTCTTTTTTTTCTAGAGGAGGATTGCTATGCATAATATTATGATCCAAAGATGTATTTTCTTCATCTTGAGCAACTTGATATTTTTGCTTCTCTTGCGGATTTTGTTGATTAATGTTGTGTGAAGGAGATGTTGGAGTGTGAGGAGGAAACATATGTGGTTTCTCTACATTATCAACTTCTTTTACTTCTTCAAGAATTTTATTTATTACTTCTTTAGTCTCATTATGTATCTTATCTCTATCCTCAGTCTTCTTTTCTTCTTGGGAAATAAAAGATCTGGATTTGTCAAGATCTTGATGTCTTAGCTCTTCATCCATTTTTGTGTCCTTTTCTCTTTTCTACCTTAGAGCTTGAGCAAGACTCTTTGGAACCTTTTCAATAATATCACTTAGAGGCACATTATACTTATATACATTACTGTTTCCTTTTCAATAGTCTTATGATCTATAGGAGGTACATTTGAATGAATTTCTACAATTTCATTCAATATACCATGATGCATAATACCATTGAATATTACCTCTAATTGGAGAGGCTCATGTGGAGGTGCCACTAGAGGAGTCTACTTAGCCTTCTTTTATTTCCTCTTCAGTTTAGATGTGCCTTCCTCTCCTTCCTCTTCAATTTCTTTTGTTTGAATCTTCTTTCTTTCAGTAGGCTACTTAAGCCTTGCATGCTTCTTCTTTGCAGTTTTCATCTAAGCTAAGGTTTCTAATGAAACTCTTCTTCTAGTAGTAGTATGAGTTGATGTAGTGGGTTGTAGAGCTTTAGTAGTTGTAGAATTTTATCTACTAGACCTTTGTGGAATTTTCTCTAGGATGGTTTCTTCATATTCTGAGGGAATTTCTTGAGGATCCTTGGTGGTAGTTTAAGCTTCCTTCTTGGTTAATTATCGAATTCCCAACTTCTGAAACATTTTTTCAATACTCTTTTCATGTGTTTCATACACCTTTTTCTAGATTCTTTTGTCCATGATTTCCCTATTGGTAAATCTTTCTGTAGACAGATCCTTAGGCTTCTTTAACAATTTTTCAACATAATCTTTATTTTTTGTAGGTGAGACCTCATATGGCAACTTAGGAATCCAGGAATTTCTTGGCTCCACAACCTCTATATAGCAATAGTCCTTATCAATAGGAAATGAGATTTCATTCTTATACTTTCTCACCACATCATAGGTAATTCTCTCCCTATCTTGTATTTTTGCTCACATATTCTTAAAGAACCCCCCAATACATAGTGTTGCAAGCTTGTCTATCTCCAAAACCCATCATGTGAAATTTGATTTGGGTAGTAACCAAAATGTGTTGTTACTATATTTTTCCCTTAAACCCAAGTAATTTATTCAAGAAGTAGAATACCAAATAGATGATTAAGGACCCATACCTAAAATTGTATCTAGTATCCTTGGTTCTCTTGAGATAGTCAAACAATTATTTTCTCATAACTCACACAAATAAAAATATTTTCCTTCTTTAACCATTTGGTAAGTGATGTAAATTGTGGTACCAATGGAAGACCCCTCTCTATTTGTGTAATAGACTTTATAGACAATTCCCATAGAAGCATACTAGACCCCATATCGGTTATGTCATTTATGCCTAAAATCCTTTTATCAAACTTTTCCCCAATTAATTTTGTAACCTTTTCATTTTTTATGGATTTCATCACTGGAACTAATCTAGTAGAACATAAACTAATAATATCCCTGATTGCATATTTTGTTATCTAGTAGGGTTTATCTAAGTACATGAATTCATCATGGATCCAACTCAAAATAATTCTTATCAATTCCTGAATGTCATAGAAGTTAGGGAAGTCCTTCTACACATCTAACCCTTTTGCCACCAAATTTGCAAACTCTATTTTTTATCTAGTATCGTCCAATAGGATTTTTTGCAATTCTTCAAACTTCATATGATCTATTTCATTGATGGTGGAATCAATGTAGATTCTCACATATTCTGTGTATACCACATTTGAAGGTACTTTGGAGAAAGCACCGTCCTTATTCATCTCCATTTATTTGAATGGATATTTCTTCTATGTTAACCTTGGTTTCTTAGTAACATCCACCAACTGAGGAATCACCATCTCAAACTTCTTTTAAACTCAAAAACTAGGGTTTTGTAAAATAGAAGTTTTGAAGTATACCTTTTGTGTTAAGTTGCTAGGGTTTCACTTTCAACTCCTTTCTCTCAAATTTTTCCAATCCTCTAAACTCCTCTTCTTAGCTCTAAATGCAAATTATTTGATTTCGAGTAAAAATAGATTGTTCAAATGAAGCATAAGTAACTTGCATTTTCCCTATCTTTTCATAATTAATGCACCTTGTCCTTAGTAGATGAACTATTTTCAAAGTGTTATGTGCCTTCATAGAGACCCAAAACCATTAAATAATCCTCTACAGTTCAATCACACAATCTGGAGTCTTGATCTTCTGATTCTAACTTGCACAACAATCATATTATTTAGAAAAACTATTATAAATCAACTTACATGTTGTAGTATTCAATATTTTTTCCTTTCCAGGGAGATGAAATATTTTACAGTTGTTAGCTCTCCATGATTCAATGCTCTATCTCAATCTATCATGAGGCCTTGTGCACAATGCACAAGCATAGTGTCATTTTTTATCTCATTATCTTTCCCTTGTTTCATCCTCCAAACTTTTGTAGTTTCCCTTTTTTGCACGCTTGAGGTATCCTCTAGATCTTCCTATGTTGAACAAGTGGTTTCATGAACCACTCTTGTAAAATATTTCTTTATACTCAATTTTATTGCACTTGTAGCAAACAACATTGTATTATGAGACCAAACCATTTCTCCTTACTTTAGTTTTACAATCAACAAACCTATGAACAAAATTATTGCATACATAGTTGTATCCATAACATGAATGAGAGATCATAATATTATATCTTAGAGGCATAAATGGGTTCTTACTAATGTAATTATTTCTTCTTTCCTTAGTTCTACAATTAATATATTTATGACCTATTAGTGAATGGATTGGTCTTTTATAAATATACCATAAATTGTCAACTCTATCACTCGCATTGCACTCAGACCAAAACACTAACAACTCTAGAAATGTCATGATTGCATTTGTGACTTTCTTCTTAATTTTAGAGGTATAACTCCCTCATATGATTTAATTGACAATTAGTATGCTTTTTTCCTAAAAGCAGTAAAGGTGACAAACATCAACTCATAAAAATGATACTAATGTGAAATAAACTTCAAGAGAGTAATTAACCAACTAGTACATAGACTAGAATGATGAATGATCATTAAAATGGAAAATAATAGATTCACAATTGCAATAAATGAATTAAATGTTGCTGAGTATATTTCTCATAGAAAAAGTGCCCTAAATATGCACACAAATCATAGATCAGTATGATCAACATCACGCTCAAAGCTTGCAATTTAGAGATTACAAGTTATTGCAATCTAAATTAAATCAAAACCAAAATAAAATTGTTCCTTTTTCTATTACAGTATAGTGCACTCTCGAGAAATTGAACCCCTTCTAAACTATTCTCCACCCAGATATAAGGGTCTCTTTTCCTCTCTTTGACAGTTACTAATTAGTTGCTAAACATAGCAATGTTTTATTGTCGTTTAATTGTCCACACTAGAAATCAATGGATGGGAAATAATTAATGATTGAAATGATTACATTACCAATGATATGACCTTAGGCGATCACCGAATGTTTCTTGTTTTAATTTTTTCCTTATGGTTATCAATTCTTGTTCAGTTAACATGCCTCATAAACCACAAATTAAATAGCTATCTCAGAGATACGATGGAGTCACACATGCAAACTATCCAACTTAAAGATCAATTGGGAGCATTAATTGGATCTTCGCCACATTAGAAATTAAATTTGACCACATAGCCATACTATCATCCAATCAATCTTAAATAATACCAATTTGAATGTCTTGTCAAATTTATATAAATTTAATGGACAAAACCACACTTTTCCATCATGAAGTATCCAAAATGGTGAGTGCTCAGAGTGACAGAGTGTCAATGAATGACTTCATTATCATTGAGAAGATTGAGTGTAGTCCCCTCTTTAGGAGACTACCTGACTAGTTGAGAGAGGTCTTCATTGTCCAAAGTGAGATAGAAGAGGAGGTGTTGCATAACATACTCAGAGAAGCCTTCCTGAATCAATTGCATGTACACAATGCCACGCTTCTTGAGTGTTTTGTGTATATTGTCATTCGTACCTTTGTACATTGAGACTGGGGAATGAGGAAGTAGAGTACCTAGTGACCCTTCTTCATGCAGGGTTGGTGAGGAATGACATGGGGTTGTTTGCTCAATTCCTGCAATCCCATGAAATTTTTTTATCACTAGCCTAGATAGAGCGTCTCTATGTGGTGGTCAAAGGAATCCATGTGCTTATGTTTGTTTTGTGTGTTTGAGGAAAATGTCATTTTGATCTCCCCATTTTGTAATTGAACAAAAAAAATTGTATTGCCATTAATATATATATATAATAAAATTAGAGCATTAATATTTTGGTGTTTGCATTCTTTTTGAATAATTCTACTTTTTAGTTTCATTTGTTGTATCTTTGATGACATTCATTTTCATTTATTTCTATGCATAAATGGGTTCATTGTTTGAAACTGAAATGCACCTTAAAAGAAAAAAACTACATTGCCATTCCCTTAGTTTGAACAATGTTCTTGGATGGTAAAAGGAAAGGTTCACAAAACCAAGTAAAATACCACTGATTATTTTGGAAACCCCTCAAACTCTCGCCCAAACCTGAAAACTTTGAAGATCTCTCACCAGCGGTCTTTTCAGCTAGTTTGCAAACTTCAGGTATGGGCCACCAACTACCAAATTAGATGACTTAGAGTGCTCAAGAAGTTATTACCATCTCACAATACACCACCCATGGGAAAATAAATAAAAAATTAAACAAAGGGTGGTAAAAGGGGGAGTTAGATGAAAAGGGGAAATTACCACCCAAGTTAGAAAAAGCTCATGCAACACTACTTGACTTATAAACTTAACCAAAAATTGAATAGGCATGCCAATTTTGAGAGCGATAACTAAAATTAGGGTAGCAGTGGCTCTAACTAGGGATGAGGACTAAAAAAGGATGTAGCAAGGAACCTAGATATGCCATGACTAGTGTTATATCCATTGGGCATAGAGTTAAGAAAAGAGGAGGAACAAGACCAAACCCAAAACCCAAACAAACACAACAAAAATGACACACCAAAAAGAAATTATGTATAGGGTAGGATGAAACCCACCAAGGAAAAGAAAAAGACCACTCACATGAAACCATTTATAGGATGAGAGAAGAATGATCCTGACTTGAAGAGGCTCATCATTGCATGCAACTTTTGAAGTATGGTAGAGATTAGAACTATCTAAACATTGGCATTGTGAAAGAAAAATTCATCACCTTTAATATCCCAAAACAACCATTTTTTCCTTATAAACCTCTTCCTGATGTGGATAATCCCATATTGAAATGTTTGAGCTAATTCTAGCTCCTTCCTGAGATTTAATCATCTGAATCTCCCATCCTTGTAACAAATTTAAGTCTTTTAGGATTATTGTAGCATCACAATTTTTCCCCTTGTAAGTTGTTATATCATTACCACAACTCCCTTGCAACTTCATAGCATTTCAATCCTCTATTATTGCAAGAACTTCCCCTTCACTATCGACTAGAAAATAAACAATCTCACTTGTTGGTAAATCCTACAAATAGGAATCTAAATCCTTGAATAGAAAATTGTCATTAATTTCAAAAGACTTATAAAAAATGAATAGAGGATTGGAATTGATCAACCATTTCACTCCACCTTTTACATTTTGACCTAAAGGATCTTCATTATCCTTTTCAATTACATATGTAGTCTCATACACAAAATTTTCAAAAGTGAAGGCCTCATACTCTGGGATGAAAAGGGGGTCTAACATTTGACCTTCTCCAAAAAAATTACAAGGAAATGAATTATCCACAAGGGAGGGAGGAGAAGCAAATTGAAACATGGGAGAATACCTTCCTCATGGTGAAAAGTTTTCATCATCACTTGATGAGATGAGATCATCTTTTGTTTCCATTAAAGTATTTAAGTTGTATGCATGTGCATACCAAAACTTACTATCCCTATTTTTGTCTTCTTTCCCCTCATGCAGAGGGTGTATATTATTCAATATTGTTAAATTCATATTTTCAACAGTAGGATGGGATCGGTTTGTAAGATTCAAGGATTCAAAAAGTCTATAGATGAGTGGTGGGAAATCAATAATAGGCTTATTAGCATCATACAGCTTCCATTTCCCCTCAACAATCAAGTCATTTTCAATACTTACTGCTTCAAGCTAAGCCTGTTCAATCCCATATATTTTGTCTCTTTTTAGAATGATTTGGACATTTGGATCAAGTGCTAAGGTAAATACATGAAACTGAATTATCTTGTTTACCTATTCTAAAGTGGGAATCTGTTGAAGAGATTGGTTTAAATTATATACAAAATTTCTCATAGGCTCTTTTCTTCCTTTCATGATCTGAAAGAACTGTCTTAATAAGGCAACAAAATCAACAAGACATTTGAAGTATTGGAGAATTTTTTTATGAAGGGTGTTCCAACTAGTTATACATCCCTTCTCCAATCCTCTAAACCATTCAGTTGCCTTTTCAACTAAACTGTCAACAAATATCCTTATAAATACGTCTTCTTCCTAAACTCCTAGCATTCCACTTACTACAATCATGGTCAAGATGTGTTCCTCTTAGTCTTGTGTGCCTTTACCAAATAATTTGGGGAATCTTTTTCTAGAGCCACGTGGCAAATCATTACATTGTGATAGGGCAAAAGGTCCAATACAATTACCCCAAGGAATTGAAGCCATAGGTATTTAGAGTCGCCAGCTCCTAACGAAGAAAAAGATGGTACCCCTAGGTTAATTCCTTGGTGGTGGTTGAGCTAGAGGGGAATTTTATGGCTAGTTAGGGTGTTGATTCAGATGTTGGTTAGGATGTGATTTGGGCATTGATTGGGATAGTGAGGTGGATCCTCATAATATTCAAAAACCAACCTAGGAGGGTGTTAAATCACAAGTCTAGGTGGATGTCAGGCCTACTCTTCTTCCTCTTCCAAGACAAAATTGGCTCACATATAATTTGTTGCACTTCTTTTGTACCTCCAAGTAAGCATGTTTAATTATGAGATAATATCCTCCTATTTTGCTTGCATCCATTCCATATCAAGTTGAAGTATAAGAAATATATTATTATGGGGAAGAACCATCTTGCTTCATGACACGATGGAAACTTATCAAAAACTATAATCCATGTCCCCAGTGGAGTTGCCAAAAATCTATTAGCAAATGGAATGGTCTTTTAGAAATATATCTTAAATTGTTAACTCTATCGCCCGTAATGCACTAGGACCAAGCCACTAGCAACTTTGGAAATGTCACAATTGTATTTGTGACTTTCCTCTAAATTTTAGAGGTACAACTCCCTCATATGATTTAATTGACAATCAATATGCTTTTGACCAAAAAGTAGTAAAGGTGACAAACATCAGCTCATAAAAATGATACTAATATGAAATGAACTTCAAGAGAGTCATTAACCAACTAGCATGCATACTAGAATGATGAATGGTCATTAAAATGAAAAATAATAGATTCACAATTGCAATAAATGAATTGAATGTCTACAAAGTATATTTCTCACATAAAATATACCCTAAATACCTACATGACTCATAGATCGATATGATCAAGATCACACTCATAGAACACAATTCACATATTACAAGTTATTACAATCTAAATTAAATCAAAACCATAATAAAATTGTTCCTTTCTCTGTTACAACACAGTGCACTCTTGATAAATCAGACCCCTTTTGAATTGTTCTTGACCCCGATATAAGGGTCTCTTTTCCTCTCTTTGATAGTTACTAATTAGTTGGTAAACATATCAATGTTTTCTTGTCATTTAACTTTCCACCCTGGAAATTGATAGACGAGAAATAATTAATGACCATAATACATTGCCAATGATATGACCTTAGATGATCACCAAAAGTTTCTTGTTTTAATTTGTTCCCCATGGCTATCCATTCTTATTTAGTTAACATGCCTCACAAACCACACATTAAATAGCTATCTCAAAGATGCAACGAAGTCGCACATGCAAATTGTCCAATTGAAAGATCAATTGGGAGCATTAATTGGATCTTGGTCACATCAATAGTTAAATTTTGACTGTATAGCCATCCTATCATCTAATCAATCTTAAAGAATACCAGTTTGAATGTATCACCAACTTTCTATAAATTTAGTGGAAACAACAACACTTTTCCATCCTGAAGTATCCAAAATGGCAAGTACTCAAAGTGATGGAGTGTCAATGAATGACTTCATTATCATTGAGGAGATTGAGTGTAGTCCCCTCTTTAGGAAACTCTCTGACCAGCTGAGAGAAGTCTTCATTTTCTAGAATGAGATAGAAGATGAGGTGTTGCATAGAATACTCAGATAATCCTTCCTAAATCAAATGCATGTACACAATGCCACGCTTCTTGAGTGTTTCATGTATGTTATCATTCATACCTCTAGACATCGAGACTAGGGAATGAGGGCAGTGGAGTGCTTGGTTAGACCTGAGTTCCATCATATATTTAATGTATCCATCATTAGGCTCAACAACTACCCACAGAGCAGACTGGTTGGTGATTCCATTTGCATCATGACTACAACTTAGAATGAATCCATTGAAGAAGCCATGACCCTTCTCCATGCAGGGCTAGTGAGGAATGACATGGGTTTGTTTTCCCAATTCCTACAATCCAATGAAAAATTTGTTGTCACTAGCCCAAATAAAGCGTCTCCAAGTGGTGGTCAAAGGAATCCACATGCTTATTTTTGTTCTGTGTGTCTAAAGAAAATGGCATTTTGATGCTCCCCATTTTGTAATCGAACAACAAATTTTGTAATGTCATTGATATAGGTATAATAAAATTACAGTGTTTTGATATTTTGGTGTCTGTATTCTTTCTAAATAATTATAATTTTTAATTTCATTTGTTGTATTTTTGATGGCATCCATTTTTATTCATTTCTCTACATAAATGGGTTCATTGTTTGAAACTAAAATGCACCTTAACAAAAACAAACTACATCGCCATTCCCTTAGTTTCTTTTGAATGATGGTCTTGGGTGATAAAATGGAAGGTTCACAAAACCAAGTAAAATACCACTGATGGTTTGGAAACCCCTCAAATTCCTACCCAAACTTGAAAACTTTGAAGATCTCTCGCTGGCAGTCTTTTTAGCTAGTTTACAAACTTCAAGTATGGACCACCAACCATCAAATTAGAAGACTTAGCATGCTTAGGAAGTTATGACCATCTCACAATACACTGCCCATGGGAAAATAAATAAAAAATTAAATAAAGGGTGGTAAAAGGGGGAGTTAGACAAATAGGGGAAATTATAGCCCAAGTTAGAAAAACCTCATGCAACACTAATCGACTTATAAACTTAACCAAAAATCAGATAGGGATGCCAATTTTGAGAGTGATAACCAAAATTATGGTAACATGACCAAACTTATTGCAACAATAACAATAACCATAAAATTATTGGGAGAACCTAGGAGTAGTAGCCTATCTAGGAGGAGATTTCTTGAAGCCCTTCTTCTTATCACTAATCTTTATGAGGTCATCATCCAAATATTGCTTCTCATCTTTAGTCTTCTTATAGTATTTGGAATAGGTCTTTCTTTTTCGTATCAATCATTCCCTCAAGAATATCT
Organism: Sequoia sempervirens; assembly: GCA_007258455.2. Lineage (NCBI taxonomy): Eukaryota > Viridiplantae > Streptophyta > Pinopsida > Cupressales > Cupressaceae > Sequoia > Sequoia sempervirens. Next base: position 91,808,297 of record VDFB02271358.1, on the reverse strand, counting down.
ACTTTTGAGTTATGACCTCTTTCAAATCCAAGATGACCCTTATTCTTTAGAGGTCTTTCACTATTGATTATCTCATCAAGGATGTTGGTGCGTTTCTTGAATTTTAGGCTCTATTTATATGATCCTTAGCTTTTTCCAATTCTTATCTTAGAGAGACAATTTAATCTTCATGCTTGGAACATTAAACTGATTGATCATTGATCTTAGCATTTAGACAATCTACAACCCTCTTTCCTTTGTCAACTTGAACTTTCAAATTAATGATTATTTCTTTTGATTCTTTGAGTTTGATCTTGAATTCTCCATTTTCTTCCTTGTTGCTTGTAGATCTTCTAGTGTAGAAATATATTCTCCTTCATAATCAACCTCACCATGTTCTTCATTAAAAACTATCATGTAATTATGTTTATCATCTTCTAGAGGATTCTTATCATTAGTTCCCATTTGTTCCACTCCAAGATCTACCCCAATTGTTAGGTTATATCAAGGCACTTGGCTTTGATACCAGTTGTTGAACATAGAAGTACTAAGAGGGGGGTGAATTAGTACTTTAAAAAATTATTCTCTTCCAACAACAATTAATCAAATGTAAATATTTAAAACATGATAAGAAGAAAAACACATAAACACACAACCATAACACCAAATTTATGTGGAAAACCCAACAAGGTAAAAACCACAAGGGGAAATATGTTTGGATCTACTATCCAAATCTAGCCTCACAAGATTTATAACAAGTTTTATTGGTTACATCCCAAAGGAAGCTACAAATCCCTTAAGCATAAAAACATTTACAAGAATGAGGCTCTAAAACCTCTGTGCAAAGTTACTAATCTAATTTTGATATTTCTTTCACAAAGCATACTACTAACTTACTTTTTATGACCTTCTACAATAAAATCTTACTTTTGCACAATCACTCCAATCTTCACAACATCAAAATCACATTTCCTATGTCATCACAACTAACGCTATCTAAATACCAAAATCATTGCTGAGCTACCACACTTGAATTGATCTTCTCCACATTTCATTATCAAAATAGTTTATGTGTATTTATTATTCTCACATTATATTTTTCAAACATACACTATGCATTGGAACACCTTTTCAATTATCTTTATCTTTTATTTATATCCTCCACAAGCTTCAAAAAAATTCTTTGAGATTAGCCAAGATGAAACATGCAATATACATGTATGTTGGCCTCTAAGACCTCTACGATACATAGAAATAAAATGTGGCACACATCAAGAGATAAAATGGACCTATTTTAACTTATCATCCATTCCCACACAAGCACACACTTCCAGACAACTAGTGCAAACATCTTGACATGCCAAGTTGGATCAACAAACACTTAACCTTCTTCATATTAGCTCTAGATGAAAAGGCATACCGAAGAAACAAAAATAATATCATGCATATCATGGAACATGAACACTATATTCCTTGCTAGACATTCCTATACACCCATTTTACCAATTTAGACCATTTGATGCTAGAAAAACCACTTGAGCACTGATGTTGGTATCCCAAAAACACTTTGGTTACACAGACTTGGTGTAGAACATTGAAAAACGTGCTTGCAATAGAAAAAATAATTTGAAACTTGAACTAAGCATACCAACAAACCATATGAGCTTATCCTTAAAAACAACAAAGCCAAATGATAAGATGCGTTGAAAGGCAATGGAATTTTTTATCTCCCTCAACATTTTTTAGCTAGTAACAAGACTTGTCTTCACACATATGAGTTTGAAAAATATTGCAGTACAAACTATCACTTGAGACTCGAAACATATGTGTATCTTTCCTCTATCTAGCATTCCTCTAAATTGCATGACTATATCATTTAGTGTAGAGAAATGTATAGCATTCCTCAAACCCTTCCTAATTGCAACTGCATTGTACTGTAGTCTTCACTCTACTAACTATAAAACACTTTGCAATAGAATTCATGAACTCAAATTTTAATCACACATACCTGAGGGTAATTATAACCTATCTTTTCTATCTATGGGATCATAGCTTTAAATATGGTAGAATGTAATACAATTTCTTGAGCTTGTGATACCCTTTCTAACATGAACTATACTTAGCCAAATTTCTTTAATTTTTTTTCAATATATCCTACCCAATTCCAAGCCACATGAATTCATAGATTTCATGATATTCATTATCAGCATATCTCATCAAGAATATTGATACACTTATCTTACACATGAACTTCAGAAAACATATGAACTTAGAAAGATAGGGTATAACAATGTGCAAATGATACTTTCTCCTTGACATACACCATCACTACTCCTCTGATCTATTTTGTTGTTATCACCACCACCACTCAGTTGACATCAATATGCAACAATTTGCACTACAAAATGGAGAGCTTATGTTGGATTCTTCATTTGATCCCTTGGTTACATGAAAGAAATAGAAGATAAGCCACCTCTTTGTGAGTTGTGGAGATGATATGTTTCATATGCTATAATCTCTTGGACAACTTAATTCTCCTATTGGGCTGCAATTTACTCTTGTTTTCAGCTATGGGTTTGTAGATATATGCTTATTCCATTATTCAAATGACAAGTTTTATGAGAGTGTCTAGATATCAAAGTGGATTTCAGATTTATAGAGATGCTTTTTTAGGCTTTACATGTTAGAAAAAATATGTGGTATGTAGCTCTGTGATAAGACTATATTCAGTGCATTTTGGATAAAGATAATTATTGGTTTATATGGTTTCTTGGAGGGTTCTTATAGATCTATGATTACTCTTATGTGGGTTTGTTAGGAAAATCAAGTCAAGTATTGATCCTAGTATTTGAGTCTTGGAAATCCGCATGTTATATTTAATTATCTCTATTTTGCTTGATACTAATGTGGGGTTGAATATATTTTTCAGTTATTTGAGATTAGAGAATTGATTATGTATTTCTCCTTTGAGATGTTGCATATGTGTAGATCTTATAATATCTTCTAATGTGGATTTTATTTGGTAGGCCATATTCTTGGTCACCATTATTACATTGGTATAATTATTACAGTGAGATATGGTTATTGAAAGTACCTGATATAGTTGTGTTACATAGAAAATTGTATACACTTATAATTTCACAATATGTTTTGGCCCTCTAATTTATTGGACTTAATTAAGCTTCTAATTTTCCAAATTATGCATGCATTCCAAAGCCTATCTTTTATCATTTTTTGAAGGACAAGTATTAAACAAATGCATTCAATCATTAAATTTTCCTTGACTTTGAGTGTCCTAGAATTTTGGGCCAAGACCCCATCACCCATGAGTGTTTGGGTCCTCCTTCTTAGCCGAGACCTAAATTTAAATATGTTTTTGGTGGTATTTTAATATCCAAAATTCAAATGTGAAGTGTTGGATTTTGGAATCTATTTTTTGGGAAATAAGAAAAACACCTATAAATACATCTTTTTATCATTTGAAATATAAGCAACATTAACACACACCTTCTAACATTCAAGAGTAAAAATTATTGTAAAGAGAATTATTAAGCAAGTCAAGAGCAATATTATCAAAGTTTATTGCAGCAATTCAAGATCCAACATCATGTCAAATTCTATGTGTGTTCATGTTCATGTTTTGTGAAGTCTAGAATCATTGTAGATCTCCAAACAATTCAAGAATTCAAGAAATTCTATCAAGCAAGATCAAAATCCTTGAAGTTATGTGTATGTATTTTTTCCTTCAAGGAAGTCATTGAAGGGTGGTGAGTTGTAGCATTTTTTCATTCATCATTTCTTTCCTTTCCATTAAGGTTTTATCATTGGCATTGCCATTGTGGAAACACGAGGCTTGAAGGAGGAAATCCCCTATATGGCACATCTTCTCTATTTCTGAATGTGCAGGTTTCAGGTTTGGAAAGGATTGAAGAGAGTTTGAAGATCCATTTTTCATTGTTGCATTTATTGTCATCAAATTTTTCAAGACACGGAAAATCCATTATAGAATTTATTAATGAGATTTTGACAATGGGACAAACGTAAAATAGAAGTTCAAATATAGCATTGGAGGACCCCAAAAATTGAGAAAGACACCCTAACAAAGACCCAGTTACCCAGTGGTGACCCAATCTTGCTACAACACTAAAATACAACTTTTGGTGGTATGTACATATTAGTCTACACTTTCCATATCCACATGCAAAATTTTGTTCTCATCTATTCATCTTTAGGAAATTGCATTTATCATATTAGTTCATTTAGTTTAATTATTTTAATCATTCCAAATCATTCCTATCCTCAAATAGATCTAGATCTTGGTCTGATTGACTCACCTAGGAGGTTGTAAGTCAATCTATGCACCTTATTGAATTGCATCTTAATGAAATCCTAAAAATGATGGGACAATACACCTTAGATCATTAGGGTGTACCACATTTTTATGTTTCATTTTTTTGAACCTGGCATTTGACATCATAACTTTCTAATTTGGTAGTCTTTCAAACCTTGGATCTAGGTTATGCATTTCTCATCTAGGTTTTGTATCATTATGTTTCACTTGTAGGGTTGCATATTGCATCATAAAAATCCAAAATTATTATACTCATATTACATCATAGGTTTCATTACAATGTGTTTTAGTCATTTGGATCAGATCTTTATTTCAAAATTGCATATCAAAAAGTGTCATTTTATTCCAAAATTGTCATACATTTGCATTTCCTTTGCATTCAAAAATTGTGGAAAAATAGTCACTATACAATCTATTTGTAGATTGGAACATTAACCTTAAACATCAATTTGAACATTCAAATTTTGAATTTTTAGAACCCTGAACAAAGACTCAGTTGCCCTTGGGCGACCCTATCCTTGTACAGGTGTCTCAACAAACTTTTTCACACTATTATGTCTCTATCTACACAATTGAATTGTACTAGCATATCCCTACTTTGGAATCAATAATTGTATGTTTTCAAAGCATTTTTCATTTAGTTCAATTAGTGAAAGAAATTGCATTGTTTAAAATCAAAATTTTCATTCAAAATCATTACTTTTAGGTCTCTACATATTACAATTAGTCAATTATTACATTTCAAATCTAAAGATTGTATTCATGTTTCTTCAAAAATATTCAACATCATGGCATACTTGCATCTTACATCAAATTGGGATACATTAAGCGAATTCTAGAAATTTATTTACTATTTCAACTGTCTACAAGTAGAATCAAAATTATTAAGCAATGTATTTTTCAGTCAAACTTTAAAATTTTAGAAACCCTGACCAAGATTCAAACGCCCTTACGCAACCTTGTCTTGGCCAAATAAGTTTTTCAAAGATATTTTTTATTGTGGTTTCTATTTTCTCTTTCTTGTTGCCTTCTATTTTTTAGTGTTTGTTGTACTTATTTAACAATTTGGTGTTTATATTTGGTGCACTTTTGGTTTTGTGAAATTTGCATGAGTTTCACAACTTGGTGTCCTATTACCAATAATGGCTAGTTATGCTCAAGCTTTAGGTATACTTGATAATGATCAAGGATTGGAGGTAATGTGTAGTCTAGCCTACATCATAGACAATCATTTACCCATAATGGCTAGTTACGCTCAAGCTTTAGGTATACTTAAAACCAAGGAGGAAGTCAAGTTTCTCTCCCTACAACTATTGCCTCTATTCCCACATAAAAAAATCCAACTGTGACCACAACAATCTAACCAAGCAACAATATAGCTCCAACTTTAGGTATTTCCACTGGGAATCCTTATAGTTTTTTTCAATTCAAACATCATATCTCCAAACACATCAACCTTTAGAAACTTACAATAAAGTAGTCCACCTAATACATATACACTTCCACCATATTCACCTCATTCCTAAAACACAAGCAATTATTCCATCATAAACCAACTCTTGAAAAATGTGGCATCCCTCCAACAATAAATATCAACACTAAACCAAAATAAAAATGGACAACCATCATAATATGTCAATAGAAACCCATTGTCATGTAGATATTGAAATCACAAATTCTACAAAACATAAATATGCCCCACTTTGACAAATAAACCGGTAAAGGAGACCCTAGCAATCATATATCTGCATACACAACCTTATGTAGTGACTTCATTTTTAAAGACAAGCTCTTGGCTAAGCTTTTTCCTAGGTCATTGAAGGACATGGCCTTGAAGTGATTTTGTTTATTACCAAATAATTTAATTCACTCATTTAATGAGCTTTATGATGCCTTCCTCAATCATTTCAAAGTGCAAACTAGTCCCAAGATCAATATAATGGATTCAATGTGATGAAAACAAAAAAAAAGTAAAAAAGTTACAAATTTCATTAGTCGCTACCATTTGGTACTATCACAAGTTAATCTAAGTCTTCCTGATAAAAAAATCCAAAGGATGTTCATTGACAACTTAAAATAAAACATAAGAGAAAATTTTCTATTGCAAAAAATTTCATCCTTCATAAGTCTATGCACAACGCTTCATGATTATCAAAAATCAATTAATAAGTATGAAGCAACTTCATCTAAATATACTAAGAAGTCTAAGCATGTACATAAAACCAATTACCAACAATTTAAGAAATAAAACAAGAACTTTTTAAAGATAAATCCATCCTAAACAAACCATGTTGAGCCTCAAGTCACTATCATAAGCTCTACACCATGCCAATTCTGACCTAAAGATAAACAATTTACATCATTACCTGATTCGCTCCATTCAATCATGTTGCAACTTTTAAACAAAAACCTAATTTATTTACCTCCCTAAAACCTATGGACACAACCAAACCCTTACCACCAAATTATAACCCGCATGCCTTTTTCTAATGTCATTGACAAAGTGGACATGACACAAAACATTGCATGTGTCTTAAACATTATTTCATGATCTCATTGCTTCTAGTCATACTCAGTTGGGAGGTGTTAGTGACAAAGGAAATAAGTTAGTTGCCCCACCTAGCCAAAATTTACAAATATTCACCAACCCAATGCCAAATCATTCCACCAACTTTGTGAAATCAAGTGAAGTCAAGAATGATGTGATGAATGTTGATAAGATTGAGGATATAAATGATGATAATGATGATGATAAGAGTGCTAATGAAGATGATCTACATAACATGGTCACTCTTATAGATGTTCAACCTCATAAGGGCCAAACCACCATTTTACCTAACATTAATTTCATAAATTTTGATGCTTCTATACATGTAGTCGATGGTCCTCTCTATATCACCAGATGTATTAATGATAAGCCAAAAATTAGGATACTTATTGATCCCATGTATGTAGATAATCTGGCCACCAGGGAATTCTTGTTTGTGCATGAAATCTATTAATATTCTTATGAACAATTGAAAGCATGGATTAAAACATATAGTGGTTTTTCTTTCCCTATGATAGGTTTGATCAATCTTCCATTAAAAAGTGGACCAACGTAATTAGATGTATCATTATCCATCATCCCATCATCAAGCCAATTTCATGTGAAGCTAGGCTACCCATGTTTGTGCTCCATGAAGGTCATCTCATCAATTATTCACAAGTGCATAAAGTTACCCTTTGAAAATGAGATATTTATAATGCACTATAGTGGATTCAATCCTTTGTCTTCCCATGGGAATTTTTCATTAGATTTCTTTTGGTATTGACCTATAGAGCCTATAAAGCCTCGTGAAGATTTCTTTTTCTAGTCATCAAAAGTTCAAAGCAAAGAACATAGGAGAATTATCTCTTAGTGATATTCCCAAGTTTAATAGGTCCATGATTGTTCCTTTTCTCCAACATGTCATTGATGAACCTATGATTGAGCCAAAAACCCTTCCAAGTAACCAAGATAAGTACATTGCAGTTCCTCCACCACTTTTTTGTTGGAATATGAAGTCAATTTTATTGTTATTCCAACAATGATAGATAGTCGATATTGATATCTAGCATTCAAGGTACGCACCCGGTGTGGCCAAAGGCCTGCTATACAATTGAAGGTTGTATTGATGAGGGGTCCCAAGGGGTTGTTGTATCCCCTTGCATGCGGAAGGAATTTTTCATAGGTAACCATGTCAAAGGAATTTTCCAAAGGCAACCACACCAAAGGCATTTCCAACAACGCCACAATTTTTTTGGGAACTCTCCATTTTTAGCCATTTTTCCAAATTTTCAACATGTATGAGTTGCAATTTCTATATTTGGAAAGTTGTGCTCAACAAGGATTCTCAACTCATATTTCTTATACTCTATTGAAGTCACATTTTTTGTAACTTTTCACAAGATTTTTGTATTTGCAAATTTCCTAAGAAATAAAATATGAAAGATCTTTGCTCATGGTTTTTGTCCTAGTATAATTTTACCAAGTTTTCCACATAAATACTATGTTAAAGTTTTTATTAAAGGGAAAAATAAGTTTTGAAGGAACTCGAAACCCTTTACAACCAAGGATACAAAATACTGCCAAGAAAAATTTTCAAAAAACCACCAGCAACAACCCAATAGATAAAAAACACTAATGGGCAGGTGCTAAACTAAAAGTAAGACAAAAGACCACCAAAAACACCCATCAGCCACACAACAGTGAAACAACCAAAAATAAACCAACCCCCAACAAGAAACAGAAAGCAAGAAAGAAAAGACCACACACTAATTCAAGCCACCTAGTGTATTGGCGATCTTAATCTACTGATTCTTGTGCCTCTCAACCATGTCCAACAACTCCTTTTCAAGATCAAAATTTTTCTTCCAATTAGCCAACCATCTACTAGTAGGACCTTTGTCATCATCCTTAATAGCTTTTTGTCCTTGCCCTTGGCCACATGCTCTTTCTCCATAAGCTCAGAGAAATAAACCTGATCCTCCTTGAGCTCACTTATTTTCCTGAAAAGGACTTCCAAGGAGTCCACACTATTCTTGACAGAGATATGGCATGCCTGCATTAACTTCTTGATGTTCATATTTATTCCTAAAATCTTGGGTTCCAAATCCGCCAATCTTTCATCACACAAAGACTTAAAATCATGATAGGAACCTTCAAGGTCCACCATTTTATCTATAAGAATGTTTGGCACAGAACCCTTCGGGACATTCTTCATATTCTCCTTTAAGCCTCTTATTTTAATATTGATTTTATTGAACTCTTGAAGAGTCCATTTAACCAATTTAAAGGTACTAGTGGCCCCAGCCCTAGCCATATCCAGTAAATCAAATATGGAAGTAGCATCATCGTCAAGGTAAGAAAAGTCCTTAGAAAGAGGATTTGCCTTCAAAGGCTCATGTTTGGCTTTACTCTTCTCTGCATTCTCCTCATCCAAACCCCTAATTTCCTCATCCTATTCCTCCTTGGGCAAGTCATACATGGGAGAGTCCTCAATGGCCATCATCTTTTCACCAAAATCCTTATCCTCGACAGCCACATTTGGGTCCTTGGTCAAAACCTTAGATGCCTTGTTCTTTAAATTAGCAATTCATTTAGACAACCTCCTTGGTTGATCAACCAAACCCTCAACATTAACTTGTGTCCCCACCTTTGAACCACCACCAATAGTGACTTTACCAGCAACCACCTCTACAGACTTGAGAAAAGAATCACCCAACCCCACCTTTGTGTCATCACTCTCAAAAAGGACCATCCACTTAGGTGTCATGTTACACTTAGCACCAGCCACCTTCCTCTTCTTTGAAAATGTAGTCACTGTTGCAGGAGAATCATCCTCCTCATCCTCATTCCATTCCTCCTCCTCCTCCAAAGGGGACTTTGAAGGTGACAACCTAGACAAATCACTTACAACTTTTTCCTTGCCCTTGATAGCTGAAGCGGGGATAAGATCCTTGACATGCTCCAAAATAAGTAAGATAGGCCCTTCATGAAGGACAAGGGCCCTCCTATTCTTCAGATGTGTGTACACCAAGACCTCCAAAATAAACAATAAATAAACAATGTCTAAAATGGTTGAGGAGCGTAAAATGGTAACCAAGAATAGCCCTAAACCTCCCTTCCATGGTCACGTAGCACATCAGGACCTCAATAATACTTTCCCAGATTTTCTTGAGGGAAGTTCTCTCATAACCCCAACTCTCCAATTTGATTAATTGCTTCCTCTCATCATCTTTAAAAAATTGAACCATCACTTCTTCATCGCTTTTTTTATCCTTTGTTAGGTGATAGATTTTTCCTTTGAAATAACTATAGAAATGACTCAAATTGCCCAAGGGAAGAACAAATAGTACCAACAGTTGAGTCACTTGCAATGGTAGTTGCAAGTGCTCTCTGCTTATTTTACAAGGTGTAGTTGCCTTCAAACAATGAAAAACTCGAGGTATGTTTTTAACCGAAAAGAAAAAAAGGTGAAATAACATTTACCCATAACCATGAAAGTAAATGCAATGAACAAATTCAAAAGGAAATGAATGTAAATATTGATGCCAAAAATTTACAAGGTAACAGTGTCTTATGGGAAACTCAATTTACGAGGGACCTTTTGCATTCAGAGTGACCTCCAGATTTTTAAAGAAGTTGGCTTGTTCTATAATGGAGGTTTGGAATGGGAAAAGGAAAAAATATATATAAAAATAAAGTCTAATCTAATGTGATGCACCAAGACTTAATGATAAGCATGATAAATCATAGATCTAAGGTCCTAATTGGTATTTGTAATGTCCCAAAAAGGAAAAAACTAAAGATTAAAGCATAGATAATCCATTCATTGACATAAAATAACATTGCATACATTCCTACTGCCAAGAAGAGTCATAAGACATGATCTAGACCAACAAACTTGCATTCAATTTATAGAAGTTCTCAAATGAAATATCCAGACAATAGCAGCACAATCTAAAGTTAATCAAATAGCATAAAAGAACAAAAAGATCAAACAATTGGCACAACCTAAGAGTCTTTGCAATAATAAAAAACAATAATAAAGGTTTGGTGTCTTTTCTAAAGTCAGTGTTCTTCTTAAAATCTAGACCCTTCCCTCAAAATAGAGAGAAGTATATATAGCTAAAACTCCCACTGCCTTGGCAAGCAATAACAGAAAAGATTTCAGGATCCCTAGCAATGATGCAAAATTGAATATTCCTCTAGGTTGTTTTAACAAAAAAGATTTGAAACCAAGCATCCAATTGTTCCAAACCTAGGTGCATCCTCTGCAAATGATGGTAGTGGTCTCGGCAAGGTCAAGTCAGCAAGTGTCATCACCCCGTAAAGAGAAAGCAATTATGACACGCAGCGACTAGTTGGGGTGTTTGGTTCGCTTCATCCATCACCCAAATACAAAACCTATCAAAGAAACATGTGGTAGTATAGCACAGCCCATGTGAGTCTTTATCATTCATCGTTGAAAGCTTGCACTAAGGTGACACGTGGCGTGTGGGAAAATCTCTACTCAAAAGTGAAGGGAAGCGGTCATCAATTGTGCATAGCGATGATACGTGGTAGCATAGCGGGGCCTCTTTTAAATGTGAAGGAAGGAAAACTTTTGACATAGAGTAGACATGTGGAGGGGGCAGTGGAGTTTGACAAAAATGTTGAGTGGCTCATTTGCGATGCGCGGGCCAATACTTAACCCAAAAATATACCCGAAGGGAGCTTGCTAAATATTTATTCACAACTTTTGGAAACTACCAAGGGAATTTCGCTTGAGGAATGGAGAACCCAAAATTTATTTGGTTTGCAAACTAGAGCATCATTGGAGTCAAAGCTTAGAAAGAGCCACCTATAGGGGCAGCCAATCATCCTTGGATGGCCTTATTATGTTGTGCAAATTCTCCTGTGCTCCACCCAGGTCGAGCGCTTCCGTATAAGGTAGTGTCTCAAGAAAATCAGCCCCTGCCTCGCAATGAGAGAATAGTTGTGTAAGAGGATGAATAACCCCCTCAATGTCAGTTGTGGTGGGAGGATGGTTGAAATTTTGGAAAGCATCTAGATCATTTTTCTTCTCCTCTATTCTTTCTACAATCTGCTCGGCTGTACCAATAGAGCCATCTTCAAGGAACAAAGACAACAAACCCATCTCACTTAACCTGGAGAAATTGTCCTGCATGCTATCCATTGTCTATCTTAGAGTAGCTATGGCCGCCTTAGTGCGTTGGAAGGTCGAGTGGAAATGGATAAACTTCTTTTCTGTCTAAACAGCAACATTTTGATCTTCAATTCCTGCCTTGGCGAGGTCTTCATCAAAGACCGAATACAGCTTGGAGAGTAGATTCATTATTTTCAAAACCCTTTTCCAGATAAACTGTGGGAATTTCTCGATTGTACCATGAACCTCTTGGCTTAGTTTTGTTGCCTTGGAAATGAACCGAAGCATGGGCTACAATGTTAGGAAAAAAGTTTCAATCTTTTCGCAATGAGAAACATACAATTGCCTAACCAATGGAATAAGATCCGACTGCATAGGGGAGGCCAGGAGAGAGTTTTTTAGAGAGGTTCTCTTTGTGTCCTTTGATTTAGATCTCAACCAATTCCACACCTTTTCTTTTTCATATGCCAGTTGCTCCCCGAAATTGCTCATTTCTTTACAATCTTGTTTCTTGGCGATATCTCCATAAGGCTCTTATTTTCTCATTAGTCCATTCTTCTTTTTGCAACTTGTTGTGCATGGTGCACTCCATCTGGACACTATCCCTAGCCTCTACAATTCTAAAGTAAAATTTGTGTCATAGATCTTTGTGATCCTACGTGGGGATATAGGCTAGTTCAACAAAAATTTCACCGTTGTCCTCCCACGGGTTGCGCCTCTTTTCCCAGTAGGTTCAAGGAGTGTGAATAAACTTCATGTGTGATTGTGGTAGATCATTGAATGGATTGTAATCCCATTTATCACATACCAAAACCAACCCTAAATGAGCTAATTTATCCTACAATAGCTGGTGCAACTATTTCTTTGCTAGGGCCACTATTTTGAAACTCTTTGGACAAGTGAAGAATCCTTTCCTCTTGACGCTTTGGCTGCTATAGAAGGTATAATCAATAACGCACACCTGTTGATACATTTTGAGTGTGAGCACTCTATTTGTGATGTAGTTTTGGAGTCAAAAAGGTTGATTAGTGAAGCCCCGCATCTGGAGGATTGTGAAATCCACACCAAAGAACTAGTCACAAGCAGAAGTGAAACTTTGCATATATCCGATTTGATCTATGTTGAGCCGAATCATGTCACCTCCTCCTTGTAAATCTTGCAAAACCAAAGTTATAAAGTAATCCAAAAATGCATAGTAGTCATATGTCATGGAAAGAAAAGGTGTCTAGATGGATATTGGCTTCCTTCTCTGCTTTTCATCAAAAATAGACAATTCAAAATATTTGTTGAAGAAATCAGGATTTTGATGCAGAAAAATATGAACCAGGAAAGAGAGAAATATGAACTTCCCTTCTACCCTATAATTCTCTATTTTCCTTATCATTTCCTCCACAAGGAATTCGGTGAAATCATAACAGAAGAAATTGTGTTGCTTGTAGAATTAGAAACTTGGCCCTAATTAAAAGGCGTACACCATCTCGTCGGAGTCCAGGCCACACACAAATGATAGGATTGAAAAGGAATCCTACATGTCTTCAACAAATGAACCATGCAGCAACAAGATACTTGGAAACTGAAGGCCTAGGATTCCCTTCTTGTCAATCTCCTCAATTAGGAAATCTAGGCTCTTTTTCATCCCCGTCCATGTGTTTTCTCCTTTAGCAGGAGTCAAGGACTCAATTTTCTCCTTTCTGGTACTTGGTTATAGGATACATAGCATGTGCCAAATGGCTGGTGGGCTGATATTAACATTTAAGGTTTGGCCTTCAATGTTGCGGGTGCTCAGGTTATAACATTGAATGGTCACATCAACTAGCTCTAGGAAATAATGCACCAATGGGACCATGTACTACGAAATCCTGATGTACCATACCTTTTTTGCTATCAGCATTGCTTGTTGGGATGCTTTCATCCTTGCACAGGTTGCTTCTCTCAAATACTTAGTGTTTTTCATGAGGTGTGGGTCATGAATATTGTCCCATTCCTCATGGACCCATTTCTAGTTTATGTAATCTTTGGGCCTATCTAGATCCATTGCATTCACCCATTTCGACTTTTCTAGTATACCAAGCATAGCATATGATATATCTTCATAGACATAAATAGCCTTTGATGACCTTATAGTTGTAAGCAAGGGTTGGTCAACTTCCTCTTGAATCTGTTATGATGAACCCTCTGCCATTTTTCTCCTTAGATGAAAGCTTCTGCAGGGATTGAATTCTCTGTAACTTTCACTCAGCTCTAGATATGTCAAAACTTTTCCTCACTTGGCTTAGCGTATTTCAAAAGACAATTAAGCATTAAAAGTTTTGCATGCAATATTTTAGCTATCTTTCCTCAAGGTGGTAGAAGAAAGTGGTTTTTTTGTATTTAATTTGGCATGTACCACCAACTCCTTGCTTCATGAGAAAAGGAATTACTTTCCATTTCGAAGTGACAAGAATTCATTATTGCATTTGGCAATCATGTGATACAATGTGATTTCCTTGGAACTTGAGCTGGTGATTTTCCTTCTAGCCTTGCATTAGTATACATTGGCAATTAATATCCTAGACGGAATGATTAAGCTAAAGCAAACGATCACCACCTGAAAAGATATAAATCATGCCTTGGGTTCTGGGAAATGCCTGTGAGGTGACACAATAGCATACAAACCGTGCAACTCACTGCTGATGAGCACCACCATTTTTAAGCTAATTAATTAGCTCTCATTAACTCTGCACATATTGAGTCATATTTTAGTAGACGCAACCAATCAAGAAATGTGAGTAAGCCTAGGCACGCTTTTCAAATTGGCATTTGGTTATCATCACTTTTTTGAGAAGCTGATTAGCATGCTTTTTCTCATTTTTACTATGAATAGGCCTCTAAGCAGTGAGAAAATCACACTTAGCATTTGATCAATTTTTAGCAATAGGTCATTGGCTTAGAATTTGGCTTTATTACTGGCAAGGTTCTTCATACACTAGGTTGTAAGCAAGTTTCAGAAATAGTTAGCAGGTCATAGTAGTGTGTTGGTACCATGGATACTCCTATTAGGCTAGTGTCATATAAGTCACAGATAGCTTTCCTCAGAGAGATTTCTACTAGGCATTTAAAGAGGATGATGAAAACAAACACTTCCTTGGCTTTGATAGCCATGAAGTGGGTTCTGGGTCGGGACTGTCTCGAGTATGAAGACAAATACTACATCAATACCAACATTTTCTCACACTTTGTTCCATCTATGTTGGATATTGGTATCCCCATGCCCCTGGTTTAAAAATTAGTCAAAGAAATCTTTCCCAAAAAGTACCTGAATGGTCTAGGTGAGGTTTTTTCTCATGCTACATATGGGGTAGGCCTTCCAACAGCCAATGATCTTAGGTGCTATATTGAGGAAGAAGCAATTGTCCCATGGCTGTCATTTCTTACTAAATTCCACCTCCAGACACATGATGAGCACCAACGGAGAGTTACCCAGGCATTGCACTTTCTCCTTCGCATCTACAACATAGTTTCATTCTACAATATTGACTGGTACACTAACTTCAGGAACCTTGTGTTTCCTCTGCCAATGGTTGTTGTTCCAAATGATGTTGCTTCTACTACTAGTGTGCCTCCTAATGAGGACATGGTAGACACTGCCATTGATGAGTCGATAGCTATTGCTCATGTTGTTGGATGAAATTCCTCCTAGAATTCTTTTTTTTTGCTTTTAAGAATATGCCACCTGTTGTCTATTTTTGTATATATGCCTGAAAAGGCCATACATAGTATATATATGGAAAGAAAACCACATATAATCATATACTTTTTAAATTATGGCTCTCTAGCCATTTTGCTATGTAAAAATGAAGGCATACATATATAATGAAATATAGCTTTATAAAATCTATGGCTCTTTTTCCTTTTGGCATCCTATCATATGGGTTTCTTTTCTTTCAGCATATTTGTTGATTTCCTTTGCATATGGGTATTTTTCTTGATTATTCCTACAAAGTATTTTTACTGCCCTTCTCTCTACAATAATGGGTTGCTTTTCCACTAAAACATGAATTAATTCTAAAAAAATACTAGCCAACAAAACAAAAAGGGAAAGAAAATAAAAGCATTATTAACATATGTACAATAGTAATATTTGCCACTCAATGGAACAGCTTAAGATGAATCTCGTTGACCGGAATTCCCAAGGCTTCATGTTCCATGCTTTCTAAA
The DNA here is from genome assembly GCA_007258455.2 of Sequoia sempervirens. Classification (NCBI taxonomy): domain Eukaryota; kingdom Viridiplantae; phylum Streptophyta; class Pinopsida; order Cupressales; family Cupressaceae; genus Sequoia; species Sequoia sempervirens. The sequence continues at coordinate 91,792,097 of VDFB02271358.1, read as the reverse complement.
TCAAAATCATTATGCTCTTTGCACTTAATTATTTTAAATAGACCCTCCCAAAGGCTATCAAATTTTTCATGTTGACCTAGCTTAGTAGCCCTTTCATTGAATTTCAGCACTAAGTCTCTACACTATAGGCCTTGGTTGGACGCCCTCTTGTCAAACCATTGCTTGACCACTTGCTGGCAGTTTGTCATGGCTATTAGGGACTTCTCCCCTTTTTCTTGTACTTTTAATAGTTCGGAAAGTTGGACCTCCATGGCGCCATTTTGTTCTATCTCGAGGGATTTCAATAATTGAAGTGTTGGAATCTCCATGGATATAGGCAACAGTGCCTCTTTTCCGTATACTAACTCATAAGGAAAAGTCTTCAGGACTTGCTTAGGAGTTATGTGGTCTACCCAAAGTGCCACTTGGAGGTTGTTGTGCCATTCTCTCTAGTGCTCCCAACCAATTCTTTTAAGGAGTTGAACCAGGTTCTTATTCATCGACTCAGCTAGGTCGTTTCCCTGCGGGTAATAATTTGATGATGTCTTAAGGAATATGTCATTTTTTTAATACAAAGTGACATACCTTTGTGCCTAGGAAATCTTTGGAATTATCAAAAATTATAGTCTTCAGAGGGTCAAACCTTGTCGCCAGCTCTTCGAGGAAATCCACTATCTCTGCCTCTATCGTGTTTTTAAGCGGAACAGCTTCTATCCACCTTATGAAGTAATCTATAGCCATCATAATCCACTTGTATCTAACACTAGAAGTAGGATTGGTCATCTCGATGAAGTCTAGGCCCCATTGTGCAAATGGTTCATTCGCCACTATAGGATTGAGAGGCATTGTGGAATTCTTCCTTCTTCCTGTAAAGAACTGGCATTCCTTGCATGATTTCACCAAGGAGTGTGAGTTGTTGAAAAGTGTGGGCCAATAGTAACCTGTGCACATGATTTTGATGGTGGCAGTCTTAGTCGAGAAGTGTCCACCTGCAGCACTGTTGTGGAAAGTGTCAAGGATTCTCTTTGCTTGCTCTGCAGTAACGCATCACAGGAGGAGACCATTGAAATTCCTTTTGAAAAGGACCCCTTCCACTAGCACATACCTGCAATTATATAGCTGATAATATCTCCTCTTTTGGGAGGAAAGACCTGGAAGATACTTTCCTATTTGCATAAACCTCACTCTATCTATTAGCCGGTAGCCCTCAAACTCTAGCTCATTTATCAAAATAAGCTTTGGTCGCTCTTCTTTGGTGGGTATTTCTTCGTCATGTGCCATGTATTCACACAGTCCTCTTCCATAGACGGTTTTGTTGGGTTTGACCTCAATTTCATATTCAAGGATCTTGGTGATCCAATTAGCTCTTTTTTCTATGATTTCTCCCTCCATGATATATTCACGCACACTAGAATGCATGACATAGACAATAACTTTGTTGCGGGAAATTAGATGGCAGAACTTTTTAAGTCCCTTTACTATTGCAAAGGCTTGCCTTTCAAAAAAATTATAGTTTGTCTCATATTCCTTCAAGGTCTGGAAGTAGAATGCCAGTGGATGTTCTCCTTTTCCCTCATTATCCTTTTGAGTCAAGACAGTAGCAATACTAGACTTGCTATTGAATACATACATTATAAAGTCCTTAGATAAGTCAGGATTAACCAATATTGGAGTTGAGGAAATAGCATCCTTAACTTTTTCAAAGGCTTCTCTGGCTTCCTTTTTCCACTTAAATGTGTGATCCTTTTTAAGCATCAAAGTGATTGGCTTAATTATTCTTGTGAAGTCAAAAATAAACTTGCTAACAAAATTTACCTTTCCCAAGAAGGACTAAATGCCTTTCTTGTTAACTAGAAGGGGAAGTTCCTTGATGGCTTTCACCCACTTAGGGTCGATTGAAACTCCTTCTTTGGACACCACGTGTCCCAATAGCTTGCCCTGCAACACTCTAAATACACATTTTTTTAGATTTAAGGAAACCACAAACTCCTAGAATTTCTAAAAAACCATTTCTAAGTGATCAAAATGATCATCCTTAGACTTAGAAAACACAGTAAGATCATCCAAATAAATTAGGGTAATCTTGTTGATCAGCTCACTAAAAGTGATATACATTGCCCACTGAAATGTTTCCCCTACATTGGATAAACCAAAAGGTATTTTAGCATATGTGAATTTTCCCCACTTTGTAGTGAATGTAGTCTTGTGTTGATCCTCCTCTTTAACTTAGATATGATTATAACTAGAGAATCCATCAAGCAGGGAAAACATTTTTGATCTTGCTACTATTTGCAGGATTGACTCCATAGAAGGCAATGGATAATCATCCTTCAGAGATGCTCTATTTAGTTCTCGAAAGTCCACACACAAGTGGATATCTTCATTCTTCCTTCAAACCAGGACTAGACATCGCATGCAACATGAGGACTTCTTTTGCATCTGACTCTTCAAAGGGGGTTGCAAGCACATAATTCCCCATACTTACTTCTGATATCAAAATTTTGTTTGAGGTATTCTGATATTTTGTAATCATGTATTTCATTCTAGGCTCTCTCTCAATTATAATCTAGTTCGGCACTCCCTTCTAGGGAAGCCACATATGAGAGTGATTAGTCGAGACATATCCATTCAAGGCTCTGTGAAATCTCTTCCCAGAATTAGGCCATAAGCATCAAGTATGTCAACCACCTATATATTGATAACCTGCTGAATTCTAGGATCAGAAGCAACTTGCATATGGATCATATTTAACTCCCCTACAACATTTACTTCAGTCCTATCCAATTGTGTAACCTTCTTTTGTGAGTCAATAGGGGTAATACCCATAGCTCTACAAACACCAAGGGGCATAACATTGGATGAAGCACAAGAATCCAAAAGACAATTATGCAATTTTTTACCAAATATGCGAATAGAAATCAAGAATGGAGGAGTATCCATTTTTCCTTGGAACAAAGTTAAGGGAGTGTCCACTTGAGCCACCTAAGTCTTTTCCTTCTCTTTTCCCTTATCTCCAGGAGGTATGTGGACCTAAGTATGAAGCTAATTTTTCCTTCCTACTGACTAAGAACTAGAAGCCTTATTAACACTTCTACTAACTGATTTATCTTGTGGCATGGAATTTGTATTATAAGCTTGTAAGACCGCATTCCTAATGGTTGGAACTCTCAATAAATCAAATGCAGATAGGCTTACCTTTAATTTTCTAAGTTCTTTAGCAACATATAGGGCCAATTGTTCCTCACTTAGATCAGCAAGGGTCTCCTTTGGATATTCCATCACCTTATCCTTGTTTGCATCGACGCTTCTCCCCTTTAATGCACTAGTATGTCCTTGATCTTGAGATAAATATTGCTTGGACACCTGAGGCAATAGTGGATTATTACTAGCATTAGGGTCTGGAGGTGTGTTGAAATTGTTCGATGGAATAGAAGTAGTGAATGGACCTCCAGCCTATGGATGTCTATGTGGTAATTCCCTTAATTCATACTTCTTGACAGGTCTTTAGAAAGTTTGTATTTCTTCAACATAAGCCTCTTCATCTTTGGGACCATTATCATTTACTGGATTCTCATCAAATAACTGTGTCATTTCATCTCCATTACATACCTGGTCTGCCTCTTCCTTCAACTGATTAGTTTCTTCTTCAAGCACATTCTCTTTACTTTGAGGAAAAGGAGCATGATTCAATACCAACGCTGGTGAATCATAAGGATTAGATGGTACTATTTCCTGACTACTTGCATTGTTCTCCACTTCATACTGGAAAATTGAGGCTACTATTTGGAATTCTTGACAGTCTAACTCAGAATGTTGACTCATTTTATAGAGCCTACACCATCCTGATAAGGTAGCTTCAGCCAAATATACACCACTATGAGGCTTTTCTTGATTTACTGGTTGACTGACAAGTTGATTGGCCAGTTGATCCAGTGGGGTGGGAACTCCTCCATTATTAGGACTTGTGTTCCAAGTTTTTTTGTCTTGGTGTCTGCCTCCTATCGAACCCTTGTCCACCACTCTACCCTCTATCAAAGTTCTGGCCAGAGGACTGTCCTTTATCATAGTTCTGTCTTCTTTCATTATTATACCTTATGTCATTATTAAATCCTTGATCGTTGTTATATCCTCTATCCTGGTTATATCCTCTTTTGTGACGTTGTCCCCTATCAAAATGTTGTCCTTGTGGATTTTCTCTATTCTGATTAGACTACATATTCCTCTGAGCAGATTGCAACTGACTGTTCTGGTTTCTCAAGTAAGTCACCTCCATATTCAGCTTATTTACTTGTTCAGACAATTCGTCTAGTATCTCCTTCTCAGGATTAATATACGATGGTTGATTTGCATTGTTCTAAGGGTATCCTACTGTAGCATTGGCATTCAGTGATTGGTTCAAAACTTCAGAATTCTACAGATATGGAGGACAGCTCACATGAGGCGGTGGATATAGAGGCTGATTCACATTTTCTTGAGGATAGCTAATTGCAAGTGGGACTTGTCTCACAGGTGGTCCTAGGTGGGAGACCAAAGGCAACTGAGGTATTGGATTCATGATCAGGGTATGATTAGCAAGAGCCTGGTTGAGAGTTGGAACTTTTCCAGGATGAGCAACAGGTCCTAATGAGGGTAAAGCCTCAGACAGATGTTGCCTTAAAGTAGTGCTAACCTTAACAGCTTCTACATATGCATCAAGTAGATTGTCAGGAGAGTTATTACTCCACTTCATACAGGTAGCTGTCAGACTATCCAGTCCCTCATAATAGACTTCTAAGGCAGTAGGTTTGTCAACAGCATAAGGAGCCTACAGTCTGGTATAAGCACGATGGAACCTATTGTTGAAGGATGCTATAGGTTCATTAACCTCTCTCTTAACATTAGTGAACTGAAGATAGAGCTCATTGGGACTGATGGGAATACGAAACTTCTACAAAAATGCAGTCTCTAGCTCAGTCCAATTCTCGATAGATCCAGTGAGTAAATGATTGTACCAATAAAATGCATCCTCTCCTAACGAATAAGGGAAAATTCTACATGCTACATCCTCATGATTTATCCCTCTATCCTTAAGGAAAGTCTGAAAGATTCTGATGTGTTCCTTCACGGTCCTATTGGGATCATTGACATGGAATTTTGAACAAAAGTGTTTAGGGTTCTTGGGCATGACATTATAAATAGCGAAACTCAATGGAGATGGATTATTAGCCAGGAAAGCCATTGGTGGAGGTGGGGGTGGTAATGGTTGATTTATGACTAGCTGGGGTTGTCGAATGGGAATGCCCTTAGACTCAGACTCAGATGAACCTGATGAAGATGGGGATGATGGAGATGAGGGAGGTGGATGAGAGGATGATGATTCTCCCCTTATGTTGGTCCTTCTAGACCTAGTAGTGTCTAGTAATTCCTAAAATTCCTCCTCTCCTAGGGTAGATCTGGTTCTTCTTATGAATTTTTCAGGAGAGATGGCATTCAAAAATTGATCTAGCTTGCTTATTCAGGCCCTCCTTCTAGCGCCAATCTGTTGATGATGTTTTCTACACAGCAACAACTCAGACAGAGTATACTATCCTATCTCTCTTGAAAGGTAAATCTCTATCAGCAAGCCTCAAGAGATAACCCCAAGGCCTCTAATGTCAGGTCTTGACAAATGCATAAATAACTCAATGATAAATGTGAAAATGTTGGTAATCACAATGGGACCTTACTACAAGCAAAGCACTGAATCTCAACTTATTAGATCTAATCAATATGGTGATACTACAACCCAATAATCAAAGAAATAACAAAAGGATAAGGGTTTCAAAGATATTTCCAAACTTAATGTTAAACTTAAGATTAACAATGCCAATGACCAACACTTGAAATGGACCAATCCCTCAAAACTAATCTCTATTTGACCCAGATAAATCTGTAATCTTGTAGAAATAGTGCAATCTTCTAAGGTGTTAAGATTTTCAAATCATGAACATTCATTCAAACAACCCTATTGAAATTGAAATGAATAAACCTTCACAATTGAACTAAGCACAATGAATATAGAGTCCAAACTAACTTTGCAAAGCAACTAACAATCAGTTGGTTGCGAAAAGTATGGACTAGGGATTGCTGCAACATTTCAAATATTAAACCATAAACATCATCAAATCAAACCTAATTTTAAATATCGGTTTTCCTCAAAGAAATTCTAAAGATAGAATAACAAGAACCATGCAAGATAAAGGAACACAAGTATGGCACCAAATCACAATGTCACTACCTGTATTGAATTATCCGTTGTAGCAACAATTCCAGCTTTTTGTTACAATATTTGCTTAAGAATAACTACTTACTAACTTTACTCAATTCGCTTCTAACTATCCCTCTATTTTTCTATATCTAAAATTTATTAACCTTTACAAAAGAGGCAAAATGCAATATTCATAGAAAACCCCCAAAACATGTCAGCCTAGATAGGTTTTTTACAATAATAATAAGGCACAACAAGTTGGCCAAGAGAAATTCAAAATAGGGTAAATGATGCATTAAATGCACGAATTCCATCCAATTCGACCTGGGATCCCTAATGCAGCTCGGACCAATGCATGGAAAAATAATAGGGAAGCACAAATCTCGATGTAGCCAGTCATTAACTCCCTTCCCCTGACTCCTTATTCTAATCCAGCATCTCATGAACTTTCAAAAGCACCCTATCCAAATCAGCCATAGGTGGCAAAGGCAAAACCCTAAGTCGGTTCTCAATTGATGCAATTTCTTCTCTTGACTATTTGACCAACTTATCCCATTTCACCTTATATGTCATATATTTTTCAATGACATCGAGGTAGGTGGCCGCATCATCTAACTGGTGCTCAGAAATGGAATCATCATCAATTAGGGCATAAACATCCTGCCACCATCTTCTCAACTATTCCAAACTCAAATATTTGGGAGCAATCTTCCTTCTTCCTGTCATAATCTCAAAAAGGACAATGGAGCCATTGTACACACCAGCTAGGGTATCATCAATCTACCTCCTCTGTTTATAAATCTTCTTCAACACCTTATGCCTGATTTGCAGTGCCTCAAACCACTCCCAAGGTTTAGCAGCTCTGGAGGAAGGGAGAATTTTATCACTTACTAGCTTTTCCCTGGTGTACTCCATGATAGTCTTGGTTTTCTGCAGCAAGAGGTCTATGTCTTCTTTGTCTTGTGCTAACACTTGCTTCATCCAATCTGTCATCCTTGTAGCATCCTTCCCTATTGATAGGATGTCCTTAATAGCTTCATCACCCTTTATTTTCACCCCTTTCAACCAATTTGCAGTGGAAAGAGTGGAGGCTTTCATCTTCTCAAGCTCAGTGATGGTCTCTTGAGGTAGAGGTTTTGCAATAGAAGAGGAAGGGTTGATAGATTGCAAGGGTTTCATCAAATTTTCCAAGCATTTCCTAAGATTCTCATTTTCCTTTTTTAACTCCTGCTTGGTCTTTAATTCCTTCCTCGATCTACCCAAGATAACTGCACTAGAATCCTCATAATCTTCAATGTCCTGCTCAACTGATGTAGGCCCTAGATTGAAAGTCTGAACATTATAATCCTTTCCAACCACATCATCTCTATTTTTATCTGGAGTAGGGGTGGAAATATGAACAACCTTGTTATGAGCTTCATCTCTTTCAACCCTTGAGATCACCCTAGCCTTCTTCTTACCTTTATCTTTTCCAATCTTGGCTAGAAGCTCATCCCAATTCGGTGGAGTATCCTCCACTACAACTTGTTTTCTCTTTATTTCTCGGTCTAGCCACTCTGGAATAGTAGGCTCCAATTGCACTTGGCTTTTTCCTACTTCCTCTTGTTGATCTTCTGATACCTCTTCTCCCAAATTCTGTTTCTCAGGAATCTCATTTGTCTTGTCCTTTTCCTCTTCTATGTGTTCCTCTTCATGTTTAGGTGATGGGATCTTCTCTGCCTCTTCCTCTTTAGGAGGAGATTCAACTTCTTCATTTGGGACCGGCAAATCTACATATGCCACCAAGGGAGATTGAATTACCTTTTTGACTTAAGCTTCTGCACTGCAAAGTTCTCCTTCATGGAATTCCTCTCCTTCAGTATCTAGATGTTCATCAATGTTTTCCAGCTCACCTAGTTTCCTTTGAGCTTCATGGGTGGGAGGAACATCATCTCGTTGCTTCTCATGAGAAATGGTAGGCAGAAGGTTTGCTTTAGGCACACTATCCTTAGGAGAAGGATTCCTAGACCTCCTTGTATACACCTTCGCCTTCTCCCCTAAACTTTCTACTTCTACCATAGGCGATGCAATCTTTTCTTGTTCGTTAGAACTTTCTTTATCTAAAAATTTTATAATTCTTCTTCTCTTAAGCATAGGAGTATCAGCCTCAGGATTCTATTCTTCTATTTCTTTCTGTTCAGGCCTTTTAGTCCTTGTCCTCTTCTTATCCTTTGGCTTTCTCTGCTTTTCTGCTTCCTAGGCTTCTTTTTCTTGAACACCTTTTATCTTGATTTTGAAAGGAGAATCTACTTTACCCTTACCTTTAGGATCTTCCTGCTCCGTGGACTCCTCAAAAGTGGAATGAGGGTCTAGATCTCCCATTAGCTCATAGGTACATTTCACACCCCCAATCTCCAACTCCCATATCTTATGCTTGAGCCACATCTTGGTAAGTTTGATAATTGGATCCATCAACTATTTCAGTTCTATTTTTTCCTCCTCTAACCAATCCACATCACCAATTGGTCTATCATTCACTGCCTCATAAGCGTGATCCTGGATTAGGTTTCCATCATCCTCCAATTGATCAAGAACCATCTTTACATTACATAAATGGACTGCCTCCACTGGGAGCCAAGAGAATTTCTTCTTCCTTGCTTCATACTCATCACTACAATTGGCCTAGTAATCTTCCAAATCGACTTTATGACTATATTCTCTACTGGCCCTCTTCTGGGCTTCAGCTGTGATATCAAATCTAGACCTCTTGGAATGGAAAGAAAAACCAAGAGTACTCATTTCTTCCTCTGAAGCCTGGGCAGAAATAATAGGACATGCCTCCTCGGTGCCAATCCTTAATGGGAAATCCCCACCAAATCTAGTTTTATGCTTGTCCCTTTTGACAATGGCATCAAAATCACATATCTATCTAGTGGCTTCCAGCAGTATGATGTGATCAGTAGGATATCTTGGAAGTCTGTACGGGGCCCTCTAGTAGCCATCAATCCAGATGTAGGAGAAGGTTGGGAACTGAATAAACCAAGCTCCATACTTCATGATGAGCTCCTTGGCTTGGTCTGAAATTCTAACATGCTCTACTCCTTGAAGCATTCTTGTGATGTACATGGTAAATGCATCATTTTCCCTCCTATAGTTTGAACTTCCCAAATACAATTGAGGGAAAACCTCATAAATAATATCCTACCCAAAATTCCTTTTGTACTTAGTCCTCTATAGGGGTGGAATCTTGCAAGTGTGTAGACCAAATATGAAGTCATTATGAAGGTCTTAGTTTGCAACACATTGGACAACTACTCATGGAGTACTCTGTTAATTAGACCAGCCCAATGATAATCAATCAATTCTTGCTCCATTCTTACAATGGTGTGAAACATCCAATTTTCAAACACACCTGCATTTCTCAATCCTCAAAAGTTTGAGCAATGGAAACAGGGTTGAGATTTGCTATCACTCTTCCTTGAGGACCAATAATTCTTTGTGTACCCTAATCATAGTGTCTGGCACACTCAAGTACAAGCTCATAACATTGGACTGTGGAAGGAAAACCTACTACATGTGATAAACTTGACTCCTTCATCCTTCTAGCCACCAAAGGAAGATCCTTGGCTGCCATTTTTTCCTTAAATTCCTCATAGTCCCACAGTCCAACATTAGTATCTATCACCTTTGACCAAATTTATGTGATCTTATTCTCAAGGATCTTGCTCTTGGTGTCCATCTTAATCCTCTCTACCTCAGAAATTGAGGATCCTTCTGCTGCCTTGCTAGATTCAGCCTGCACCCATCAAGGAAATCACAATAAAAACCACAGGAAGGTAATGTTAATCCATCAATGCACCGTTAGAATGAACCTCATACAATCAAGGTGTTATTCAATTTATTATAAAGTGATCATAGCAAACTTTGGGTTTCAAGACCATCCACGAAATATGAGCTAGAGAGGAATTTCGGGAAATTTCGAGCCAGACGGATTCCGGCAGAACAATCATGAAAACGCCTACTACCAATTAAATTTGATCATTATTAATCAATAAACCACCTAAGCAATCATCAAATGACATGAATTAACCATAAAATATAGCATAATTCATCAACAGATCCAATTATTTTATATTTCATCACATTTCACCAGAGCTTGGGAAAATTCGTGAGGGATGGATTTCCACGAAGGATGAGACAATTTGTAGACTTTAGAAAATCTGAAGGACATCGGACCTCGGAGAAATCTAGACTTGATGGAAATTGGGAAGACAAAGGCGATCGGGAAAATCCGGGGTCAACGGAAATCCATGAAGTACATGAAACTCTAAAAGCAATAGCGGATTCTAGAAAAGCAAAGGAAACCAGGAAAATCCGTCAGAGACAGATTGTCCCAAGGGAATGAAAAATCCCGGACTAAGAACAAAACCTGAATTGCGACACCCAAAACATGATTTCACTCAAACACCAGATCAATCATGAATTTCAAAAATTTAAGCTTAGGGTAAGTTAGGCATGGACCTTTCATAGATTTTCTTTGACCTCTAGGTCAGTTTTAAGGTGAAACAACTTGAAATGGTATTGCCCTAGGTTTCAAACCCCCATACATTCATCATTAATGCACAGACCATTATGAAACTCAATCATTTCAACAGCTAAGTGATCACTAGAGGATTATTCACAGCTCTCAAGCAAATTCATTAACATGCAAATAAACGAAAAACCTCAAAACTTATTGGAGAGACCATAAACCAAACACTACTATGCAACCCTAGCCATGAAAATGCTTAAATAATGAAGAATTTGAACCCCACAAGCTCTTATAACATCAATGTGCAATCCACAATCACAAATTAAAAGTAGGGCAATCAAAAACATACCATTGTGATGCAGGAGTTGATCTCAGAAACAGTAAATGTGAGCTCAATTGCGTCTGCAAAGAATAGGTGCAAGAATACTAGCAATCACCACTTAAATCTACACTTTACAAACTCAAAGGCCTCAACTCAAATAAAACACTCATCAAGAACAAACGCTTTAGCTCAATCGATGGCAACAATAAACATAAAAGCACAATAATCATCCGAAATCAATTAAATACCTCACTTGCCAAAGGTACAGATGACATTAAATTCCATCGACAAGACAGTCAGAAAACCCGAGAACCCAACAACAGGATAGAATCCAGAAAAATCTGACCCATGCGGACTTCCGCGAAGACTGAAAATCTCTGAATCACAATGCACAGCCAAAATCTGAGCAGGATCCAAGAAAATCCATCCTAGATGGAGAATCCCGAACTTGAGTGAAAACCCAAACTTTGCTCAAAATTAAAGATCTTCAATGAATAATTTAGGGAAATCATTAAGGCCACCAAAATAAACATTCAAGGATGTGCCAAAATAAGACAAAACCCCAAAATGAAAGGGCCAAGACACCAAAACCGTAGCGAAGGAGGGTCCTTTCTTTTAGCGGGGCGTGTGTGCGAAAACTGCACAATAGTTCGGACAATCAAGTGTATCCAATCCAGTGATAAGTATCCTCCTATTTTAGTAGTAAGTTCTTGAGATAAGCAAAGACCTAACATAGGAGGAACATCAATGATGATAGTATCCTGAGCCATGGTGATGCTAGGACAATTGAAGAGAGTTAAGGGAAGATCCTTAATGATCCCCACTGTTTCAACCTTGTTCCCGTCAAGCTGCATAACTCCCTTCTTCATGGGTTCATAGCTACGTCCCAAGGCTTCAGCTATTTGTTTTGGCATGACTGTGGTGCTAACACCTAAATCAATCATTGAATTGTGCAACAGTTTATCACCCACAATAAGGGTTAGGAAGAATGGTTTTGGCTTACCTTTAACTTCCAAAGAGGGTTCCTCTGAATTATTTGTGAGAACTTTAGCTTGAGGTGTTAGATCTATGGCCTTTCCTTTTGGAAACTGTTGTGTCAGATTAGAACTAGCATCTTCCTGGAGAACCTTTTGAAGCAATGTTTTTTGTTCCAGCACATTGAACAGTGGTGGGTTCAAGGATTTTTTTCCTTGGTTTTTGTTATCACAATTTCTTTTTCCGGTTGAAATGGTGGCACGATTGTCATGATGCTAGGAGATTGGTCAAAGGTGCTCCTATTTTGTGGTGTGATTGGTTCTCCTATAAACCTTCGCTTAGAGTGAGTGTTATAATTGGACTGAACTTGTGTCTTTGTTGTAGAAGGATCATTTGTGAACACCACCTCTTCCTCTTCCATCCATGAGAAGAGTGCATGATCAGGAGTGATGTCGGATTCTTGTTCTAGGGACATCCCTTGCATTTATGTGGTAAGAACCATGCTCTCCATTTGTGGTGAGGCATATACATAACCTCTGTGGTCCAAAGTCGTGCCTTGGTTGCGCTACTCTACCACCTTTTGTTGTAAGTTTCCACGTAGACAGTTCTGGGGCATGTGCTCGTCGCTGCAAGGGAAGCACCACAAATTGATATCATAAACAAGGTTGTTTTGTCTCATAATCAATTCCCTATTCAAGCTTGGTGAAGCACTTTTCAGTGGAATAGGTACCAGCATATTTAGTTGGTTGTCGGAGATGGTGGATTAGTGTGGGGAATGCCTTGGTACTGATTCTGCTGATATGAAGACCATTCTCCTTGATAATTCTAATAGGCAGGCTTTAGAGGCATTGATTGGTTTTTCTTGAGGGTGGTTATGTCATTTTCCATAGTCTACAACATTTCTATAAGATCACTCATTTCATCCTTGGAAGAACTAGATGTAGAGGCAACATTTTGCGGCGCTACTACATATGTGTACATTGACTGGGGAGGTGTGGGTGCACTAGTCAATGCGACCTCCGATGTGGGCATCGATATTTTGGGAAATATCAGCATGATAGGCCAAGGAGAAAAAATTCCACAATCTATCAAATGATTCTCGGCTTTAACGGTGACAATGTAAGCATTTGGTAGAGTAGCTCCTCCCAAAGACTTGATCATCATAGAAATGTCTGGGTTGATAGACTTCAGATAAAATATGAATGCCAACTCAAGAGTCAGGTGGATAGCAACAAGGATCCTCTACTATTTTATGTGGAATTGAGCATTGAAGTCCATCATAGCCTCTTGGGGAGCTTGTTTTTATGATAGATAGTTGATATTACAACGAGGAGCGATCTCTGTCATTTGAAAACCTCTCATAGAATGGGTCTTCGAGCTCATCCTAGGTACAAATAGTGCTAGCTGGAAAAGTTTGGTACCAATCCAGTGCCTTGCCTTTAAAAGATTCGGTGAGGAGCCTCAATGCTACATTTTTCCTAGTGATCCCATGCACCAGACACATGTCCACCACATCTTGCAGATGTTCTGCGAGTGTTCTTGAGCCATCTCCAATAAACTTGGGTATAGCTTTCATAGCTAAGACCAAGATAACAAACCAGAAAGAGGGTGCTACTGGCACTACTAGGGGACTTCCAACATCCCATGCCACATAATTTCTATTGGCACCTGGCAACATGGTTAGAGGAATGGGCGAGGGAAGTGGAACTGTTACCAGCTAGTTTGCATCCTATAATGTTCCTAGTGGCGGTACTAGTAAATATGGGTTTTTTGCGGTTTGGGATCTAGTTACAGGTAGATGGCTCATACACCCTTTTAAAGTGTAAATTCATTTAACCTTAGTCCCATCGGGCATGCCAAAAAAAGAAAAAATTGTTGATGCCAAAAATTGACAAGGTAACAATGTCTTATGGGAAACTCGGTTTATGGGGGACCTTTTGCACTAAATTGAGTGACCTCTAGATTTTTAAAGAAGTTAGCTTCTTCTATAATGAGGGTTTGGAAAGGGAAAAGGAAACAGATATATAAAAATAAAGTCTAATTTAAGGTGATGCACCAAGACTTAATGATAGGAATGATAAATTATAGATATAAGGACCTGATTGGTATTTGTAATATCCCAGAAAGGCAGAAACTAAAGATTAAAGAATAGATAATCCATTCATTGATGTAAAATAACATTTCATACATTCCTACTATCAAGAAGAGTCATAAGACATGATCTAGACCAACAAACTTGCATTCAATTTATAGAAGTTCTCAAATGAAATATCTAGACAATAGCAGCATAGTCTAAAGTTAATTAAATAGCGTAAAAGAATAGAAAGTTCAAACAATTGGAACAGTCGAAGAGTCTTTGCAATAATAAAAAATAATAATAAAGGCCTGGTTTCTTTTCTAAAATTAGTATTCTGAAAATCTAGACCCTTCCCTCAAAACAGAGAGAAGTATATATAGCTGAAACTCCCACTACCTTAGCGAGCAATACCAAAAAATATTTTAGGATCCCTAGCAATGATGTAGAATTGAATATTCCTCCAGGTCATTGTAACAGAAAATATTCAAAACCAAGCATCTGGTTGTTCCAATCCTAGGTGCATCCTTTACAAATGATGTAAGTGGTCCCAACAAGGTCAAGTTGTCAAGTGTCATCACCTCATAAAGAGAAAGCAATTATGACACATGGCAACCATCATCCAAATAAAAAACCCAACGAAGAAACATATGGCAGCATAGTGCAGCCCGTTTGAGTCTTTATCATTCATCGTCAAAAGCTTGCACTAAGGTGACACATGGTGCATGGGTGAAGCTCTACTCAAAAGTGAAAGGAAGCGGTCATCAATTATGTACAGTGATAATATGTGGTAGCATACTGGGGCCTCTTTTAAATGTGAAGGTAGAAAAACTTTCAGGGAGCACAAAGTAGACACATGGAGAGGGAATGGAGTTTGAAAAAAAGGTTGAGTGGCTCATTTGTGATTCGCTGGCTAATACTTAACACAAAAAATATGCCCAAAGGGAGCTTGCTAAATATTTATTCACAGTAAACAAATGATGCAAAGCCCATTTATTCCACACCCATAAAAGAAAGGAAAAAGACGAGCCAAGACTTTTCTTTTTTAAAAGATGATTCATTCTACATTCAAAGATCCAAAACTAATTTCACCTATAATCAGCCATGATAGACTTAACATCATAAGGCAATTGCAAGAGCACAAAGTCTATTGACAATTTAAAGAAAAAATTTATAAATGCAAAAATTTAAAAAACAATCTCTTTATTCCTCCAATATCAAAATCTTAAGCACAAAGGCTCAACACCCTACACAACCAACTGTATCAAAGAAAACCCTTGCCCAGCCCAAAAAAAGATGCCTATCATTAACCCAAAGCCTGATATATATACATGTACATCCGAAACTATTACATTACAAAAATTAACGGTCTTGAAAATGACCAGCAACAGCTATTCCCTATCACACAAAGATTCCATGCATGTCGCTAATCCACCAGTGGAGTCGGTACTCTATATAGCTCCAATTGCATTTCCATAACCAAATTGTTGAATTTAGTACGTTCCTCTTCTTTATCTAAAACCTGGATGGTCCTGTTGTATTTTGCATAACTGGTTTTCTCCTTCTAGGCCAATGAACATAGCTGACAAATGATGTAAAATTTCTCCTCCTCTGTCCAATTCACATCAGGCTGGAGAACAAGAACAAATTCATCTTCCCATTCCCAGACATCACCTTGAAGTACCATTTTAAGAAAAGCTTTGAAATAAAAAATCTCTGCCACCTTCCCTTGCGTGCAAATCTATTTAACTTCAGTGGCGAAGAGTGGTCATTTATTCACCAAGCAAACATGTCAAACCGTTTCGCCAACTTCCTTATTAAAGAGATATCTTTTTAGGGAATCTCTAAAGATTACATTTAAATTTTTATTTTCATCTCAAGAAATTAGAGAAGACGTTCCTTAAAGGCATCATACACTTCATTAAATTCACTGACACTTTGAAAATAGTACATCCAACCAAGGTTACCCCATCACTACAAACTAGAGCCTTGTAACCATAAGTCGGGGGTTCCAAAGTTTCCAGAACTGTCAATATCCCGATAACACAAAACATCATTTTAAAAGATATAAAGGGTCGAGTGATTTCAAAATATCAGAACTTAGTGACTTGGTTTGAGATTTTGACAAGACCTTGACAGTTATAAAATTTGATGAAGCCGCAACTTGCACAAGTTACCACGAAAGGATGTGTTTTTAAACAACATTGTCTTAAAATAAAAATTTAAGGGATAACATTGGCTCTGACTAGGGACTGAATTTTGTAGAAAAATGTAGAGAACTCCAAAATCTTGAGGCAGACCAATCCAAGTCCATTGGGTATGGAGTAGAGACAAATAGAAAGACAAGGAGTTGCTTGCAAAAGGGTGGAGGAGAACCGGGCACAAGCCAAAACCGATGATAGAAAGGAAAAAGAACCTAAACCCCTATATGCACCCCGAATAGGTGCAAAAATTCCAATTTTCCCATGGAACTATGAAAAGCCATTGAAAGGCTCAGAGAAATAGATGCCTAAATGAAAGAAATGCAAATGGAAATTTTTCTTACTTGACAACGACTTGATGCTTTGAAAAACAACCGTGTATTCTTTAGCACATGGGAGATCTTCAGATAAGATAGAGAAACTGGATAAATAATCCTCATGAAGAGTATATAAATCAAAAAATACGTCAAAGCCATTATGCATGCTAATAAAAACTTCTCTTTGTAGGACTTGAAGTATAGCAATCTCAAGTTCTTGAATGCATCTTTCACAATTTGAATTCGTGAATGTATGATGTAAATCTTCTTTAGAATTTAATGGAGCAACAGATGAAAGAATTTAAAAACAAAGAAAAATTGAAATAGGTACCTCCGAGCAACAAGTTAAAATATCATGACATGTATTGTCTTCTTTATTTTCACTTGTCTGATTAACATGCTCATGCTCCTTTAATATTCCATATTCCTTTGATTCTGTCGATGTGATCTTATGTGAACAATAGTTAAGGTCTAGAACTATCTTTTCAGCAGGAACATCTTTTATACCCACAACAAATTTTTTTTAATTCTCCCTATCTGTTTTATGATCTCTTTCTTCTATTTCTCTTTTACGACCCTGCATCTTATATGCAATTTTGCAAGCAGACACAATAAGAGCTTCTTCGTCAACACAACCAAAATCTTCATGCTCAGACTTTGATTGTATATGCACCGAAAGAGAATTTTCTCCTTTATCTTTACATGCATGAATAGGTATTTCAAGAGAATATTTTGCCTCCATATCACTATCCTCTTTTTGCAAATGATATTTTTCACCATGTGTATCTATTTACTTCTCATTTTTAGATTTCCCCATTCACTTTCCAAATATCATTAAAGTATCCTTCACCATCTCAACACTAGCCAAACATTCTTGTTGCAGTTTTGGGCATGTTACAATTGATTCTATAATCATAGGATCAAATGGAATAGAGATAACTTCTTCACAAACAGAGGTCTTATCATGGCTATGAGTAAGAAAACATGTGTCTTTCCCATCCCTGTGTTCAATCTCTTGCAAAGTTTTAAGTAAAGATGGATGAACCATGTGGGGTTGAAATTGCATATTACCATAAAAACTCTTCAAAAATTTCACTTGTACAGGATCATCAAGTACCTGATTATTTTGTGTAGAAGTTTCAAAAAAAGAGAAACTTTCATCATCTCTATTGTCACTATCATCTTCTTTTCCTATACGCCAAAACATTTTTCTAGATTTGAATCTTTCACAAAGTCGCCAACCTCACTTCTTTCATTAAGGTACCATCAAAAGGCTGAGGAATAAGACTGAACCACTCCCCAAAGAAGTCACCAAAAATTTGTTAGGTGATAGATTTTTCCTTCAAAATAACTACAAAAGTGACTCAAATTTCCCAAGGGAAGAACAAATAGTACCAATAGTTGAGTCACTGGAAATGGTAGTTATAATTGCTCTCTGCTTATTTTACAAGGCATAGCTACCTTCGAACAATGAAAAACTTGGGGTATGCTTTTAACTGAAAAGCAAAAAAGGTGAACTAACATTTACCCATAACCATGAAAGTAAATGCATTGAAAAAATTTAGAAGGAAATGAATGTAAACAAATGATACAAAGCCCATTTATTCCACACCCATAAAAGAAAGGAAAAAGACGAGCCGTGACTTTTCTTTTTTAATAGATGATTCATTCTGCATTCAAAGCTCCAGAACTAATTTCACCTATAGTTGGCCATGATAGACTTAATATCGAAAGGAAATTGCAAGAGCACAAAGTCTATTGACAATTTAAAGAAAATTTTTATAAATGCAAAGATTTAAAAAACACTCTCTTTATTCTTCCAATATCAAAATATTAAGCACAAAGGCTAAACACCCTACACAACCAATTGTATCAAAGAAAACCCCTACCAACCCCAAAAAAAGATGCCTATCATTAACCCATAGGCCAATATATATACATGTACATTCGATGCTGTTACATTACAAAAAGTAACGATCTTGAAAATGACCAGCAACAACCGTTTTAAGTAAAGACGTTACTATTCCCTGTCACAAAAATATTCCATGCATGTCGCTAATCCACCGGCAAAGCCAGTACTCTATACAACTCTAGTCGCATTTCCATAACCAAATTGTTGAATTCAACATGTTCCTCTTCTTTATCTAAAACCTAGATGGTCTTGTTGTATTCCGCATAACTGGTTTTCTCCTTCCAAACCAGTGAACGCAGCTGAGAAACAATGTCAAATTGCTCCTCCTTTGACCAATTCACATTAAGTTGGAGAACAAGAACAAGTTCATCTTCCCATTCCTAGACATCACCTTGAAGTACCATTTTAAGAAAAGCTCTGAAATCAAAAATCTCTACCACCTTCTGTTATGTGCAAATTTATTTAACTTCAGCGGTGAAGAGTGGTCATTTATTCGCTAGGAAAATGTGTCAAACCGTTTCGCCAACTTCCTTATTAAAGAGTTGTCTTTTTAGGGAATCTCTAAAGATTACATTTTAATTTTTATTGTCATCTCAAGAAATTAGAGAAGATGTTCCTTAAAGGCATTGTACACTTCATTAAATGCACTGACACTTTGAAAATAGTACATCCAACCAAGGTTACCCCGTCACTACAAACTAGAGCCTTGTAACCATAAGTCAGGAGTTCTAGAGTTTCTAGAACTATCGATATCCCAATAACACAAAACATCATTTCAAAAGATATAAAGGGTCGGGTGATTTCAAAATATCAAAACTTAGTGACTTGGTTCAAGATTTTGACAAGACCATGATAGTTATAAAATTTGATGAAGTCGCGACTTGCACAAGTTACCATGAAAGGATGTGTTCTTAAACAACATTGTCTTAAAATAAAAATTTAAGGGGTAACATTGGCTCCAACTAGGGACTGAATTTTGTAGAAAAATGCAGAGAACTCCAAAATCTTGAGGCAGACCAATCCAAGTCCATTGGGTATGGAGTCAGAGACAAACAAAAAGATAGGGAGCTACTTGTAGAAGGGCGGAGGGGAACCAGGCACAAGCCAAAAACAAACAAGCCAAAACTGATGATAGAAAGGAAAAAGAACCTAAACCCCTATATGCACCCAAAATAGGTGCAAAAATTCCAATTTTCCCATGGAACTATGCAAAGCCATTGATAGGTTCAAAGAAATATATGCCTAAATGAAAGAAATGCAAATGGAATTTTTTCTTACTTGACTACAACTTGATACTTTGAAAAATAGTTGTGTATTCTTTGGCACATGGGAGATCTTCAGACAAGATAGAGAAATTGGATAAATGCTCCTCATGAAGAGTATATGAACTAGAAAATACATCAAAGCCATTATGCATGCAAATAAACACTTCTCTTTGTAGGACTTGAAGTATAGAAATCTCAAGTTCTTGAATGAATCTTTCATGATTTGAATTCGTGAATGTATGATGTAAATCTTCTTTAGAATTTAATGGAGGAACAGATGAAAGAATTTCAAAACAAAGAAAAATTGAAATAGGTACCTTTGGGAAACAAGTTGAACTATCATGATATGTATTGTCTTCTTTATTTTCACTTGTCTGATTAACATGCTCATGCTCCTTTAAGATTCCATATTCCTTTGATTCTACCAATGTGATCTCATGTGAACAATAGTTAAGGTCTCGAACTATCTTTTCAGCAAGAACATCTTTTATACCCACAACAATTTTTTTTGAATTCTCCTTATCTGGTTTATGATCTCTTTCTTCTATTTCTCTTTTATGACCCTGCATCTTATATTCAATTTTGTAAGAAGACACAATAAGAGCTTCTTCATCAACATAGCCAAAATCTTCATGCTCAAACTTTGATTGTATATGCACTGAAAGAGCATTTTCTCTTTTATCTTTGCATGCATGAATAGGTATTTCAAGAGAATATTTCACCTCCATATCACTATCCTCTTTTTCCAAATGAGATTTTTCACCATGTGTATCTATTTACTTCTTATTTTCATATTTTCCCATTCACTTTCCAAATATCATTAAATTATCCTTCACCATCTCAGCACTAGCCAAACATTCTTGTTGTAGTTATGGGCATGTTACAGCTAATTCTATAATCATAGGATCAAATGGAATAGAGATAACTTCTTCTTCACAAAAAGAGGTCTTATCATGGCTACGAGAAATAAAACATGTGTCTTTCCCATCTCTACGTTCAATCTCTTGCAAAGTTTTAAGTAAAGATGGATGAATCATGTGGAGTTAAAATGGCATATTACCATAAAAACTCTTCAAAAAGTTCACTTGCACAGGATCATCAAGTACCTAATTATTTTGTGTTGGAGTTGCAAAAAAAGAGAAACTTTCATCATTGTTATCATCACTATCATCTCCTCTTCCTATATGCCAAAACATTTTTCCATATTTGAATCTTTCATGGAGTCGCCAACCTCACTTCTTTCACCAAGGTAATATCAAAAGGCTAAGGAATAAGACTACACCACTCCCCAACGGAGTCGCCAAAAATTTGTTAAGTAACAGATTTGTCCTTCAAAATAACTACAAAAATTACTCAAATTTCCCAAGGGAAGAAAAAATAGTACCAACAGTTCAGTAGTTGCAAGTTCTCTCTACTTATTTTACAAGGCACAACTTCCTTTGAACAATGAAAAACTCAGGTTATGCTTTTAATCGGAAAGCAAAAAGGATGAACTAACATTTACCCATAATCATGAAAGTAAATGCAATGAATAGATTCAGAAGGAAATGAATGTAAACAAAAAATACAAAGCCCATTTATTCCACACCCATAAAAGAAAGGAAAAAGACAAGCTGAGAATTTTCTTTTTTAATAGATGATTCATTCTACATTCAAAGCTCCAGAACTAATTTCACCTATAGTCAGCCATGATAGACTTAATATCGGAAGGCAATTACAAGAGCACAAAATCTATTGACAATTTAAAGAAAAAATTTATAAATGCAAAGATTTAAAAAACACTCTTTATTCTTCCAATATCAAAATCTTAAGCACAAAGGCTCAACACCCTACACAACCAACTATATCAAAGAAAACCCTTGCCCAGCCCAAAAAAGATGCCTATCTTTAACCTAGAGGCCAATATATATACATGTACATCTGAAACTGTTACATTACAAAAAGTAACAGTCTTGAAAATGACCAATGACAACCATTTTAAGTAAAGATGTTACTATTCCCTGTCGCGGAAAGATTCCATGCCTATCGCTAATCCACCGACAGAGTCAGTACTCTATATAGCTTCAGTTGCATTTCCATAACCAAATTTTTGAATTCATCATGTTCCTCTTCTTTATCTAAAACCTGGATGGTCCTATTCTATTCCACATAACTAGTTTTCTCCTTCTATGCCAATGAACGTAGCTAAGAAACAATGTCGAATTGCTCCTCCTCTACCCAATTCACATCAGGTTGGAGAATAGGAACAAGTTCATCTTCCCATTCCTGGACATCACCTTGAAGTACCATTTTAAGAAAAGCTTTGAAATAGAAAATCTTTTCCACCTTCTCTTACATGCAAATCTATTTAACTTCAACAGTGAAGAGTGGTCATTTATTTTGTAGGCAAATATCCAACTTCCTTATTAAAGAGTTGTCTTCTTAGGGAATCTCTAAATATTACATTTAAATTTTTATTGTCATCTCAAGAAATTAGAGAAGACATTCCTTAAAGGCATTGTACACTTCATTAATTGCATTGACACTTTAAAAACAACACATCCAACCGAGGTTACCCCGTCGCTACAACCTAGAACCTTGTAACCATAAGTCAGGAGTTCCAAAGTTTCCAAAACTGTCGATATCCCGATAACACAAAACATCATTTCAGAAGATATAAAGGGTCGAGTGATTTCAAAATATGAGAACTTAATGACTTGGTTCGAGATTTTGACAAGACCACGACAGTTATAAAATTTGATGAAGCCACAACTTGCACAATGATGAGCCTAGTTTTTGGTCTAGTTTGGGTAAAATCTATAGTCTATTTGCTCATTTATGTCATGGATTTTGATGCTTAAGTGTTAACGTTGGCATAATGTTTCCCTCAAACCATTGACATTTGACATTACCCTATCTCTACAAGCTTTAATGATATTTGGCACAATATGTGGGTCATCTATGTTGATTTTGAATGTGATTAATTAGTGTTTCTTAGAATGGTTATTGATGTGCAATTATTGTGCGTACTGACCTTGGACTACAGACTTAATACATCAATTATGGAGGGCATCACTAGTTGGGCATGCTCCATAACGTCCAGCTAAGAAGCCACTCTAGGTCAAAGGTAGCTAGCAGCAAAGATTCTTCATGGAACCAAATGTAACCTCCTTGCAATGGACCTTAATGATCGAGCATGCATGGGCATTACTGTTGTGTCGAATCTGTGCTTGACTTGAATGTCTTCCTGGATTCCATGCGCATGTAACCACTGCCACTCCACTTTTCCTTGCTTTCCCTAAATTGTGTCCTCCTAGTCATGGAGTTGACTTCCTTGTTAGCTATAGTATAAATAATAATTTTATGCTCCTTCTTTAGGAGGTTGCATGATTCTACATTGTACTCTCATTTCAATGATACACATACAGTACTCTTTGTATGCACAATTTATAGTGAATGAAAATAAAGTTCTAAGTTCCAACATGTGATTTTTTGTTAGTATAGAGGATACTTATCCAACAGGGCCCACTTGGTGGGTAATTTGTTCTCTTAGTTTAGCAATAGCTTAGTATTACTTGTTGTTTAATGCTTAGTTTGAAATTTGGCATTGACTGTTCCTACAGCCACTAGAAGTCCATTCTGAGTCTGTTCTTGCAGCCAAAGCAAACAACGTAGTCCCTATTTTTTTCTCAGATCTTTCATTCTCACTTTGTATTTTAGTTCAGCATAGTTCTTGGTTGATGCTTAGTATTCACTTTACTTCATTTTCAATAGTTTACTTTTAGTATTATGTTTCTTAGTTGTAGGACGCAATGACTACTTGAGCCCCTAGTGCACATATCGTGCTAACCCATTTCAAGTTCATGTCCCCAGTTTGACAAGTTAAATGCACCTTCATAGTGGTTGAATGACTATTCAGGTTTGATGTCCAATCTCTAAATTGTGGTCGTAGAAGCCTAGTTATGAAATCATTGTAGGAGGTGGACACACAAGTTACCACGAAAGGATGTGTTTTTAAACAACATTGTCTTAAAATAAAAATTTAAGGGGTAACATCCTTAAAAAACTTTGACCCACAGTCGGCATCCCTGTGACAATGGCAATCAAGTCCTCATTAACCTCCACTTCCAGAACTTTAACCTTTAGCTTACGATTATTCCAAAAAGAAACAAATTGTGTAGAGGCATTAGGGTCATGCCCATGCAATCTCTCCCAAAATGGAGTGAAATTCCCATGGCTCAAAATACTCCAGAGTTTCTTCTTTCTCTAAATGTCACCACAAGAGTGCAGCTCGATTCAGCTCTTGTCATCACCAATTGCAACCAACACAAAACTCACAAGACCCTCGTGAAAACAACTCAACTAAAGACCAAAGAGCTAAAAACTGCCCATAAAGCGTGCAAAATGAAAGAAGGTATCAGATAATAAATGTCGTAACACCTCATCCCATGCCATCATTCCTTAATAAACTCCTAGCTTTCTTAGGAAGGATCGAACACTCCTCCCATGAACAAAAATCATTTAAGTTGATAGCCTCATTGCAAAAAAATCTCCCAATGAGTTTACTTCTTGGTAAACATGAGAGATATGGGTCTCATCACAAGATTACAATATAATTATCGTATCCTTGATAAGATGGTCAACATTCCAACTTAGAGGATGAGTGCCATGTAGATAATTTATGATGTTCATGGAGTCACCTTCCACCCAAAGTTTGGAGTAGCCTTTGTTGATGGCATACCAAACACTCATGAATGCAACCTTTGCCTCCATGGATGATTGGTCTAAGTACCCAATGGGAATGCCACCGTGCCAAGGAGTAATACTATGTTAAAGTTGTGCTTATTATTTTTCTCTATTTTTGTACTATAAATTTTCTTACATTTGTTATGAAATACCAATAGACAATAAAATGATTCCTTTTGTGCCACCAAAGGTAAAACAAGTATATAGACCTAAAGAGACAGTGGTTTCCCAACCCCCAATGGTTCCTTCCATTCCTCCATAGGGGAAGATAAGAGACTGAAGGTTGATAAACTTGTTCCTACCCCATCACAACTTGAAAACCATGTAAAAAGGAATTGAAGAGCTAAAGAGCATAAGAAATAGATGTAATGATATCACTCACCAATTGGAAGAAAAGGATAAACCAACACCACCCACACCTATGGAAATAACTCAAGAAGAAACCCAACTTTTATCAAAACAAGACATCGAACCAAAATGAGAGAATTCAAATGCAATTATCATAAAACCTCCTATTGTGATTAATTTAGATGATTATGATGATGATGAGATTGCTAAGATTGATGAAGAAGTGCATAATGAGTTGAATTTATTATTTTCCACTTCTACAAACTTAGATGTGGAAATTGTGATGATCCTCCTAATGAGAGTGACCCACCACTTGTTGAACTTATTGATGCTCCTAGTGCAACACTTTTTGTAGTCCCTTTAGCTAGTTATTCATCTTCCATTTATGATGAATAAGATTGGGATGTAGACGACCTTCTCTAGGTTGGCTCGCATGTGAAGTACTTCTTTTTTGTGTTTACTTTCTTTTCTTTTTTTGTGTTTGCTTGTATGTGATGTGATCTCCCATGTTGTGTTTCCTAGCATGTATTTATGTTTGTGAGTTTTCTTTATATGACCCTTTTTGCTCCATTGGCATAGGGATACAAAGAAAATGAACCTATTGTGACATTCTTCTATTTGTATCTCAATTCTTCTATATGTTATAAAATTTTCCTTTTCCTTTTGTCTTGTGTTTTCCTTTTGGGGATGATGCAAAGTGTCGAGACATTTAGGTCTCTTCCATGTTGACCCAAAAGGCTTGTTTGTCTTCTCTTTCTATTATATTACTATAGTAAAGATGTATACTGACCCCAAATCTGTGGATCCCTCAATGTACACATTCTTTTATTCATGGCATTGTATTTTTTGGGTAACCCCTTATCATGATGTAGTTTATTTGAAAACATGTCATTGGCATAGGGATTTCCAAATAAGCTCTTGTGATCTTTTTTTGCATGGAATTTATCCTTTTTTTCTATTTTAAAGTAATTGCTCACATCATGGTGTTCAACAATTTCTTTAAAGTGGGGGCATACATTGGCATTATTTTTTACTTCACTTTGTTCACAAAGTTTGAACTTAGTGATGCACTAACATTGACAATTGGCATTATTTTTGCTTTATTTTATTCTCAAAGGCTAAAATTAGTGGTGCATTAACATTTAACATTTTATATTTTCTTGGATTCACTATTTTAACAAGGGATGAACCTAGTGTAAACATTGGCATAGCATTTGATCATTTTCTAGCACTTTATCAAGGTTATCAGGGAATGCAACTCTTGGTATAGTTATGGGCATACCTTGTAGACCTAGTGTGTGTTTCACATTTTTCTACCTATTTTGGGAGATCACCTAGTGAAAAATTGTCCTCACTACTAGCCTATGTGTCTTCCTATTTGTATGGTTGCTAGCATAATAAAGCTTGTTAGCCCATACCCTTTTGTTATCTTTTTTCTTGCATTTACTTTGGCATGTTATGTTTGTGTATCTTGTCTTGTTGCATATCATAATGTGTGTTCCTTTGTGCTTATGTCAATTTTCCATGAGATCTTAGATCCTGAGGCTTGATCACCCTTCTTAATCCTTATTCATCCTATCTCTCTAACATTTGGACAATTGAACCCCTCTTGACATGTTTCTCTACTTTAGTGTGATTTTGAGCATAATTTCATACTCTCACTAAAGTGGGGGCTAAATATTGTGTAGAAAATTGTACACTTACAATTTCACATTATATTTTGGCCCCCTAATTTATTGGACTTAACTAAGCTTCTAATTTTTCAAATTATGTATTTCAAAGCCTAATTTTTATCATTTTTCGAAGATGTAAAAGTATTCAACAAATACATTCAATCATTAAATTGTCCCCAACTTTGAGTGTCCTAGAATTTTGGGCCAAGACCCAATGGGTGACTAGATCCCCCTTCTTAGTTGGGAGCCAAATTTAAATATATTTTTGGTGGTATTTTAATATCTAAAATTCAAATGTGAAATGTGAATTTTTGGAATCTAATTTTTGGGAAATTATAAAAACGCCTACAAATACCTAGTCTTTTATCATTTAAAATCTAAGCAACATTAACAAACACCTTCTAGCATTCAAGAGAAAAAATTATTATCAAGAGAATTATAGAGCAATTCAAGAGCAACATTATCAGATTTTATTACAACAATTCAAGATCCAACATCATGTCAAATTCTATGTGTGTTCATGTTCATGTTTTGTGAAGACTAACATTGTTGTGGATCTC
Source organism: Sequoia sempervirens (assembly GCA_007258455.2). Classification (NCBI taxonomy): domain Eukaryota; kingdom Viridiplantae; phylum Streptophyta; class Pinopsida; order Cupressales; family Cupressaceae; genus Sequoia; species Sequoia sempervirens. The sequence goes on along the minus strand of VDFB02271358.1, from coordinate 91,765,010 downwards.
CAAAGAATTCAATAAAGTCTATCAAGCAAGATCCAAATCCTTGAAGTGATGTGTATGTCTTTAGTCCTTTGAGGAAGCCATTGAAGAGTGGTGAGTTGCAACATGTGTTCATTCATCATTTCCTTCCTTTCCATTAAGATTTTATCATTGGCATTGCCATTGTGGAAATGGAAACACTTACATGAGGTCTGATTGAGGAAAGAACCTATATGTAACAACATATGCTCTCTTTGTGAATGTGTAGGTTGTAGGTTTGTAAAGGATTGAAGAGATTTTGAAGATCCATTTTCAATTGTTGCATTTATTGTCATCAAAGTTGTCAAGACACAAAAACTCCATTACATAATTTATTCACAAAATTTTGACAGTGGGATGAGCAAAAAATAGAAATTTAGATCTAGCACCAAAGGACCCCAAAATTTGAGAAAGATACCCTAAAAAGACCCAATCACCCAAGGGTGGCCCAATCCTTCTACAACACCTCAAATACAAATTTTGGTGATAGGTACATATCAGTCTGCACTTTTGAAATCCACTTTCAAGATTTTGTTTACATTTGTTCATCTTCAAGAAATTGCATTTTTCATATTAGGTCATTTAGTTTAATTATGTTAATCAATCCAAATCATTTCTAAATCAGTCTTATCCTCAAATAGATGCAGATTTAGGTTTGATTGACTCACCTAGGAGGTTGTAAGTCAATCTATTCACCTTGTTGATTTGCATCTTAATGAAATCCTAGAAATGATGGGACAGTACACCTTTGGTCATTAGGGTGTACCATACTTTTATGTTTCAAGTTGTTCATTTGAAGGTATAGTAATATTTTATGGTGCATGAAAATATTTGTTCACTTTCAATAGAGTTTTGACAATGATATTGGTCATGATGTCATGTATAACTTGATATTTATGTAGTTACCTAATGTGTTCTATCTTCTTTATTTTAATATTTTGGTTCTAAGTTATTTTTATTATATTGTGTGGCGATCCATGGATAATATTTGATTATAATATGTATGGTATTTTGTAATGGTTATTGGTGTCATAAGGAGCTCTTAGATTCTACATTTATATTTTAGTGAAAGTTTAATGACATATTTGATTCTATTGATAAAGGATGTGTGACAGTTGTATCTTCTTGGTTTGGAGATTATAGTTTGAATTTACCTTTTGGGAGCTCATGGTGTTGAGTTATTTGATTATGTTGATGCCATGGAGGATCATCAGTTAGGAGATGGTCATCACGATGCTTGAAGAGCTTGGTTACATGGTTCAATGGGAGCTTTGATAGTGATGTGGATTCATCATTTGATGATGTATGCTTATCTTCATGTGATCTCCTTAGATGGTATGTTAGATCATGATGTCATGATATTTTCTTGATTCTATAATTGGAACTTTGACAATGCTCTTGATTATTCTCTTTAGTTTTGAGTATTTTTGGAAATATTGTCATTGATGTCAAAGGGGAAACATGGACATGTTGTCATTAATTTCATGAAGGTATTCAATATTGTCATTATTGATGAGTAGATGAGGTAGTTGTTGCTAACATAAAAGTGGTAGTATCATGGTATGGATGGTATAAATGGTGTCAAGTTAGATTAGATTAAGACATGGATATGTAAAAGGAACAAGACATGAATGTGTAAAAGGAACAATGATGGACTTTGTCTATTGTAGAAGAGATTGAATAAAAACACAATATAAATATGGTCCAACTCATATAGCTTTGAGCTATATGGTAGAATCATAGAAGTATGGAAGTTTGATTATGTGTATCATGGAGCAATGAAGAAGATGCAATGCCTTATGATAGTTGACCTATTTTATGATAGAACTAAATTAATATCTACAAAGGTAAGATTATGTTGGAGTTAAGAGGAGTGATACATATAACTAAGGAGTAGAAATAAATTAAAAGTAGTGAATAACTAAAATAAATAAATGCAAAATACAATGATTATAAAGATGTTGGTCGACCACTTTAAAAATGAAACAATTATATGACTATGAAAAGCAGTGACACTTGGATAAGTAATAAAAAATTAATAAAATCAAAGCATCCCTTTGATTTGGTTGACTCATGAAATAAGGGTGGCACTAGAATTAAATAAGACAAATAATAAGGTTGACCCTTATTTCCTAAAGTAATTAAAGCTTAATAATGAAAAGAGGATTAATATATAAAGGGATGCAATTTAGTTTGAAGTGAAATTACTCTTTTTGAAGAGGTGTATCCCTTGGGAGGGGTGATAGAATTTTTGGAAAGACACATCTATTCATCAAAGACATAACATTTAAAAAGATATAAGATGAAATTGATGAAATCAATTTGAAGAAAAGCAATTAACTGATTTATTTAATTGATTAAAAGGTTCTAAAAGGCAGAGTTAAGAGGAAAAAATTATGAAGAGTCCTTCAAATTTATTTTGAATAATATATACAACTCTTGTATGAAAAATAAATGCAAAAATATATGAAGAAAATGTACAAACACTAGTGAAAAATTAATTACAAATTTACAACAAAAATTTGTGCTTGATTTAGAGCAGATTTGTAAGAGTTTATGACAAATTTATAGAGTGGAATAAGTGTAGGTTGAAAAGAAGATTGTAAAGAAAATTTATAGTAGATTATAAGGTAAAGATCCATGTGAAGATATTGACATAATTATAACCATTTTTTGAAAGGAATAGGTGCATGGTTTGGATCAGGTTTGTGGAAGAAGAGAGGACATTATTGTAATTAGATTTATGAGAATTATTATGCTTAGATTTGAAAGTAAGGTTAATATTGGACTGTGGGTCAGATTTGTGATTAGTTATTAGATTTATAAGGAATAAAGATGGATCAAATTTATGGGGCTTGAAGCCTCCAAACTTTGGCCTTTCAAATTAAGGTTGAATCCTTTTGTTTGGTTGAATCTCAATTTTGTGTGTGGGGGTTGGAGCCTCCAATAGGTTGTAGCCTATCAAGTAGAGGTTGGAGACATTTGCTGAGTTGGAACTCAATTGATATTGAGAATTGATGTACTTTGATAGTAGATTGAAGCCTACAAGAAGAAGAAGATTAAATATAATATATATGCAATATTGTGATGTAGTTTTCTCCTGAAAGTGTTTCCATGTAAATCATTTGTTCTCACAGTGTCTCTAATTTCTAGATCTTATTTGAATGGTTTTAATTGTGATTGGTTAAGTTTTAAAAATTAAAGAATTGTTGGAGATTGATTCAACTCACTCTCAGTATCACCATGTACTCAACAATTGGTATCAGAGCAGGTTCCTTTGCGAATAGCCTAATCACTAGAAGGTAAATCACAAGAGCACATATGGGAAAAAAAATGAAATAAGGGAAATTGAAATACTAACAGAATGTTGATAAACATGCACCAACAAGACCAAATAAAAATGATGAGGTGGCACTTGGAATACACATGGAAATAGAACAAAAGAATAATGTCATGAAAAATGGAGATAACCTTGTGTGTAAAAGAGAAGAAGAAATGAAGTTAGAAAAAGAGAAATCATCTAAATAAAATTCAAAATTTAAATTATCAAAAATGATGAAAATTTCAAAGCATGAATCAAGCAATAGCACAAGCAATGAATCAGATGAAAAGGAAGCCCATTTTGATAGAAATCTCAAAGAAGAATTTGACATAGATAAAGGTAAGTATAAAAAAATTAATTGTGATAAAATTGATCATTGTGTTTTTGAATGTGTGTAGGTCAAAGGTGAAGACAAAAGAAAAAAAGAGAAAGATTCAAGAGAAGAAATACTTTTCATTTCTATGAAAGCAAAAGGTGATAAAAATGAAAAGATGAAGAACATGTTGAAGATAATAAGAATGAGGTTGATGAAGATGTGGATCTTGAGGAAGATATTTATCTTGTGTATAATGAGATTCATTCACTTAAAAGAAGAAATGCATTTCTAAATTAAAAAGTTCAAGAAGAAAGTGAATCTAGGGAAAAAATATTACGAGACCTTGAAGAAGTGAAAAGGATGGTCAAAGATCTAAAAGTAAAAATTGAAGAAGCAAATAGGATCGAGGAAGAAGTAAAAAATTTATTGAGCATAAAAGAAGAAGATTGTGAGAAGTAAAAATTTGAACTTGGTTACTTAAGAATGAAATTAGAGAAAAAAACTACCAAGCAAGACAATAGCCACAAAGTTGATAAGAGTACTGAAACGATGGATGACATTATATATGTGAAAAATTCATCATGCATGAAGACAATTCTTGGCATGAAGCAAATGAATATAAACCTTCAAATGAGCAACAAAAGAAAGGAAATGAGGAAAAACCAAAAGGTTATGAAAAAATTCTCAAGACTTCCATCAATAATGAGAACAAAAAAAGGAAGGAAAACAATGTCCCATAGAAAAATAATATTCCTCCTAGAGACAACAAGAAGAAATTTACAAGATCATTTCCTCCAAGGAAAGCACAATAGAACAAGTCTCAATACTCCTTTTATGGTTATTTTTATTCATGTAATAACTATGGTCACAAAGATATGGATTGTCAGAGACATGTGAGAAATAGTGGTTGGATCAAGAATAAAAGTTCTTATGGGTTTTCAAATAGAAAAGATGAAATAATATGCTATAGATGCAACCATTTTGGTCATAAGGCAATAAATTGTAAAACACAAGCAAGAAATGATGGTTGGGACAAGAATAGAAATGCTTGAGGCTTCAATAAGGAACTATAATTCATTTGGTTATTTAGTGGATTACAATTTTGTGTGCTACAAGTGTAAAAACTATGGGCATATGGCACATTCATGTAGAAATATGTTTGTGAAATACCCTCAATAGAACAAGAAAGTGGAAGCCGTGGATAAGCAAAAGGAAGAATTTAAAAAGGTATGAGGAAGAAAACAAGAGAAAGATAATGAGAAGGAAGAATCCATGCTTGTGCCTCATGCACATGAGGTATCACTATGTTCTTAAATAGATGTGTTTTTTTAAGGGGAGATAACCAATGCATTATATTTTAGCTCCATGAAGAAGACAACTCAAGATTAATCAACTAAAGGCATATTCTATACAAGCAATCCATTTTCATTGATCAAAAGGGAAGAATTAGTAGAGAAAGAGAATATATAATTGGAGAAAAGAAATAGAGACTTAAGAATGGTTAAGGATACAAGAACATCATTGAGTTATGTTCTTAGGATGATGGAGGTTAAAGATATGAGATGTAAAAATCATAAACACTCTAGAAAAGTATAATTCAAAGCATGTATGACAAGACGGTTGACAAATGATGCATGACAAAAAATTTAAATACAAGGTACAGTGGGAATGAAGGCATAAGAAGTATGACACATTGAAAATAATGAAAGGATTCAAGTCAAAGATATCAACCTACAATAATAATGAGGTAATGAAATTTTTCATAGAACATTGAAGATGAAGGTTATAACATGACAATGTTTGAGTAAGCAAGAGTGGAAATCAATTAAGAAATATCATGCATAGAATGTTACAAAGTATTTGATGATAATATATGAAGGATGGAAAAAAAATCTTGCGTAAAAGACTTCAAACAATTAGAGGAAAGAGATGGACAATAGGAGAACTATAAGAAAGTGGAGAGCCACACTAAAAGATAGTTATAAAGAAAATAGATTTCAAGAAAGAGGAATATTAGAGCAAGGGGGAGAATTAGAAAATATCCATGAAAGGGGGAGCCTTACAAATGGGAGGAGCATCAAAAAAAGAGATAGAATCATATCTTGAAGAAAAAAATATACTAAGTTTCCCTTTTCCATTGATGTCAAAGGGGAAGAGATAGAATAAGGGGGAGAAAAAAAAAGAGAGGATTATTATTATGTTTCCATCAATGACAGAGGGGGAGATTGTTGGAAATGTTGTCATTGATGTCAAAGGGAAAACTTGGACATGCCATTAATGTCATGAAGGTATTCAATATTTTCATTATTGATGAGTAGATGAGGTAGTTGTCGCTAACGTCAAAGTGATAGTATCATGGTGCCAAGTTGGATCATCTTAAGACATGGATATGTAAAAGGAACAAGACATGAATGTGTAAGAGGAACAATGATAGACATTGTCTATTATAGAAGAAATTGAAAAAAAACACAATATATAAATATGGTTTGAACCATATACCTTTGAGCTATATGGTAGAATCATAGAAGTATGAAAGTTTGATTATATGTATCATGGAGAAATGAAGAAGATACAATGCCTTATGATGGTTGACTTATTTTATGATAAAACTAAATTAATATATCCAAAGGTAAGATTATTTTGGAGTTAAGAGGAGTGATGCACATAACTAAGGAGTAGAAATAAATTAAAAGTAGTGAACAACTAAAATGAATAAAGGAAAAATAAATTTAATATAAAGATATTGGCCAACCACTTAAAAAATGTAGTGATTATATAACTATGAAAAGCAATGAACCTTGGATAAGTAGTAAAGATTTTATAAAATCAAAACATCCCTTTGCATTGGCCAACTAATGAAATAAGGGTGGTGCATGAATTAAATAAGACAAATAATAAGGCCTACCCTTATTTCCCAAAGTAATTAAAGGTTAATATTGAAAAGAGGATTAATATATAAAGGGTTGTGATTTAGTTTGAAGTGAAATGACTCCTTTTGAAGAGGTGTATCCCTTGGGAGGGGTGATAGACTTTGTGGAAAGATACATCTATTCATCAAAGACATAGAATTTGAAAATGTATAAGAGGGAATTGATGAAATCAATTTGAAGATAAGAAATTAACTAATTTATTTTTTATTAAAAGATTCAAAAAGGAAAAGTTAAGAGCAGAAAATTATGAAGAGTCCTTCAAATTTATTTTGAAGAATATATACAACTCTTTAATGAAAATAAATGCAAAAATATATGAAGAACATGTGCAAACACTAGTGAAAAATTAATTGCAAATTTACAACAAAAATTGTGCCTAATTTAGAGAATATTTGTAATATTTTATGACAATAAGTGCTAGTTGAAAAGCAAATTGTAAAGAAAATTTAGAGCAGATTATAAGGTAATTATCCATGTGAAGATATTGACATAATTATGACCATTTTTGCAAAAGGAATTGGTGCATGATTTGGATCAAGTTTGTGGAAGAAGAGAGGACATTATTGTAATAATATTTATGATAATTTTATTGTGATCAAACTTGAAAATAAGGTTAATATTGGATTGTGGATCAAATTTGTGATTAGTTATCAAATTTACAAGAAAGTTTGGATTAGATTTGTGGGGATTGAAGCCTCCAAAGGTTGGAGCCTTTTATTGGGTTGAAGCTAAGTTTTTCGATGTGTGAGGGTTGGAGCCTCCAATAGGTTGTAGCCTATCAAATAGACATTAGATCCTCTTATTGAATTGGAGCTCAATTGATATTGATAATTGAGACTTTGATAGTAGGTTGAAGCTTGCAAGAAGAAGAAGATTAAATATAATATATTTGCAATATTGTGATGTGGTTTTCTCCCAAAAGGGTTTTCCATGTAAATAGTGTGTTCTCATTGTGTCTTTAACTTATAGATATTATTTAAATGGTTTTAATTGTGATTGGTTAAGTTTTGAAAAATAAAGAATTGTTAGATACTGATTCACCATGTTCTCAACAAGTATTAATAATTTTATTGGAGCTTCATTAATTTGTAGGGTTGCATTTGAAGTTGGCATGGATTTATTAGTGGATGCTCATGGAGACTAGACTAGAGAGAGACTTGAGTGAGGCTAAAAGATCTCTTATTTTATGGAATTCATATGTTGAGATGGTTACTCTTTAATGGGGATTTCAATAGAAAGATCAAGGAGCCTACACCTCATTATGGATGTGAATCCATTATGAACCTAAAGATAATATTGTCATTTCTTGGTGTTGTGTACATAAGACAATATTGTATCCCACTCTTGGTCTATTTGACAGGTGAATGATTTGAGAGTTATTATCTGCCTAAATATCAAATGCATTCTTTATTTTGTATCTTGTCTTCTCATATGACATAGTATTGAATATAAAAAGTATGAGGACTTATTAAGAATAAGATGCATGGTTATATGGATTTTCATTGTTCTCTTTATTTTGGTCTTGAGCTATGCATCCAGTTGTCATGACTTATTTCCAAAGAGGTACATGAAATGGTATGTGGCTTTGGGCATATTCCCTTTCTTGCTGGAATGTTTGGTTTTTTTTATCTACCTTCAATATGAGAGGTTTACATCTGTTTCTACCATATTTTAATTTGATTTGAATGTTAGATGTTGATGTATATTCAATTTATGAATGGTGAAGGATATCTTACTTTATGTAGTTTAGTACATGTTAGTGTGGACCAAGAATATGGTTTGATTTTTAGATTCTCTCTTTTGTCTTGTTCTTCTTACTAGATGTTTGTATTCACATGGTTGAGTGTGAAGAACTTGGGAGAGCTATGGAGACTAGTGGTGAGAGATGTATTGCAACATATTTATTTGTAGGATTTTTATATCATTGTATGTTTCCTTCAAACTATGTAATAGAGGAATTAGCCACATCCTTTATGTGAAGTACTATAGGTAGACTTGGTATGCTTTGATTGTTTTCAAATTTGACTTTACTCATGCAATGGGAGTTTCTAGATATATGTTTGGTTATCCTCTTTGATATATTGGTTTATTGTTTACTAAT
>VDFB02271358.1:91544570-91756226 GCA_007258455.2 Sequoia sempervirens | reverse complement strand
TCTATTCATTTGAGATCAATGGATATGCCCTCTTCTGAGATAGCATGGCCCAACAACTTCCCTTCAATTACCCAAAAGATGCACTTCGTAAGGTTGAGTGAGATACCAAATTCCCGACATCTTTGGAATACCTTGCACAAATCTAATATATGATCACCTCTTTTCTTTGAAAAAATAGTCAAATCATTCATGTAGATGATAATGCACTTATCAATGATATCCTTCAAGGAAATATCCATGGTCCTTTGAAAGGTGGTTCATGCGTTGATTAATCCAAAAGCCATTCTTCTATAGGAAAATGTACCCTATTTTGTGGTGTAGGTAGTCTTGTGTCTATCCACATATTGTACTATAACCTGATTGTACCTTGAGTATCCATCAAAGAAGGGCATCATCTGGGATCCATTGAAAATTTGTAACACTTCATCTAATGATCGGACTAGGTAATTGTCCTTTTCTAAGGCACAATTAAGATTTCTAAAGTCAATGCAAAGCCCGATTTCTCCATTTTTCTTCCTTACTAGAACCAGGTTAGCAACCCAAGTAGAGTGTCTGACTAGAAATATGATGTGGGAAAACAATTTTTTTTGTACCTCCTTCTGGATAATTGGTTCCAATAGGGCATTAATTGGTTTTTTTTTTTGCCTAAATGGCTTAGCACCCGGCTTGAGAGTTATAGTGTGCATAATGATTGAGGTATCATACGTCTTCGGATCTTCATAACTCTAGGCTATGGCATCTTGGTATGCATGAAGTGCATCTATCATTCCCCTCCTTTCCTTTGGACTACACACCTTCCCAATGAAAACATTCTTAACATCATCCAAAGTTCCCATATTGTACGTGTCACACCGGTTTCTAATGGAGTCCTTTTTGTTTTGTTGTTCCTGATCCTTTATTCTGTCCAAATCAAAGATCCTTTCTAGCTACACCATTCCTCTCGGGATTGTGTTTGTGTTCAGATTGATGACTCCTTCCAAGTCCATTTCTTCCTCTTGGGGCTTTACTTCATTAATTATCTGAGAAGTGAATACATCAGAGCTTGTAATGAAATATAGAATGTGCTTGTCATCCTTGAACACTTGAAAATTGGTTATGTTCTTGTTGCCTATGCTAAAGTATCTAGAGTTTGGTTCTTACTTCGAGGTATCAATTGAATGTTGAAAGCATCGAACCACTCAATTAGATTCCACATGTTATACCTATAATTGGTCATTCTTCTATCATGACACAAATACTATTTTCTGACCTAGCTAACTACCACCTCGGAGTCCCCAAAAACATGTAAGATATTGACCTTCTTTCTTAAAGCCATCAACATAAATTAAGGCTTTGTATTCAGCTACATTATTAGTGCAATGGAACTAAAGTCTATAAGCAACGAAGAAAGTTTTACCTCTAGGACTGATTAGTTCAAACCCAACTCTAGCTCCTTGCTTAGACTTGGATCCATCAAATCTGAGCATCCAACAACCAACAATGCCTGATCCTTTTTATCTATCCTCATTAGTTTTTTTCCTAATTGGAGACTCCTCTTGGGACATTGGTCGTTTTCCCTTTGGATCATCCAAAACACTTTGCACATTTATCCTAATAGATAGAGGTGGGTTAATGCAGTTCTTTATTTGCTCCACTGTTGTTTGGCATAAACACCATTCTAACTCAGGGTGAGAGGCATTGTGGACTTTGCACCAATTTGGAAGGAGTAATTCTTCGAAGTTCATATCTCTACCCATCTGGATTTGGTCTTCTATGCATTTTTGAATAAACTCTTAGAAGTTATCCAGCAGGACGAGTTGACCATCTTCTTGATCATCCCCTTCTTCTATTGATTCTACTAATGCTCTAGTACTACTTGATTCTTGAGTGAGCTCCTTGGGTACATCTTGTAGCATGAAGATTTCATCTATACCTGGTTCTTGGGGGTGGCTTCCAGTACATAATTCCCTAGGATAGCTTCAGATACTAATACTTCATTTGAAGTATTTTGATATTCAGTAATCACATACTTCATTCTTGGTTCCCTCTCAATTATGATTTGGTTTGGTACTCCTTTCCGGGGAAGCCACATGTGAGAATGGTTAGTGGACACATATCCATTTAATTCCTTAGTGAAATCCTTACTTTATATCAGACCATATGCATCAAGAATATTTTCCACTTGAATGTTAATGATTTGTTGGATCCTAGGGTCTAATGCAACTTACATGGGAATCATATTCAATTATCCTACTACATTCACCTATGTCTTATCCAACTGAGTGAACTTTTGTTGAGAAGTTGTAGGAGTAATACCTAAGGCTTTGCAAACAATAAAGGGCATGACATTTGTGGAGGCTCCTAAATCTAAGAGGTAGTTATGCAAGCTTTTCCCAAAGATGCGAATAAAAATTAAAAAAAAGGAGGGGTTTTAGTCTTGCCTTGAAATAAAATCACAGGAGTATCAACTTGTGCAACTTGATTCTGATCCTTTTCTTTCCCCTTGTCCTGAGAATATCCTTGAGCTTCGTCTTTTGATGTCTATGAGCTAGAAACCTTCCCAACTATTTCACTAGCTATCCTATCTTGAGAGACTCCATTAGCTTGAAAAAATCCTATGACTGCATTTCTAATAGCAAGAACCCTCAACAATTCAAAAGAAGAGAGGCTTACCTTCATTTTCTTGAGTTCCTCAGCTACATACCTAATTTTTCTGTTGTCATATCAACAAGGGTGTCCTTGGAATGGTCTACCAACTTTTCCTTTCTTGCATCAATGTTCTTTCCCTTTGAAAGATTAGATTGTCCTCCTTTTGAGAGGTATTGTGCTGGCACATGAGGATAAGATGGATTGTTACTAGCATGTGGATTAGGTGGTGTGGCAAAGTTATTTGGAGGAATTGAAGTAGTGAGTGGACCTCTAGCTTGCCGGTTTCTCAAATCATACTATCTAGTGCGTTGGTGGAACATCTGAACTTCTTCAATGCATGTTTCTTCTTCATCTAAAGGACCATTATCATTCTCAATACCATTGTGGAACAACTGTGAAATTTCATCTTCATTGCATACTTGTTCTGACTCACCATCTTGTTCACTTGCTTCTTGTTCTTGTCCATTTTCTTCACTTCTTGGGAAAGGAGCATGATTCAACACCAATACTGAAGTATCATAAGGGATAGATGATACCAATTCCTAATCATTGGAGTTGTTTTCAGCTTGTTGAACTTCATAGTAGAAGATAGATGTCGCAGTTTGAAATTTAGGACAGTCTAGCTCAGAGTGTCTGTTTGTCTTATGGAGTCTACACCATCTCAACAAGGCTGCCTCAGCTAAGTACACACCACTTGAAGGTTTATCCTAATTGGTAGGTTGGTCCAAAGGAGTATGGACACCTCCGTTATTCGGTCTGGTATTCCATGTTTTATTTTGCTTGGGAGGCTACCTCCTATCAAATCCTTGTCCAAATGACTCTCCTCTATCAAAATTTTTTCCATATCCTTGTGTAGAATCTTTGTTTTCCCTATTATAATTAGATTGAATATTTCTTTAGGCAGCCTGAAGTTGGCTTTTATGATTCCTCAAATAAGTGACTTTAGTGGTTAGCTTCTTGACTTTTTTTGTTAGCTCATCCAACCTCTCTTTATCAGAATTGCTATAGGATGTGGATCATGCATTATTTTGAGAATATCCTGGTGGTGTCCCTGAGCTTAGAGACTGATTAAATACTTCAGAATTTTGTAGGTAGGTTGGAAAACAAACCTTCTATTATGGATGGACTAGATGATTAACACTCTTGATTCATGATTCAGGATGTGGGACCAAGCGTAGTTGTGGTACAGGATTCATGATGGGTGTATGATTGGTCAAGGCTTGATTAAGTGCTTGGATTTTCCCTAGGTGAGCAGCTGGCCCCAAATATGGAAATGGTCCTGACAAATGTTGCCTCAAGTCTGTACTAACCTTAACTACCTTCGTATAAGCATCAAGTAAAGTATTATGAGGGTTTGGTCTCCATTTAAGGAATGTGGTTGTAAGGCTATGAAGGGTTTCATAATAAACTTCTAGGGAAGTAGAATTTTCCACAACATAGGGTTCCTGTAGCTTAGTGTATGCATGGTGGAATCTATTGTTAAATGACCCTATGGGCTCATTGACCTCCCTCTAAACCTTGGTAAACTACATGTACAACTCATTGGAACTGATGGGAATTTTAAAATTCTATAAAAATAAATTTTCAAGCTCAGTCAAATTGTGTATGGATCCAGCAGGTAGATGATTATACCAATAAAATGAATCTTCTCCTAAGGAATATGGGAAAATCCTGCATGTAACATCCTCATGATTAATTCCCCTAGCCCTAAGGTAGGTCTGGAAAATCCTAATGTGCTACTCAGTTGTTTGTTAGGATCATTAACATGGAATTTGGAGCAGAAGTGCTCAGGATTATTAGGCATGACATTATAGTTATTAAAGGACAAGTGATAGGGAGTGGGGTTGGAGGAACCAATCACTGGTTCCTGCTCGAGGTCTTTCCTTATAAGACCTCCTTGGTGCTTGACTTCACCCTTCTAACCTATTGGCCCCTACTCATAATTAGGTGCCCCTGGTTTGTCAGACCAACCCCTCTCCTATCAACATGTTGTCCTTCTACCAAGCCAACCTTGGTGCTTCGCCATGTACTCTCCTTTGGCCCTTAATCTGCCCTAAAGGCCAAGTAACCTCAACCTTCTTCTAGGCTCTTGTAGGGATTTGAAGGTGTTAAAAAACTTCAAAATGGCTTATCTAAGGTCTTTATGCAACCATAAGTTTCTATCTTGCCATCGCTTTCTCAAAATGCTCTCCTAGGTTTTGAAAGCCTACAAGCCTAAAGCCCAACTAGGCCTCTGAATAGGGTTAAAATGCAACTTTCTTTAAAACCCACCAAAGAATTAAGTTCTTTGTTAAGAATATATGTTTCTCATGCCCTCTCCTCCAATATTTTTTAGGGTTTCAACCTACTCAGGCCATACATCGTCCATACACCAAAATGGTCAAGAACCCTAGGGTTTCTAAACTTTTCAAGTTGTTTTCAGACTGTCAAAAAACTCTCCTATCAAATGAATTGCTAAAGCCTCTTCCTGATCACCATGCATAGTCAGGACCTTCCCCTAAATTCACAAGAAATAATTTCTCAAAGATCTCTTTTCCCTTGCAAGATATGCAACTTTTTCTCCAAGTTTGCCTTAACTGGGCCTGCACTGGTTCGCCTAGGGCAAAGCTTTTATAGCGCCTCCTGCACTGCCACAAAACCTAAATGCTACCATATTTACAATGAAGGAGCCTAGACACTAATCCCAAGAGGTTGTACAATTTGTACGGTGGGAAGGTGCCCTAGGACTCCATTCTTTAAAAACTTCCTATTACAGGCCAGAAAACACAAGAACCAGAAGTATTTACAAATACAAGTCGAAAACAATCTACAAAATCAAAAGGAAGGCACAACAAGTTTTTATAAGGCTAACACTACATACTACACACAGAAAAATAGTAGGGTCACTCCATTAAAGTTCAGTTTTAACACAAAATATAGAAAAACTATCTTTTTAACGTTGTTTCCTTCAATCTTCAAATATGTCACTCAATAATAATGCTTCTAACCTAGCCTCAGGGTCGAGTCATGCCTTAAATAGGCTTCCAAAACCATTTAGGAGCTTGGGTCGAGCTCATAGATGACCTAATGATGCAATCTATAAAACCCAATGTGTTTTCAAACACTTGACTAGGTTGGGAATTATGACAAGTTGGAGCTTCAAAACCCATTCATGATTGCCACTTCCCAATCCATTGATCATAGATAGATCAAATTTTATTCAAAACAACAAAACCTAGCTATATGGTCAACATGACCTCACACAACACAACAAAAATTATAACTTTAACCAAAACTTCAATAAACCTTGAACTTTGCCAGGTGCTCCTGCACCATTCTCCCCCTCTCAGCACAAACAACTAAGGGACTTTGGGAGAGATCAGAGACATATCAATGACGTGCTTCTTAAATTCTGATTCTTCTACCTAGGTAGCTTCAGATTCATGCTTGTTCTTCCATTTGACAAGATGCTCCATATACACCTTGTGCCTTGTAGTCTTCTTGACTCTTGTCTCCAAGATCTTCTCTGCTTGTAGCCTATCTTGATGAGGGAAGGGTACATTTTTGATGTCCTTGAGAACTTCCTGACTATTCTGATCCACATCCTTGACTGATCCCATGTACTTGATTAAGTTAGCTACATTGAACACTGGAGAAATGCCCAAATCTGATGGTAACTCCACCTTGTATGCATTCTTGCCATATTTGGCCAATACCTTGCATGGACCCACTCTTTTCATCTGTAGCTTGGTTGAAATTCCCTTCTACAATCTGGATTTGTTGAGGTGGACCATAACATAGTCCCCAACTGCAAATTGTACATCCTTCCTTGACAAATCAACTTTCTCCTTCAACTTTTGGGTTGCTACTGTGACTGTTTTCTTGACCTGCTCATGAATCTCCTTCATGGTCTGAGTGAAGTCTTCTGCATGTCCACTCCTATTCTCCATAGATCCAAGGTCCCTAAGTTCACAAATGCCTCTTGGGTGCATTCCATACACAACCTCAAAAGGACTTTTCCCTGTAGTTCTGATAACACTGTCATTATAGGCATATTCAGCTTGGGAAATAACCATATCCCATGTTTGTCCATGCTCCTTGGTTAGATACCTTAAAATATTTCCAAGCACCCTGTTAACCACCTCTGTTTGACCATCGGTCTGAGGATGGTAAGCTGATCCAAATGACAGATTTTTTCCCAATCTGCTCCATAGATTCTTCCAAAAGTGACTCATGAACTTCACATCTCTATCAAAAACAATGCTTAGAGGCAAGCCATGGATCCTTACAACATCCTTGAAGAAAAGGTGAGCTATGTAGCTTGCATCATGAGTAGTTTTGTAGGGAGTAAAATGAATCATCTTACTAAATTTGTCTACCACAACATAAACACTGTCAAAACCAGTCTTGGTCTTAGGAAGACCTACCACAAAATCCATACTCACACACTCCCATGGTCTGTTAGGAATGGGAAGGGGTTGATACAAACCAGTGTTGCTAGCTCCTCCCTTAGCTTTCATGCACACAACACACTGTTCCACATACCTTCTAACATCTCTTGCCAACTTAGGCTAGTAATAGAACCTTTGCACTAGTTCTAAAGTCTTATTGATGCCAAAATTCCCACTAAGACTGCCATTATGTTTTTCTTGAATCAGATTTTCCCTCATTGACCCTCTTGGAACACATAACTAATTGCCCTTAAATAACAGTCCATTTTGTAGTGTATACTCAGAATATTGGCTATGAAAATGACTCTCAAAATCAGAACATACCTTGTAAGCTTCTGAGAAGTCTTCATCTTCACCATAGAGGTCTTTGAAAATCTCTAATCTAATGCTCTTTAGCTGTATCTCTTGGACTATCAACAATCTTCTGCTTAATGCATCTGCAACCTTGTTCATTTGTCCCTTCTTGTGCTTAATAGTGAATGTGAAGGCTTGGATGTATTCCATCCATTTCAAATGCCTATTACTTAACTTCTCTTAGGTGTTGATATAACTAAGTGCCTGGCTATCAGTAAAGACCACAAACTCTTTGGGAAACAAATAATGCCTCCACTTCCTAAGGGACTAAACTAAAGCATATAACTCTAGATCATAGGTAGAGTACTTTTGCTTGGCTTCATTGATCTTTTCACTAAAGAAGGCTATAGGCCTACCTTCTTGACTAAGTACTCCTCCTACTGCTACTCCACTTGCATCACACTCAACTGTGAACAACTTGTCAAAACTAGGCAATAATAGAATTGGTTGAGTTGCCACATCTTGTTTTAGTTTCTCAAACCCTTTCTCAACCTCTTGAGTCCACTTAAACTTTGTTTTCAGACCACCTTTGATAGTATCTAGGACTGGTGCACATATACCACTAAAGTTCCTTATGAATTTTCTATAGAATTGAGCCAAACCATGAAAACTCCTTACCTCTGTTGCTGTGGTTGGTGTGGGCCAGTTTAGGATGGCTTCCACCTTGCTTGGATCCATCTTTAATGAGCCTTTGGATACTACAAAACCCAAGTAGATAAGCTCTTGTTTAAAGAACTCACACTTCTCAAGATTGATGGCCAACTTTTCCTCTTGCAACCTTTTAAGAACCATCTCAACATGCTTGAAGTGTTCTTCTGTTGTCTTACTGAAAATCAGTATGTCATCAAGATATACTACCACAAATATCCCTATGAAATCCTTAAGCACTTCATTCATGAGTCTCATGAACATGCTAGGGGCATTTGAGAGGCCAAATGGCATCACTTTCCACTCATATAACCCATCATTTGTCTTAAAATTTGTCTTCCACTCATCACCATCCTTAATTCTAATCTAATGGTATCCACTCTTGAGATCCAACTTTGTGAAGAACTAAGCACCTCCAAGACAATCCATCAATTCTTCAATTCTAGGAATAGGAAACCTATACCTAATGGTGATCCTATTTATTTCCCTAGAATTAGTACAAAGTCTCCACTTACCTCCTTTCTTGGTTGCCAAAACCACTGGCACTGCACATGGGCTGATGCTCTTTTGAATCAATCCTTGATCCAATAATTCTTGCACTTGCCTAGCTACCTCTAGGTTCTGCTCTGGAGTAAGTTTGTATGCTGCTTTGTTAGGCAATGAGGCTCCAGGTATGAAGTCAATTTTATGACTTATTGCTCTCTTTGGTGGTAAAGTTGCAGGTGTACCATCACTAACTATGCTCTTGTACCTATCAAGCAACCTTTGGACTACTTCTGGTAAGACTTTCTTTTCAGCCTTTTCTTCCTCTTTGGACTGCATCATGATCACATATCCTTCATTCCCTTGGTGTAGGTCCTTAAGGAACTCCTTACCACTACTCAACATGATGTTAGGTACCTTTGATTGTCCTTCATCTTCCTCTGTCAATGACTGCAGTTTGAAGGTTCTTCCATCCTTTTTGAATGAAATAGTATTCTCCTTCCCATCATACACAACACTTTTGTCATACTGCCATGGTCTTCCCAGTAGTAGATGGCATTCATCCATGGGTAATACATCACAAACTAGCTTATCTTTATATCCTCCAATTGAAAATTCCACCATTACTTGCTCATTAACCAAAACACTATGCCCTTTGTTCAGCCATGTGACCTTGTAGGGGTTATTGTGGGGTACCTTCTCCAATTTCAGCTTAGTTACTACCTCCTCTAAGATTATATTGTCTGTTGAACCTGAATCTACAATGACTTTGCACACTTTCCCAAGTATCTTGCACCTTACTCTAAAAAGAGCTCTTCTTTGTTTAGGTTCCTCTTTGACTGGCTGCCTGATCAAAACTCTGTTAAACATCAAATTCTCTCCTACCTCAGATTCTATATGACTAATCTCAGATGCTTTAGGACTCATAGTGTCCTCTTGTGCATAGGCCACTCTCTTTTCATTGCTTGATGATGATGCTTTCTCTAGGCACCTATAAGCTGGATGTCCCATTTGACTACAATGATAACACTTCATGTTTGCAAAATAAGAGTTGCTCTTGCCTACTCCTCTTCCTTTGTTTGAACCTCCTTGAGGTCATCTTCCTCTGTTAAATCCTCCTCTTGAAGATGTTTCACCTCCATGCTCAATGATTTTTGATTCTCCATGATTCCTTTGATCATTGCCTCTACCTTGGTAACTGCCACATTGTCCTCTTTGATCTCTTTGATCTCTGCCTTTGCCTCTGCCCTTAGAAGACTAATCTTGCTTCCTCTTGTTCCTTTCCTCAATCTTTATGGCCAACTGATAGCATTGATGTACTGTTTTAGGACTCAAAAGAGCCATCTCTTCTTGGATGTTCCATTTCAAGCCATTAAGATACCTAGCCACTTTAAGGCTCTCATCCTCTATCACATTAGACCTCATACAAAGTTTTTGAAACTCTTCAGTATAAGTGTTTACATCTTGGTCTTTCTACCTTAGACTTTGCCTCTTCTTGTGTAGTTGAATCTCATAGTCATTTGGCATGTAGGCTTCCTTTACCTTAGCAACCATTCCTTCCAAGTTGATATGGGTTGTTTGCCTTTGTTTTCCCTCTCTGTCTGAATAAACTTCCACCATGTCAAGGCTGATCCTCTCAATCTTGACTTAGCAACCTTCACCTTTTGTGCTTCAATGACTCCATCACACTCAAAATGATTCTCCATGCCTTCTATCCAGTCCATGACTAAATCAGGTTCCATTTTTCCACTAAATAGTGGTATGCCTTCAAGTGCTTTCCCACCCAAAGCTTTCAGTGCCTTCAAGAAAGGCTCCTCTTTCAAAACAGGGTCAGGTTCAAGGGTCTTATCTTCCTCTGCAACCTCTTCTTCTTTTGGGATTCTTCCCTCAAACTGTGCACTCCTCACTACTGTCTCAAGTTGGGCTATTCTTTCCCTCAATTGCCTATTATCTTCCTCCTGCTCTACAACCATCTTGGCCAATTGTGCATTTGTCACCATGACGGTAGTATCACTTGACTCAACCTCTAACATATATTACTCTTTCCCAAATCTTTTGCTATGCTCTGATACCAATCTGATAGGGAGTGGGGTTGGAGGAACCAATCACTGGTTCGTGCTCTAGGTCTTTCCTTATAAGACCTCCTTGGTGCTTGACTTCACCCTTCTAACCTATAGGCCCCTACTCATAACTAGGTGCCCCTGGTTTGTCAGACCAACCCCTCTCCTATCAACATGATGTCCTTCTACCAAGCCAACCTTGGTGCTTCGCCATGTACTCTCCTTTGGCCCTTAATCTTCCCTAAAGGCCAAATAACCTCAACCTTCTTCTAGGCTCTTGCAGGGGTTTGAAGGTGTTACAAAACTTCAAAATGGCTTAGCTAAGGTCTTTATGCAACCATAAGTTTCTATCTTGCCATCGCTTTCTCAAAATGCTCTCCTAGGGTTTGAAAGGTTACAAGCCTAGAGCCCAACTAGGCCTCTGAACAGGGTTAAAATGCAACTTTCTTTAAAACCCACCAAAGACTTAAGTTCTTTGTTAAGAATCTATGTTTCTCATGCCCTCTCCTCCAATATTTTTTATGGTTTCAACTTGCTTAGGCCATAAATCGTCCATACACCAAAATGGTCAAGAACCCTAGGGTTTCTAAACTTTTCAAGCTATTTTCAGACTGTCAGAAAACTCTCCTATCAAATGAATTGATAAAGCCTCTTCCTAATCACCATGCATGTTCAGGACCTTCCCCTAAATTCACAAGAAATAATTTCTCAAAGATCTCTTTTCCCCTGCAAGATATGCAACTTTTTCTCCAAGTCTGCCTTAACCGGGCTTGCACTGGCTCACCTAGGGTAAAGCTTTTCTAGCGCCTCCTGCACTACCACAAAACCTAAATGCTACCATATTTACAATGAAGTAGCCTAGACACTAATCCCAAGAGGTCATACAATTTTTATAGTGGGAAGGTTCCCTAGGACTCCATTCTTTAAAAACTGCCTGATACAGGCCAGAAAACACAGGAACTAGAAGTATTTACAAATACAAGTTGAAAAAAATCTACAAAATAAAAAGGAAGGCACACCAAGTTTGTATAAGGCTAACACTACATACTACACATAGAAAAATAGTAGGGTCACTCCATTAAAGTTCAGTTTTAACACAAAAATATAAAAAAA
Organism: Sequoia sempervirens; assembly: GCA_007258455.2. Classification (NCBI taxonomy): domain Eukaryota; kingdom Viridiplantae; phylum Streptophyta; class Pinopsida; order Cupressales; family Cupressaceae; genus Sequoia; species Sequoia sempervirens. The sequence continues at coordinate 91,744,510 of VDFB02271358.1, read as the reverse complement.
TTGTCTTTTTAACGTTGTTTCCTTCAATCTTCAAATATGTCACTCAATAATAATGCTTCTAACCCAGCCTCAAGGTCGAGTCATGCCTTAAATAGGCTTCCAAAACCATTTAGGAGCTTGGGTCGAGCTCATAGATGACCTAATGATGCAATCTATAAAACCCAATGTGTTTTCAAACACTTGACTAGGTTGGGAATTATGACAAGTTGGAGCTTCAAAACCCATTCATGATTGCCACCTCCCAATCCATTGATCATAGATACATGAAGTTTTATTCAAAACAACAAAAACTAGCTATATGGTCAACATGACCTCACACAACACAACAAAAATTATAACTTTAACCAAAACTTCAATAAACCTTGAACATTGCCAGGTGCTCCTACACCAACAAGGGTGAAGGGTTATTTTCCAAGAAAGCCATTGGTGGTGGTGGAGGTGGTTTTGGCTGATTAACAGTTTTTTGGGGCTACTGAATGGGAATGACTTCAGAATTAGATGATGAGGGGCTCGATGAAGGTGAAGATGATGGAGAGGATGGAAAAGGTGGTTGAGCAGATGATGATTCCCTCTTCTTCTGGTTCTTCTTGATCTGGTAGGAGCTTGTAACTCCTAGAAATATTCCTCCCCTAGTTTAGATCTGGTTCTTCTTCAAAACCTCTAAGGAGAAATCGTAGATAAAAAATGCTCTAGCTTGCTTATTCAGGCCCTCCTTCTAGTCCTAATATGTTGATGGTGTTTTCTACACAACAACAACTCAGATAGAATATAATATCCTATCTCTCTTGAAAGGTAAATCTCTATCAGCAAGCCTCAAGAGATAACCCCAAGGTCTCTAATGTCAGGTCTTGACAATGCAAAAATAGCTTAGTGATAATGTGAAAATGTTGGTAATCACAAAGGGCCTTACAAAACAAATACGAGAAGCATTAGACTCATTAGATCTTGCAATATGTTGATGCTTTTGTAATCCTAAACTAACTTAGATTCAAAGAAAGATCAAAAGAGAAAGGGTTGAGAGAGATTCTAAACTAACTCCTAAAACCAATTATGCAAGCAATTTAACATTCAAAGTGGACCAATCCTTCCAAAACTAATTCCTGATAAACCGAGATTAAACTTGCAATCTTCCAAGGAAATCAAGATTTTCAAATCATGGAGCATTCACACAAATCAACCTTATTTTATAATTGAAATGAATAAATACCCATAATTGAAATCAACACACAATATTTAGGCCCAAGCTAACTTTACACAACAAATTATAATCAACAAATTGCTAAAAGTATGGACCAAGGATTGCTCAAATACTTCAAATATTGAATCATCAACACAATTGCATCACATTTTAAACCTAAAATCTAACATGAAACTAAAATTTGAGAGCAATCTTAAGGATCTAGAAAACAAGAACCATGAAAAAGTGAATAACACAGGAAAAAACACCAAAGCACAATGTCTTGTATTAAAATCACCCAGATTTGTAACAATTCATGTATTCACAATGTTACACAACTTTCTCTCAGAAAAAACATAACTCTTTTCTTAGTTCTAGCTATATCAACTATGTCTAACCCTTACAAATGAAGTTGAGACCCCAATTTATAGAAAAATCACTTTAGGTCGGTCCAAAATTAGGGTTTCATAACGAGGTCAGCCAGATAGGTCGGCCTAGAGTTTTTTAATAAAATGAAATTACATTAAAAAATTTCAAATAAGTTCTAGGTCGGCCTAGACCCTTCTAGAAATATTTCCCTATTGGCACAAAATTCTAGGTCACCCCTCCTGGTTGTAGAGTCATGTGACTGGCACTTTTCCCTAGGTTGCTCCAAGTTGGACATTTTATGCTTCCTTATGGGCTTCCAATCTGCTAAAGATTTCTTTGAATTTTTCTAATATTTCTTTCATATTAGGTGGATCTGGAGTTGGAATAAATTTTATTCTTAATTTATGAGTTTTCAACTCATCAACATAGTTGGGCATCATTTTATTCCATTCGACTTGTAGCTCATGATATTTTTCCAACTTAGAAATATAGATAGCTACATCCTCTAAATGATCTTTGGAAATGGGAGCACTATTATATGGAGCATAAATTTCATGCCACCATGCATGCAATCTACTGATGTTCATATTTTTCTGCCCAAATTTTCTTCTCCCAATCATGATTTCAAGAAAAGTAATACAACTATCATATATTTCCTTCATTTTTCCTTGTAATTTCATTATCTTCTTCAAGGCCTTGGAGAGGAGTTCCTTCCTGTAATTCAACATGTCCAACCATTCCATTACTTTGTTGATATCATCAGAAGTAAAGATGTTCATTTGAGCCAATTCTTTTTTAGGCACCTGTAAAATCCTCTTCAACTCCTCAACACTTGACTCATCAACCTTGTTACAATCAACAAAAAGTTGAGAGGTATCCTCCAAGAATTCAGTGTCTTTGGCATGGATGTTGAATATCTATTCAATGGACTCATCACCTCTTTCACTGACATCATGCAACCATTCCTAGGTTTTATTAACTAAGGACTTCAACTTTTCAATTTCTAAGATAGCTTCTTTTGGCAATAATCCCTCTGAAATTGAAGAGCCCTCATTGCTATTTATTTGCAAAGGTTTCATTAAGTGTTGAACATATTTATACACATCATTAAGTTGCATTTTCAACTTCTCCTTTTCCTTGATTTCCTTGTCTAACCTTCTCAAAATAGCCTGGGATGATTCCTAGAATTCTTCTTTTTCTTTTTCCTTAGTAGATGGATCTAGATTAATTGTTTGTATCTTATAATCTATGGGCCTTACTTCACCCTTGTACTTGTTCTTTGTAGGAACAACTACATGAACAAATTTGTTATTGAACTCATCCTTTGATAATTTTGAAACAGGTTTGGCTCTTTTCCTTTGCTTGGGTTGTCCCCATTTCTCTAAAAGTTTATCCCAGCTAGGAGTCTCTTCCTGAACTATGATTGGATTCTTGCTAAGCCTCTGTTTTAGCCAATCAAGAACAACAGGTTGTTTTGTCTCTATGTTTGTAGAGGGATTCTCTTGTTCAGTCTTGTCCTGAGTTGGACTATCAACAACTTTTACATTATTTTCTACTTCTTGCTGGTCTCCTTGTTCATTTACCATTTCTTTTTCTAGAGACTTGGTTGGAATTTCTTGAATTACCTTAGATTCCACATTCTTTCTTTGAGCTCTAGAGGTTGATTTCCCAATTTCTTCTATGAACCTCTTCCACTGCCCACTTCTGGGAGTAGAGATCTCTTCATCTTTAGACTCATGTTGCCCAGGGTTGTTTGATATATTACCTTCCTCATTGATCACTTCCTCTAGATCAGTGTATTGTGAAGAGGAGAAAGAGGAGGGGAATTATTTCTTGTAGCTGCTCTCTTTTCTTTGTCATCTATAGGTGCGTCTTCAATCTGCACCTCCTTTTCAACAACCTTTTCCTTTGTTGTTGGGGATGTCTTTTGTTTAGGAGAATTTCTCCTAACATAAAATTGAGGCTTTTCCCCTAAACTCTCTATGTCTACAACCTTGGCTAAAGTGGGAACATCAATGGTAGTGTTTTTATTTCTAGCCTTGGCTGCCAACTTCCTTTTCTTAGTTGGTTGTGAAGCTTCTCCTTCTTCAATTGTAGTACTAGAATTAAGATCCTTCTTTATTTTAGGAGACTATTTCTCAACATGTTTGGATTGTTTTTGACTCCTTGTTTTCCTCTTTAGTGTAAGAGATCTATCTTCCTCTTGATCATATCCATCATGGGGTTCAGTGATGTGACCTTTATCAACTTCTACTTCCTCTTCAAATTGGGATTCCAGATCTCCCATTAGGTCATACGTAAACTTAGTGTCATCTACCTCTATTTCCAACACTTTATGTTTGACCCAAAGCCTTGAATATTTCTTCACTGGTTTCGTCACCTGGTCCAATTCTATCACTTCTTCTGACCAGTTTACTGGAGGTAGAGGTTTGTTCTTATAAGGTTCATAATCATGGTGTTGAATTAAATCCGCCTCATCATCCTGAACTTGATCTAGTACCTCTATTAACCTGTATATCATTATCAAGTTGTGGGGTAGCCTAAAGAACCTTCTCCTGATAACTTCAAATTCATCACTACAATTGCCCAATAATCTTGAATATGATCCTTGTGCCTGAATTCTATGTTAGCTTGCTTTTGAACTTTTCCATAAGGATCAAAGTTGTCCCTGTTAGTGTGGGAATACAACTCAAATTGTGTCATCTCCTTCTCAGAATATTGAGCACTTTGAATGGAGGGGCATGCCTTTAGGCTTCCAATTCTCAATGGGAATTTTTCCCCTAACCCTTTCTTATGCAATTCCTTCTATAAGATTGCCTCAAATACTACAATTTTCTTTGTCAATTATAATATTAAGATCTTATTGGTTGGATATCTTGGTAATATGAGAGGGAAAACATGGAACCCTTGTATCTGGATGTATGTGAATCTTTGGAATTGAATAAACCACTGCCCATATTGTTTTATTAGGTCCATTACATTAGAAGAAATTCTAACATGGAGGGCATCCTGCAACAACCTGGGAATGTACATAAATAATGCATCATTGGCTCTCATGTAGTTGGTTGTTTTGTATTGCAATTGTGGGTAGATATCCCATATCCTATCCTTTCCCAATGTTCCTTTGCAACTGATACCTTTGTACCTGGTTTTTCTTGCTAACATATACACAAGGTAGGAGGTCATTGTGAACCTATTAGTCTCTTGAACACTCCTTAGTTGCACATCCAAGTTATTGCTTATGATCCTGGCCCAATGGTAATGCTTTCAGCCCATGATTTGTGTGATGGGATAAAACATCCAAGTGTTGAAACATAAGCCTCTTCTATCCCAATTACTCTACCCAAAAGGGTTATGACATCATGATATTCAAGTGTGAAATCACTTCTATGTAGTTGCTTGGGTTGATTGGAATAGTGTGGCTTAGGCTTCAATATCCATGAACTATTCATTATATCCAAGGCCCCATTGGGATCCTCATCATAGAAATTTATTGATTCCCCAATATTTATCTCCTCATTGAGTTTATGATGTGAGAAAATGTTAAACACTCATACAATGGACTCTTTAGTGAGATTGGCCATGACTCTACCTTGTGGTCCAACTATGATCCTCTTGTTAGAATCATAATGCCTTGCACACTCTAAAACCAATTCAGTGTACAATTGTGTGGGTGGGAACCCTACTGCTTGAGCTAGACCACTATGAGTAAGGATTTGTGCTAGTTGAGTGGGTGCACTGCCAAACATCCTTTGTTGAAATTCATTATAGTCCACATGCGCAATATTTGTATCTGTAATTTTGGATCAAGTAGAGGAAATTCTAGATTCTAGCCATATGCCTTTGAAATCATACTTCATTCTTTCAGCCCTCTTTTTCACCTCCTCTTGTACTACAACAAATTTTGATTTGGAAGTCTTGTTAGGTCACAACTGTACCTACATCTATTAGAGAAAACCATAATCACCCATATGCAATATAACTCAATAATACATGTCATTCATTCAATGATATTTATCAATATATTCTCAAATGACACCATTAAATGCAAACCATAATGACAATATAAACCCAAATGGAAATGTAAAGCAAACCACTCACTCTATGAGATTCTATCATTATATTATCCAAAAATTATACAAATGAATCCCATATTAAACATACAAATTGCTCAAAATTCAACAATGAATATTACACAACCTCATTTGCAAGCTCACTTATTATCAAAACTTGGATTTTGATGTCATTAAAGAAAGCTTGAAAATTCCACCCTAAGGTGGATTCTCCGGTCGGACTAGAGCTTGGGTAATCCGAGGGAGCTCAAATTTTCTGGGGTCCCGTCAAGTGTGCACTTTTAACCCCCAATCAAAAGATTCGTAAGGAATTTTATGGGGATCTCAACAGAATAAAGCTCATGCATTGATAACACCAATTGTCTTGAGATCATATTCTAAACCATATATATCAAGGTCCAATTTGTCTCATACATCAAAGATTTGAAGGCTTGAAGGATTCAAGAATTTCAAGGGAGGTTGGATTCTCCAAGCGGAATAAGGCTCGAAAAATCTCATTCATTCAAAACAATCAAACCCATTCATTCAAAACTCGCATGCAACAAACATACCCCAAAGGAAATCTTTCATTAAGCTTAAGGCATATGAAATCATCAGGAAATGAAGCTTAATTGAAAGCACCAAGGAAAACCTACCTTGGAACGACACATAGGAAGGAGGAATCAGATGAAAGCCTTGATATTTTGTAGCAATCACGCAAGAATCACTACCATCACTTTGGAGTTTGACAAAACGTGAGGTGGGAGCAAGTCTTCTGAGTTTTCAAATTCCTACAACATCCAAATGACAAGGAATACATCATTAGTTCCAAATATATCTCCCATTTCACATTTAAAACCCACTAACGCATGCCATAAATTCCTAAAAGGACGTTTGAAAATTTCAGGGATACAAAGGCATGAAGAACTCAGAAAATCCAAGGGAGCTTGGATTTTCTGGGTGGAGTCGAGTTCGGGTAATCCGAGGGAGCTCAGATTTTCCAAACTTTCCCTAGACTTAGTCAATTTGGCTTCCTATTGAAATTTTAAGTTAAGGAAAACTTCAAAGAGCTAGACTTATGATCATGATGTTGCAAAGAAAACACCTCGAGTGCAAATAATTCATTGAATTCCTGAGTGAAACAAAACCAAAATCGAGGAACCTATTCCTTAAGGGGAAAAGTTCATAACCCTAAAGCAAGCAGGCAAACAAAACAAAGAAAAGAGAGTCCCTACCTTCAGCAGGGCATGTGTATGAAAAGTGCACAACAGGCACTTATGTGAAATGGCAGTTTCTAGTCAGGTTTCAATCGTGCCTACTCTTATTCCTTTAGTATCTTTCATTGTGTCTATGTTTACTGTCGTAGTACCTACTATAAAGAATACTCCCAAGATAAATGTCCCTAAGGAAGATCCTTCTGAGGCAAGAAATCTCAAGTCTTCTCCTTCTACTTCTCAAAGGAATGCATTTATTGGTAATGATTGTGGTTCCTTAGACTTTAAAAGACTCCTTCATTGGGGAACATAAATTTGACCTGATCCACTCAGGCCTTTCGATAACATCATCCACACCTTCTATGAAAGATGATAATTCTTTTGTATTGAAGGATAGTGTAAATTGTAATGTTCTTAGTGTTGATCCTCCTTCTAAGGAAAAGGATCACACTTCTATTAAAGAGGATAATGTTGATAATCCTGTTAAGAAGGATGATTGGTAATCCAATAGGAGAGTGTGATCCCCATTGCAAGAATAATGCCCTCTATGGAAATCCTCCTCTATTTTCTTCTATCTTTATGCCTTCTTCTTGTGAGCAGTCAAACTTTCCTCCACAAGAGAAAGGTTTACTTCCTACTCCTCATTCCTTATCCAAGCAAGAGTGTATCTTGTTGAGGCTTCTCAAAGCTCGCTTGATTACTCTTCCTTCTCCTATGTGCAAGAAATTTCATAAGCATGATAACGAAAAACATTCTTTCTATGCATACCATCGAGTGCCTTGTCATTCCAAAAGTGAATGGAAGGCCTTGAAGGATAATATACAACAACTTCGTGACTCAATTTCCATCACTCATTTATTTGTTGATGCACCTGCCTCTTCTTCAAATGACAATTGATATTGAGTTTTACCTCTGTCTTGCATGTTCTAAGAATCTTGCATGGTTCTCCTCCCTTATATGTTGGGGGCAGCGATAACTTGTTCTGGAGATGTATGTCCTTCTAAAGACCCCATCTCTTCTCTATATCTTTCAAATGAAGTGTCTCTTGAGTGGACCCATTTTTCTTTTGGGAATTCCTTTTAAAGATTTTTCTCTTGAATAAATTCATTGGAATCTAGCTTGGGGGCAACCTGACTAGACCTCACTTTTCAAATAGAGCGTCCCTCAAGTGGACCCATCTTCTTTTGAATGGTTCCTGGGGGACCCCTTTGAAATATTTTCAATCTATCAATGGTTTGTGTGACTATTCACTTATTTTCCTGCGTGGCCACTTTCACTTTGTAGGTGCACCTGTGAAGCCGCTTTTCAACTCTATGGAGTCCCTTTCTCTGGGTTTCCTCCATGCGAGATATCTTGGGGGATACCTTCCCTATAGGTATGTGGGTCTGTAGGGAACTTTCTCAATTTCCTTCATGTGGGAGATCTTGAAGGACACCTTCCCTGTAGGTTTGCGGGTTTGTAGGGAACTTTCCTAGCTTCCTCCATGTGAGAGATCTTAGGAGATGCTTCCTTGTAGGTTTGTGGGTTTGTAAGGCACTTTTCTTGGTTTCCTTCATATGAGAGATCTTGGAGGACACCTTCCTTGTAGGTCTACGGGCCTGTGAGGCACTTACATTCTTAAATTCTCTTTCTTCTCTTTTGTATATATTGGATCGAAGATCTGCATCTTCTTCATCTCGGGTATATGCTCCTCTCTTCATCTTAAAATTCTTTTGTGTTATTATTTGGGGACGATGCATAGTACTGAGACAGCCTTCTATATCGAGGTCTCTTTCACTTTGCTAACTCAAATCCTTTAGCTTTTTATGTTCTAACATTGTTGTCTGGTGCAAGTTTTTCTTCTCTAATGCATCTATTTTGCAGGGTCTTCATCTTGGGGGCATGCTTCCATGGTTCAAAGAGTTGTCTACTTCCTCTACAATATCCTTTTGGCATATGATGTTATTTATGTTTAGTAGATTTCCTTTAGTGTGCATATTAGCATAGATTCATATACCCACTAAGGTGGGGGAAAAATGTATAGTTGTAAAATTGCACCCCTCACAATTTCACATACACTCTTGCATCATCTTTAGTGTCCACTTCCTTAGCATCTTGAGTAGGCTCATTTTAGCCCTTGAATCAGCCTTTCTCCTTCTTAGGATGCTCTAAAGCCCTTTTGAGAAACTACCGTCACATGCCAGCTTTTCGTTGAACATGGGGCTTTTCCTGTTGTTGACATTTTGTAGTGTGATGTGTCCAGACACTAGCACGCCGCGTGAAATTCTACATGTCATGCTAGTGTCCTACGACATTTCAAAGCTCAAACAACTATCTCTGAGCATGCTTGCCACTTGTCTTCACCTTTGGTCAGTGGTAATGGCCCGAGACGCCTTGTAATGGTTGAAGAAGCTTCTTTTCTCTCTTTCAAAGATGTCCTTTCAATTCATTTGCACTTCTAGCTTCATTCTAACTTCTTCTAGCTCCACCCTTCTACTTCTAGCTTCTCTCTTGCTTTGGCTTCAGCCTTCTACTATCCAAATCTTGCTTGCACATAGCTTTCCATAGCAACTTCAACCACTTCCAAGCTCTCTTAACTTCACTCTCGCAACTTCATCTCCCTCATTTCACGCTTGTGAGCATCTTGGGATTCCATATCCCCTACCATTTGCATTCTTCCTTTGTCATATAGGTTCTCCTCCTCGAGCATGGATTGCTTTTATCACCTCTTTTGTGGTACAAGTTCTCCTCCTCGAGTGAGGTTTTCTTTTATCACTCATACTTGGTGGTGTGGGTTCTACTCTTGAGCAGGTTTTTCTTTCACCACATGCTTTTTCCATTCTAGCTAATCTCTCTCTCTCTTTCTCTATCTTCTTGGCTATCCATGGAGGTGGGAACACCAAAACGGGGGTTTGACTGACGCAAACCCCTATACAGCCCCAACACTTTCTCCAGATCTTGCAGACACAAGTTTTGAAGACATTCATTTGGTGGAGGCTTCATCACTTGCATGGTTGTAAGTATTTCCTTCCTTTCTTCTCCTTACCTTTATCGTTTATTCTTTACTTTACTTTAGTTCTATTACATTATGTTATTTCTCTATATTTTGTAAGTTCTCAGCATTCTTTGTGATATTCTCGCTTTCTGGTCTATACAAGACACTATTGTGTCATGATGTCATTTGTTTCTTGCATTGTCGTCCTCTGGATGAGAGCTTGTCAGTTTTTCCAGAAAATATTTGTGACTTTCTCTTTCTAATTCTAGAACTCCCATGTTGTTCCTAAGGTAGTTTAAGGAAGTTCACTTCATGAGGCTCTCTAAATGAAGATAACTCATGAGTAGTGAATCCCCCTTCTCTACAATGATAAGATTGGGTCTTCCTTGACCCCAGATGATTTGGAGACTTTGAAAAATATTTGTGTAGAGATGTTTCAAATGAAGAAAAGGGTAAATTTTTTAATGACAAGGAATAAAAATCTGACAAAGAAGATAAGGAAACAACAAAGGTGATCTGGGATACAACACAAAAATATGGTATGCTTAATGTTGATGAATATGCTGCTGCTGAAAATGCTAAGGAAAATATTCCTCTTGATACAGGTAATGTAGATATTTTTGAAAAAATTGATGTTGAAAATGATGCTAGTGGTGAAAATGATCCTCCAAAAAATGAGAAGCAGAATGAAGGTGAAGTTGAGCCAGAAAAGAGTAATGATGCTCCTCTGGAGCACACTGGAGCTGGAAAAGGTAATGATGAAAAAGACAATTCTAAAGAAGGAAAAGGAAGTGAAGAAGAAGAAAAAGATAATCCAAAAGAAGAGAAAAATGAAGATAGAAAATATGGAAATGATGAAGAAGATAACAAGGATAAAGATAAAAAGGAAAAAAAGAAAGAAGAAGAAGAAGAGAATGTGGAAGAAGAAAAGGAGGAAGAAGAAAATGAAAAGGGAGAGGAAGAAAAGAAAAATGAAGAAAGTCAAAAGTAGATTGTAAAATCTCTTAAGCATTCTAGAGAATCATTCTCCAGTAATGATGTTCTGAAAGGCTTGCTATTCAAGAAAATCATATTTCAGCCAATAATCCCTTAGGAGCTTCTACAACTTCCTATGATTGAAGGGTTTATAGATATGGAGAAGATGTCTCTAGTACATAAAGTGGTGATAGGAGATGCTTTGCAGGAATCCAGAAGGAAGGAGATTCTTGAGACACATCAGAAAGGAACATAACTCATAGAAGATGCTCTTAAGGCATTGTAGGAGGTCACACCTAGTGCATCTATTAATGCATCCCTCACTCCTATTGAAAATTTGTGATTGTTGTGAGATTCTTTCAAGGATTATACCTATGGTTTTAGTGAAAAGCAAAACAAGAGGTTGAGGAGAAACTGGTAGAGAAAAGGCTATTGGAATTGGATGACAAGTGTGCTCTTGTAAACTCAAATGTTGAGAAGAACCTAGAAGTCATGAAGATCTGCGAGTGAGAGGAAAATGTTGTTCTTGCTTATTGCTTGAAGTGGACGGATTCCACTCAGATTATTAAGGTTGTTATGGACTCCATTGAGTCTTAGTTGACTGTTATCTTTGGTACTTACAGTTTATCCAAAGACAAAGATAGATCAACTTGGAACGCCATTACTGTGCATAAAGAAAAAAAAATGTATTGCAAAAGCAGAAGGAAGAGATTATCAAAAAATTTGGTCAGTTGAGTGACATTATAAGAGTGGAATACACTTTGGTTGGGAAGGCCCTAGCAAACACATAAAATCTTAAGAAGATAAACTTGACTCCTGATACTTCAGATGGTGCAGAAGAAACTCTAGTAGAGTTGGAATCCCTAAACATGATGTTGATTGCTACAAAGGATAGCTAGGAGAATGGTAAATATGTATGGGAAGATATTCTTAAGGAGCTTCAAGGCTCACCATCCTCCAATTGATGCATGTTTCTTTATTTGTTTTCTTTGTTTTCATATTTAAGTTGTTGGGACACCCTTTGTCCTTGATGTCAAAGGGGAAGAGGTTTGAAGAATAATGAAATGTTGGTGTTAAGGGAAGTAGTATTGTAAATATTTCTTTTTTGGCACATGTTGCCATCAATGAAAAAGGGGGAGATTGTTGTAAAACTGAAGAAGACATCTAATTTTGTTGCTTTTTGTTGTCATCGACGTCATCATGATATATGAGTTGCAACTGCAGGCTCAAGTCTAAATTTTTTTTGGTACTTTGGTTCAATATCTGAATTGGTATAATGCTTATAGTCTCTGGTATTTTGGTATACCCTCTGGTATTGTGGTCCGCATTTTTTTGTTGGTGATTACTATTGCTTGCAGTTTTGGGAGATGGTTTATGGATTCTAGAAGCATGTACATTCAAGATCTCACATACTCAGATGCTCATATGGTGTATTGGTATTAATCTATTTTGCTATTAGGTCTATCTTTGGCCGACCTAATGAATGAATGGTGAATTATTTTTTGTTATCCGGACATATGTGTGACCTATCTTAGGTCTAAGCCAACATAATGTAGCATGTTGGGTGCCTAAATTTCTTTTGGGAATATTTTGTGAATGCTTGAAGCCGACAGTTGGTATTTTTGGTAAATAATAAATGCATCTAATTAGGCTGACCTAATTGATGCTTACAAAGAGATGATATATATATATATATATATATATATATATTGGATAGTTTTTGAAGATTGAATAAGATGTGATTGTGTTGTGAATGCGAAGGTGAAGAAGAGCGAATATGATGAAGTGTGTCAAGTTAGTTTATTAAGCTTCATTGCAACTGAATCTGCACTCACTAGGTGTACTTTACCAGTTCATTTTCTAGTTGTAAGCCATGTTGTCATTGTAATTCTATAGGCAGTGAGCCTTTGTATTTGGACAGTGAGTCCTGGCAGTGACCCACCCATTTTTGTAATATCTTATAACTAGTTATGCAATATTGTGAGCTAGCACTCACCGTGGTTTTTCCCATTTTGGGTTTTCCACGTAAAAATCCTGGTGTTCATGTGTTTTCTGATTTTCATGTTATGTTAATGCTCTTATTTATCTTTGCTATTGTATTCATTGGAATAATTGGATGGTATTTGATTAGAAAATTTAAGAAGATACTGATTCATCCCCCCCTCTCAGTATCTTGGATATTCAACAAAGTATTATGAAGGTTTTAGTCCTTTATGGTTCATCTTGTTAGTATCCTCAACAATCCTCATAGGTCATTGGGTGTTATGGAGTATTTTCTTCTTGTGGGTGATGTTGCTTTCTTGCAGGATGTCTCAGGAAATGTGAGGTTGTATGGAAGTGACTTGTCATTCTAGTTTGTGGTGAGTTGTGCCTCTTGGTTAGGAAACCTCTTGTGAAGGTTTGTCTTTGTGTTTAGATTGGTTTAGTGTGTCTAGATGTGGATTGGAGGTTGAGTAATCCCTCATCCTATTATGAAGTTGTGTTACGAGAGAAGACGATTGTGGTTTAGTAACCGATCATTGTATAGGTGTTCTCTTCTCTCTGTCTTCCATTTTTCCTTCATGGTGGATTTATCCCACAAGTGGTTAGTCTTTTGTTGTTTCCACCTTGCTTATGCCATGGTGAATTTCCTTTTTATCTCTTGCATTGTTTCTTTGTGACACTTGTGTGCACATTTTTGTGCAAGTGCAACATGTCTTTGGTGCATTGTTGGTGTTGTTTCAAAAAAAAATTGTTCCATCAAGTTTTTTTCTAAACTTGTCAGCTTGGGGCATTACATTTGGTATTAGAGCCCATGTTGGAGCATTGGAATTTATCTAGTTTATGTTTTTCTCATGTGTTCTTTTGTTTCTTGGTGTGTGAATGTGTAAGTACTTGTTTTGGTGACTCGATGTTTGGATCCTTGCATGGATGCCTTGGGTGGCATTTTTGAGGGTTTAGTGTGAACCAAACCATGTAGTGTGTTTGAGGAGGAAGATTGCATCCTAGACCCTAATTCATTTGATAGGAATTGAAAGATACTCCTAGATGAGATTCTCCTAAGTGGGGAATTATCACTCTCTGATCTGTTGCTCATTGTGTGAGGGATTTTTTGGTGTCCTTGAGTGCGTGACTATGTTGTTAGTAGTAGGTGTTGTTATTTTTCCTTAGCATGATATGTTTTAGAAATTCTTATGTGTGAGGGTTAGTTAGACCCTTAAGTTTCTGGGAAATTATTTTATATATGATTACCATCTTGATGTCTCAATTTTTGCTAAGTGTGAATGCGTAGTGACCCTTGAGCAGTCTTTCTTATTCTTGTTTGTTATTTTGGATGTGTATATATGTGGATGCATTTAAGTGAATTTGGGTGTTAATGTCTTAGATCATGATTGAGAATTGTGAAATGTTTTATGTGACTTATGTATTGGAAGTGAATGTGGCATATTCCATATTCTTGAATGGTGAAAATGTGTTCTTATGGTAACATTGCCTATGGTTCATTATGCAATGTATTCCTATTGAAGTATTCTCATATGTGTGAAGTGATCATGTTAGTGTATGAATGGAATGTTACATTATCATAATAAAATATTTGGGTCAATGACTTATGTCCCTAAATCATGTTGTCCCTAGGATTCTTGTGAGAACCTAGATGGGTAATCGACATTATTTTTCCTCTAGTATGGGATAATTTTTTATTTTTAAATGAATTTATACTCATTAGGAGAATTATGTTGGTTGTCTTAGAGCCTTAGTTGTAATGTTACCTATGATTTATGTGGATGTCGTCATGTTTTAGCATATGGTAGTGATGCATGATGTAACATAGAAAAAGGGAACCCTAAGTTTAATGTCCAAACCTAAGATTATTTTGCTCCTTTTTCAAAGGTACATTAGGATGCAAATAAACAAGGTGATTATATTGAATTTCAACCATGAAGGTAAGCCAATCAAACCTAGATTTGCATCTTTTTGAGCCTTGGAAATTGATTTGAATAGATTTTTTTTATTAACCTACTTAGACTATGCTCCCTAGTATTAAAATTGCAAGATTTTGATAATTGACTGAAACATAAAATGTGGATACCCTAAGTTTAATTCCCAAAAACTAGGGTAAATGGTTCCATCATTTCTAATATTTCATTAGGATGGAAATCAACAAGGAGCATAGATTGAATTTCAACCTCCAAGGTGAGTCAATCAAACCTACATCTGCGTCTTTTAAGGTCTTAGAAATGAATTGGAAATGATTTGGAGTTATTATCCTAATTATATTATATGACCTAATATGATAAAATACAAAACCCCAAACATAAACAAATAAAAAATAGTGATTTGCAAGTGGATCTAGAAAGTGTGGATTGATGTGTACCTGTCCTGAAAAGTTGAGTCTGAGTCTTGTAGCAGAAATGGGTCACCTTGGGTGAATGGCTTCTTAATGAGGGGTCCAAAAACTATTTTTTCAATCCTTTGGTGTTGGATCTGAGCTCTCAATTCCCAGTTGTAAATTTTTTAAAATGTCGTCAGTGAATTTTGTAATGAGTTTTTGTGGCTTGACAACTTTGATGATAAAAAATGCAATAATTGAAAATTTACCTTCAAACTCTCTTTGATCCTTTTCAACTTGAGATTTTCACATCAAAAAGAGAGGAAATTTTGGGCCATTTTAGAGGCTTGCCTCATTCAAACCCTGTGCAAGTGTTTCCACTTCCACAATGGTAATGTCAATTATAGGAATGATAATTAAAAGGAAGGAATAATGAAGGAACAAAACACTACAACTCACCACACTTCAATGGGTTCCTTGAAGGACTGAAGTCATACACATCACTTCAAGGTCTTAGATCTTTATTTTCTTGAATTATTGAATGCTTTGGATACCTACAAAAAGATGTTATCCTTCACAAAATATTGATAACATGAACACGTATAAACCTTGACATGATGTTGGATCTTGAATTGTTGTAATAATGCTCTGATATTTTGCTTTTGATCATAAGTTTTTCAATATATTTCTCCTTAATGCTTGTTATATTTCAAAATGATAAAGATACTAGGTATTTATATGTAATTATACTAATTCCCTAAAAATTAGATTCCAAAAGTTGACACTTCATATTTGAATTTTGGATGTTAAAATTCCACAAACAACATATTTGAGTTTTGGGCCCAAATTTCCAAGACACTCAAAGTCAAGAGTAAATTATGATTGGATGCATTTGTTCAATACTTGTCCTCCTTTAGAAAATGGTAAAAATTAGGCTTTAGAATGCATAATTTGGAAAATTGGAAGCTTAATTAAGTCCAATAAATTAGGGGGACAAAACATAATGTGAAATTATTAAGGTATACAATTTTTACTCTACATTTATCCCCCACTTTAGTGAGAGTATGAATGTACACTCAGAATTTCATTAAAGTAGAGAAATATATGTCAAGAGGGGTTCAAATGTCCAAATGTTGGAGAGATAGGATGACTAAGGATCAAACAAGGTGGTCAAGCCCCCGGGATCCAAGATCCCATGGTAAACTAACATAAGCACAAAGGAACACACATGCATGGTATGCAACAAGACAAGATACACAAACATGTAATGTCAAAGTAAATGCAAGGAAAAAGAGAACAAAATGGGGTATGGGATAACAAGATATATTATGCTAGTGGCCATACAAAAGAGGAAGAAACATAGGCTAGTGAGAACTATTTTTCACTAGGTGAGCTCCCAAAATAGGTAGCAAAATGAGAAACACATACTAGGTCTACAAGGTGTGTCCATAACCATACTGAGAGTTATACTCCTTGATAACCTTGATAAAGTGCTACAAAAATTATCAAAGTGCTATGCCAATGCTTACACCAAGTTCAACCCTTATGAAAAAAGTGAAGCCAAGAAGATGTCAAATGTTAAATGTCAATGCACCAATAAGTTCAGCCTCTGTGAACAAGTGAAGAAAAATAATGCTAATGTATGCCCCCACTTTAAAGAAATTGAAAAACACCATGATGTGAGTAATTACTTTGAAGTAGAAAAATGATAAATGTCATGCAACAAGATATCACAAGAGATTATATGGAAAGCCCTATGCTAATGATATGTTTCTAAATAAACTACATCAAGATAAGGGGTTACCCCTAAAATGCAATATAAGGAGGTACACTAATGGATCCATAGATCTAGGGTCAGTATACATCTTTGCTATAGTGATATAATAAAGCTCGAAAATGAAATCATTGTCCAAATACTCATGGAACAAAGAACACAAAGGATGAATGACACATAGAGAGAGAAGAAAAAGATAATTTTGGCTCAACATGGAAGAGATTGAAATATCTCAATGCCTTGCATCATCCCAAAAAGGAAAACACAAGACAAGAAAAGATAAGGTTTACGACATGTAGAAGAATGAAGATACAAATGGAAGAATTTCATGACAAGTTCATTTCCTTTGTATCCTTGTTCTAGAGTTGTTAGTTCTCAAAAATGCTGGTTTGAAACCACAAGAGGTTGCCAAGCTCTTGATACGTTTTAGGCTAATGAACAAGGCCAAATGGTATATTTGAACCTTCTTCTCTTCAGGCTCTATCAAACCTAGGCGGGTGCACCTATGCAAATGAGGTAGACTTAGACTATTTGTTTCCTACTTGAACAATCTATCCACAATGGCAATTGAGAAGTGGAGAGATTTAATCCTAATTTGGTATAAATTAAATAAGCAATATCAACGTAAAATCTATGAATATGTTCAGATGTGATATTTGAAACAAGTTCTGATAAAACTAAATGATGAAAATGGGTGAGACCAGTGCCTTGTAGGGTGAACGAAGTCAAATGAAGATCTAAGACAAAACAACTTGTATTGGAAATAACTCGAATTGTTTGGCACACTTATGTTTGTTTATAACTTGCATAAACGTGCAAGAAAGTGACTGACAAACTCTACTTGTGGATCCAATTGACACAACCAAGTTACTTATGATTTATTAAAAGGATTTTTAATCTTTACTTGAAAGAACCAATTAAATAAATCACACAGGAACAATTGATAAGACCAAATTGGAGACAAAATGATAGTCCTAGCTATATGATTCTTCTTACTGATCCAAATAACACTTCAAGATTATTGTAATAGATTAAAAGGGTTTTAATTCTCTAAAAGATGCCAATTAATCACATCACAAAAGAACAACAAATGTGTTTTGATAAATTGAAAATATCCTTGATATATCAACTTAAATAATAAAGAAATATTATGTTGGAGACAACCATATAACTAAATATATTTAACAAAAATTTGATACCAATATGGAGCCACAAAATCAAATTTATTTCATTGATCTCCTCAAATCATACTTGCAACATAGTCTTTTGAAAATGTAAACATTATTGAATCTTTTTTATTGTCTATTTTTCCCTATTCGCCTATGTCCTTTTGTCACTATGTAACAAATTTATATATATCAAAAATTTGAAGGGACACACCCCTTCATGAATGTCTTTTGATAATAACAACAACTAACAATGATTAAACATAACTAATGAGGCTCTAGTTAGCCATAAGTGAACTTTTGATAGATTGTCTAGATAAACTTGTCTTTTGTGAGTAGCAGCATCTCCTAACGCATTCCTGACTGCTATCTCCATGTTCACCATTTTCTCATTTTGCTCGCATGCTTCATCCAATGTCAAGTCTTTACCTGTAGCCACCTCCAAAGTTTTCTGTAGTATCAACTCATATCCTTCAATCCATTTAGTATTTTCTTTTATTTTTCCATTTTTTTCAAACAATGTTGGTATTCCTTCATTTGTGGCATCAATTAATCCTTTTTCATTTCCTTGAAGTTCTTCATAGTAATCTTTGTGCTTTCTTATGATCTCCTTAGCACTAGTGATAGCCTCGTTATCAGGAGTATCTCTCTTCTGTATTTCCTAAAATTTCTCTTGGATTCTATCACTAATTCTTCTATGCTCCTACTCTATAGCATAATTCTTTGAGTGAGTTCCCTAGAGCTTGCTCAACCAAACCATCAAGTTAGCCTGTCTCTTTCTAATCACTGCATAAAGTGTATCAAATTTTCCTTGAAAATATACATTTGACCCTTCCCACTTGTTCTTTGTTTGAGAGATCTCTCCTTGAGTCAGCAACCTAGTGAATCCTTTCAATGTGTTTTCAACCATATCCTTTAGGTGCTCATTTTCCCTAAGTATCCTTTCATTATTTATTTTATACATTTCCTTCTCTTTGATCAACATTTGGATCTGGGCTTTATTTAGCTTGGAAAAATTGATGCCAATCTTAGTTGTAGCCATGGGATCAGCTTCTCCAACTTTCAGTGTCATAACATGTCCAAAATCCTTTTCAGTTTCAATGGCAATAGACTTCTTATGTGGTGGATACAGGGCCCAGATCATAAGGGAACCTTTGTCAGGGTTATACTTTGATCCTGTATACACTTTTGTCACTCCCTCATGGCTAAGCTTATGTGTAGAATTGTTATCTTCCAAGAAACTGTAAAAAACTAGAGCATAATTTAAGTCCAATCCTAGGAAAATCATGACACTTGAATCTTCTAACAATTTTCTCCCTCTCTCTGGGGTCATATCTTTCATTTCCTTTTCCACACTTGACTTCAAATTATTCAATAATTGCTCCTCATTATTCAGTGTTACATTTTTAATAGATTCTCTTATTATTTTCCCTTCTGTTTATATAAGAAGGCTCTGAATTTTGGAGATTTCACAAACTTGTCATCTACTACAAAAGATCTATAAGCCATTTTCCTTGTGTCTGTTTTTGAACCCTCTTCAATTTCTAGTTCTCTAAGAGGAAGCTTATAATCCTTAGTTTTCATTCTGGAGACTTATTAATTGGACCCTGAGATCCCTCACCACCAAATGCCTCCTCTCCAAAAGATAACAGTTCCACATCTTGTATCTCTCTTATTTTTTTCTCTACTCCCTTGTTATATTCATCAACAATCCTCTCAACTTCTTTTTCTTCCAAATTTCTGATCAAATCATCATACTGATAAGGTATATGATTATACCCACCTAAGTTCATCTTTTTCCTAGCAAAGTCAATGTATCCCTATGGATCAAACTCTTTCCGTGGTGGATCTCTCTTCAAATTATAATGCAACAAATTATCCAGAATCAAATCATACCCTTCCTTTGACAATATAGTGAAATCTCCAAAGCACAAAGTGCTTGGCATAAATGCTTGTTTTCCAAAGGAACTCAGATTCATTACACTTGAGTAGTCCATTTTCCTAACAATTTCCAAGTAGGAAATTCTATTAGGAACTGTTTTCAGAAAGATGAATGGTGTATCTTCAAAATCATACACTCTAATCATAGTAGAATCTTCAAAACAATACCAATCTCCCCATTTGTGATCAATAGGTCCATTGAAATCTTTGGGTTTGAGGAACCTTTTTATCTCATCAGACAATGCATAGTCACAAGGATGATTAAAGAATTTGTACAATGGTTTAACAAATTATTCTTCAAAATGCACAAAACTTGAATTGGCAAAGCTACTATCCCAAATAGCAGTCCATAACTGAATTGGTAACAACTTACCCTCCCTATCAAACTGTGTAATCCTTAACTCTTCTACCACATTCCCAATTCTTGTCCATAATACATTGCTATATGCATAAAAATAGAGTAATGTTTGAAATACAGAACATGGGATCCATTTTTTATCGCCATTAGCCCTGAATCAATTCCTTTGAAGATGTATGAAGCATAATCAAATAGTTTGGCATTGTGATACTGAACATAAGCAACAATTACCATTGGTACAATTGACATAAGCTTAGGAGATTCCATCCCCAAAACCTGACATACTGAGAATTATGTAAATTTCAAATAGGGCTCGAATAAGTCTACATGAAATGGAGGCTCGTCATTGTCATTTAGTGGAACCAAATTTCCATCCTTCTTAGGTCTATGCAATGACAATCTCCAACCCCTATATGTGGTATCCATTCTCTAGAATTCTTTCTCTAAATTCTCATACACAATAGCTTCTTCACATGTGCCTTCTACATTAAAAAATTCACAAATTGTAGCTTCTGACACATGTATGAAAGGATTACCCAATGAATTGAAAATAGCTTTGAGTGTTGGATTGTAATGGGAAGCTAAGAGTTTCATTAGTTTCACATCCACAAATACATTTGGGACAACTAATTTTCCTAGGTTGAATTTCCAGGGATTGCATATCAGTTCGAACCTATCCCTCTGATGATAGTGGAAAATAAATAGTTTATATCCCCGAATTGAAGTCCACACATCCCCTATGTGTTTGCATTTGTCCTCAAATTTTTCCACATCTGCCCTAAGTTGTGCAAAATGCCTAGCTTTAGGTCTTGATCTAGGTAGTTGGTCAATAAGATCTTGATTCAATTTCCTTTTAGTTTTTTCTTATCCATCCCTAGTATCATTCTTTTGCTTCTTTCCCCTAGGATGACTACCCTCACCTTGATTTTTTCTACCTTTTGATTTTCCAGAGCTCGAACCTTCCATTTTATTTTATCAAATTGATAGAATTGAAATACAATTGTAGAGAATTCACAAGCTTACTTGAAAATTTCAAACTACACAAAATTCTTTGGCCCTTATCCATTCTCCCATTCCTTTCGCTACCTGCAAATTCTCCTCAATTATTCTTCTTTTACTTAGAGAATTTCCTATACAATGTGTATCTGTGCAGCCATTAATGTCTAGCTCCGAGCATGAGTGTAGCAATTTTTTTGAATTTCCCACTATCAAATCAAATGATTATATCGGAAATATATTTTTAAACTCTAGACAATCTATATGTTTGAATCAAGCCAAATGTTCATTAGGCACCTTATATGGTCAAGGAGACCAAATATCATTCCTACCAATGTTAAATAGTCAATCTTTTGATCCATATCACCTTTGGAAAAGGGGTTATTATGTCACTTAGGTATCATAGTTGTCACCAAGTATCACTCTGATGAACTTTGATTCATTTGTATTACCATCGGAAAGAGAATAAGTATCGCTGAAATTTTTGAGGGTTGCTTCGACGTTACTAGTTTCCCCGATGTATGATCCTCCTCCTTCAAGTCAATCGGCAAGATTCTTTCTAATGTTACTTTCATTGGTGTGACATATAGAGTGAAAAAGACATTTGAAACTCATTCTGATAGCACATGTCTCCCTGATATGTTTCTTTGTGCTTCATCAATGAGATAGAGTGGACATCTTGATGATGAAATTCTATCAGCATGACATGTATGCTTGGGATAACTTGAATATCTCACTCGGATAAAAAATTTCTTGCCGATAACTTTTTTGTCGGTGAAACAACAAGCCTTGTCTTCCCGAATATGTATCTTCCTAATTTTTTGATCGATGTGACAATTTTGACCTTTCGCTGATATGCCAGAAACACCTGAATTGAAAGGTTATAGCTTATAGATCGGAGAGACATGGACCTACTCATGTCGATATGGATTACCTATTCATAGGCTCTTGCTCAATGATGATCAAAGGGATTTTGGTGTGTCAAAAGATCATATCGGATGGGATCACTTGGGGAATATGATATATGGAATGGATTATAGCAATTTTTCTCTCAAAATGTGGCTACCTTCGAGTTTATGAATCTAAGCTAATATAAAATTTTGAAAATTTTATAGTCCCAATAGGAGTGACAAGGTTCCTCCAAAGAAAAATCAACAACATAAATAAATTCCAAGAAGTACAATATGAGAGATCCCATTACATGTAAGCAAACAAAAATAACATAGAAAGAAAACACACAAAAGAAGTACTACAAATCCGAACTGACCTATAGCAAGTTATCCACATCCCAATCTTGCTCATCATATAAGGAATGTAGACAACTAACCAAGGGGAATACAAAAAGTGTCATACTAGGAGCATCACTAGGTTCAACATGTGGTGGGTCACTCTCATTAGGAGGATCATCATGGTTTCCCCCATCTAACTTCATAGAAGTGGAAAATAACAAATTGAGCTCATTATGCACTTGTTCATCAATTTTAGCAACCTCATCATCATTATCCAAATTGATTACAATAGGAGGTTTTATGATTATTTCATTTGAATTTTATTTCTTCACCTCTTGTTTTGGTTCTATGTCTTGTTTTGGTGAAATTTTGATTTCTTCTTGAGTTGTTTGCATAGGTATTGGTTTATTCTTTTCTTCCAATTGACGAGCAATATCATGATGTCTTCACCTATGCTCTTTAGCACTTCATTTTATTTTTGAACAATTTTAAAGTTGTGATGGGGTAGGAGTGGGTTTATCAACCATTAGTCTCTTTGTAGACATGTAAAAATGGCTTAACACATATCACACATCTTGAACTACATTTTTCCATTATTGACGTCACTTTCATTAACAAGATTTTCATAAGTAACCCTATTTTCCTCTATTAATTAGATAATCTTGAATTGTTTAATTAATTCACTATGTCATCATCAAATTTAACCTTATTCCTCTTGATTGATTAAATAAACATTAATTATTTAATTATGTCTCCAACATTTTTTTTCTAGGCGAAAGGCATGGAAGCCTACATATATATATATATTATACAGAATAAAATATTTACATATTTCAAAAATACAAGTTCAAAAAGTTGATGTAGATCATGTTAAATATCCAAAATCCAGCCTACTACCCCCAAAATTTCTACTTTAAAGTTCACCCATGCATCTGATACTGGAATTACACAGATTATAATAAACATGCTACTACCTAAAAAATATTATGACATATATCCTAGCAAAAAACTAGTAGACCCCATAATCAAAGCAACAAACCCCTGACAAAATGCAGATACTATTCTTCCATGAAGTCACCATGCACTGAGTTTTCATCCTGGATCTCTAAGGCCCCTGTCAGCTAAAAGCCTCTCTCATACACTCTTTGAGCTCCAACCAGTACTTTGGGAAATTGCAATCCTTGAGTGGCGACATTAGCATTCCCATGAAGACTACTTGCTAGTGGTGTCTTGTGTATAGATTGTGTGCGTTCCTCTACATGAGCCAACAAATTAACCCTTAGTTGTAGATCCAGTTGCAAGCCACTGCGCGATGGGTGTTGAACATGTGCTCTAAGGAGAGAAAGGGCATTGTATTTTTCTTTTATGTCCACCTCCATTATAGTACAAATTCCTCTTCGATTTATCCTCAAATCTTGCAACATAATATTATCATTTTTATGCTATAGATCTAGCTTAATGGCATCATAGATTTATTCAAAGCCCTAATGGAATTGCACAAACTCCCTGGGAAAGAGTCCTCCAATATATCCCTCCCCACTAAAAATTTTATAGGATTTTACAGCTTTAGGTATAGCATTATACAACAAAAACTGAAAATTTATGAATTTCATAGCCAACTCCTCAATTTTTCCTAGGGATTGAATCAAATCCATAGAATTAGAGAGAAAAATGGATATCACCTATGATGGGAAGAGAATTTATCTTGCTCTTGGGCTAGTGACATCAATGCCTAACACTATGTAGATGCAATCCTCCACTCTAGCGCATTCCACCTTGAACATCAGCTTGAGGCAATCGTGAGACAAATATTCCTCAAAGGGTTTCTCCCATGGCTTGACAGGAAAGGGAAACCAAAAATTCCATGGATGGAAATCCATTTAGTTGTTACCTCCTTCTACAAACACCACACAAAGTGAATGACTATGAATTAATTCTCCTTAACTCACTATAAACAACAAAAAAATTCAATTCCCTTCACTTTATGAAATTCCAATGAGAAACAACAAGTTCTGGAGAGCCTTCTTATCAAGAACTTTCTCCAGTGACATAATACACTGCCATAATGAGCAAGAGTGCAAAGGACTTAGCATTAAAACATGATCCAACTCTAATAAATGTTGGTTTGTGTAGAATAGAAGCCCATATGTTTGTTATGTGAAGAAACACTTAAAACTATGATTAACTTGTACCTATAGGACAGAGAAAGCATTAGATAAATAAAATATTGGAGTGATTTGATCGAGCTAGGATATTCGATTAATTGCTAGCATCATCAGGTGATTGTTGTGTGTCCTTTCTTTCTGTGATGTACTCCCATGTGAGTAACTTTACATCATTTCATTGAAATCCCTTAGAACACATACGTTTAATCTAGCTTTCCATTGAATCAACCATGTAAAATCCACGGGGGATGATACCGTGCAATCAAAATAACCAAATGACTATTCCTCTGCCACCAGTAATGTTATTAAACTTGTAAAATTTGTGGTAGTAAACATAGAAAATCATTTTTACTAAAGTTTAGATGACTTTAGGAGATGCTTACTCTACAACTTCACTTGATTTTTAGATGGGGTTAAAAAAAAAAATCTCTATTCATTTTTTCCTTTAACTATGGAAAATATTGAATATCATGACTGCTTCCCAAGAAGAAAATTTCCTTTCTATCACACCCCATGTTAGCTAAATGGTTTGCAAGAATATTTCCCTCTCTATATGTATGCGAGATATGATATACTTCAAATTCATCTAAAAGTTTCCATACAATCTATAAAACATACCGCATAGACCAATTGAAGCAAGCTCTTTCTTTGCAAGCATTTACCACTATCAAAGAATCACCTTCTACATGAATTGCTTTATTTTCAAGTTGTCTTGCAAGAAGCAGTCCATGAAGTAGGGCCATTGACTCCGCCATATCATTAGTACCTGGTGGTAGAATTATTGATCTATCTTCCTTAACAATACCTTTTGCATCCCTAATGCAAACGCCTACCCCTAAAGTGCTAGGATTTCCTCTAGATGCCCTGTCAAAGTTCAATTTATAGAAGCCTTCCATTGGTGGGAGCCATTTAATTGTACTCCTATCCACTTTTGCATTATGGGTCTGTTTCAAGCTTCCTTTAAAACGAAGCATTATATGCTTCCAATTCTTCAATATGTTATTATCCCATGGTGAAAATATTGCCCCCACATTTTTGTGATCTTGAACCTAGGTATTTACTACTTCTGAAATTAACTTTTCAATCAAAGCATGAACAGATTGGATGGAGGCCAAATATTTTCTAAATTTGTGTTTATTCCTTTCCCACCATATAGCCCATACAACCAAAGCTGGGATAGCTTGCTAGATGCATATAAAAAAGGAAGACTTGTATAACATAGGCCAGGAAAAGAAAAGATCCCAAACTAAATTCAACAATGGAGTATAGTAGTTCATTTTTTCCAAAACAAAAAGCCAACAAGATTGAGCAAAAGAACATTGCAAAAACAAGTGATCATGATCCTCAAGAGTTTGATTACACAAAACATAATTGAAGGGCTCCACAATTCCTAATTTAACCAACTGATCACATATTAGAGCTCTTTTTTCTCATTACTAACCATGCAAAGTTGCCTGCTTTTGGTAGGACCACACCATTCTAGCACAATGAGAATTCCCTCTGAGATTGAATGGAATCACCTCTGTTAATAATTTCATTGTATCCCTACTTAATTGAATAGGATCCATTCTTGGATAGCGCCCATATTACACAATCAACTTTCCCTGATAAGAACACTATTCTACTACCCATAATCTATGTTAATAAATCTTTTTGGTCTTTCGATATTTGCAAAGAAGAAAAGTCTTTCCAAACCACCCTCCCTGATGGAGACTCAATTGAGTTAACATAATATATTAATCTTGTCCCCTACATCTAAGAAAAGACTGGAATGGCTGATTGTAACTCTCGACAATCTCTCAAATGTGGATTCCCATTCCAAGAGTCACACCAAAAGTTGACTTCATCTCCCTTATTGAACTCTGAGGAAATATATGATGTAAACACCTTTTTTGCATGAGATCATGAAATTCCACATGGCCGAGCCTTCAAGTGGATTAGAAATTGTGAAAATTCTCTTAGGATCTTGACTGTCAAGATATTTTTCCCTCATCAAGGAACACCATTTAGATTCTATTTGGTATACATTTGTCAAATAAGTTTCCCACCAAAAGCCTGCTTTTGTTTGGAGATATCATGCAATCCCACACCTCCTTTGAATTTTTCTGATACCATACTATCCAATGAGATTAAAGGAATTTTTTTGGTGTCATTCATATTCCCTTTCCAAAAGAAGCTTCTTATAATATTCTGAATTTGGTCAACTACTGTGTTGGGAGCCCTTAGAAAGTGAAATAAAATAGTTAGGTATTGTGGAAAGAATTGATTTTATCAATAGAATTCGACCTAAAAAGTATAACCATCGAGCTTTCCAAGCACAAATTATTTGCTTAATTCTCTTAATAACTTTAGACCAGTAGGTTGGTTTATTTTCCCCCATGAAAAATGGAATGCCTAAATACTTACAAGGCAGGTGTACCTCTTGAAATCCCAATAATCTAATAATTTTCCTTTTTATTCTTTGACCTAACACCAGTGAGTATTTGTCCAAGACCTCTTTTATTTGCTTAGCTTATGAAAGAGTTGCTTTCCCATATAGTAAGGTGTCCTCTACAAATAAATTATGAGTAACTGACACATTTGTTTGAGGGATAAGGATTCCTTTCCATAAGCCCTTAGAATGTTTCTCCTTTATAGCCCTACTCAATGCCTCTGCCATGATTATGAAAAGAAACGGTGACAAAGGGCCACATTTTCTTACACCTTGCATTGCTTTAAAGAATCCACAGGGAGAACCATTGATTATCATTGAGAAATGTGCTCTTGATAGGCATGAAAATATCCACTTACACCATTTCTTAGAAAAACCAAACTTATCTAGCACTTTGATAAGAAATTCCCAATCCACCCTATCTTAAGCTTTCATAATGTCCAATTTTACAATAAAAGATGGCAACAGATTTGATTTGATAGAGTGAAGCACCTCGTGCACCACTAGTGCCCCTTCTATAGTCTCTCTCCTCGGAACAAAAACTCCTTGTTCCAAAGAAATTATTTTTGGGATGAGGGGTTGCAATTTCAAATAAATCACCTTTGTAAAGATCTTGTAAATTGTATTACAGAGTGAAATGGGTCTGAAGTCTGCAAAAGTTTTAAGCTCCTTTAATTTTGGTAGCACAACTATATTTGTGACATTGAAATGCTTCAGCATTGTGCCTGATCTGTGTGATTCCTCAAGAGACAAGAGTAGGTCAAAACCCACCACATCCCAACATTTCTAAAAAAATAATGTCATGAAACCATCAGGTCCTGGAGCCTTATCTGGGGACATTGAAAAACCCACTTTCCTTAGTTCCTCTAGTGTGAATGGCTTGAGTAATGCATCATTATCACTTTGAGAAATAATATTTGCCACTGCAAAAAGAAAGTCTTGTTCTTATTGATTCCCCTGAGTAGCAGACTTGTGTGGAGCAAGAAGATCCTTGAAGAATTTTACTCCCTCTTTTTGAATTTCTTCTGCATTATTGATTTGATTCCCTGAGCATGTTTCTTGAATTGAGAAAATAGTTTTTGAATCTCTCTTCTTTCTAGCAGAAGCATGAAAAAATTTGGTATTGTGATCCCCCTCTTTCAGCCATAGCTCTCATAATTTTTGTTGCTAATACACTTCTTCCCGATTACCCAGTTCCACCCATAACTGTTGAAGATCCTTCTGCTTCCCATAAACAACATAATCCATTCCATTATGAATAATAAACTCATTAATATCTGCTAACTATTTAGCTACCTCTTCCTTTTGTATGAAAATATTTTTGAAGGTGCTCACATTCACATTCCTTGAACATTTTTGTGCCTTTTTGGGGTGGCACACTTACCCACCACTGTCTTAGTAAAGGAAGAAATAGGAATGCCTCAACCACATCTTCTCAAACTTGAAGGAAGGCTAATGTTTTGGTATCCCTGTTGGACTTGTTATAGATAGCAATATGGTATAGTGATCAAAACCAATAAGAGGAAGAATTTGTGAAGTCAAATTAGAAGATGTAAAGGCCCATTCTTGAGAAACTAGGAATCTATCTAGCTGAATTGCTATTTGTGAGAAGTATCTCCTTTGATTTGTCCAAGTAAATGTCCATTTCTCTAGTAAAATATCCCTAAGTGCATTTTCTAAAATGAAGCACCCAAAATTAGCCATTATTTTATGTGGTGGGCAGATCTCTCTTTATTTTTTATGGAGAGATACATTAAATTCCCTAGCAACAATCAACTTATGATTTCCCAAGCTTTGAACTAGAGTTGTCAAAGTATCCCATAGCCGCTTTTTATCTTTTATAGTTGTTGGGCCATAAATACTAATGAGCTTGAACTGTAGATCAAAACTCTATATATTCATAAGCTGCCAATTACTATCAGCATTTAAAGTATCCACTGTGACTATTCTTGGGTTCCATAAGGAAATGATTCCTCCTAAGGCCCTTAGACATGTACAACAGCAACTTTCCACTTGCCCCATTTGAAGACTATTGTTTCAAAAACTTAGATAATTTAGACTCTTGAAGTAGAAAGATATCTTCCCCACTAGCATCGATCTGATGCTTGATCTGGGCCCTTTTGTTAGGGGCATTAATGCCCCTGAAATTCCATGATGCAATCTTCATTTCATGTGAGGAGAGAAACATGCTCTCCTCGGTCTCTTATTGATTGAAAATCTCCCATCTAAAGTAGCTTGCATACCTGCCTCGATTTTCTCTTTTATCTTATCTGCCTTAGATTTCCTTCCTCTTTTGGCCAAAGTTTTTTTAACTAACACCTGAGAGATGGGTTTTTGGGATAAAGATAACTCCTAAGAAAAATCAAAACCAATTCCTACATATGTTTCCATTTCATTTATTTCCTCAATGCAAACCTCATTGGAGTGGAATTTCAACGGTACTATTTTTTCCCTTGATCTATCCTCTTCATGAAGAATCTCATCCGCTATCTCATCAAAGAGCTTAGAACCTATGGATTCGAGTAGTTTTTGTGCAATGTCTTCTAGCTTATCATGAAAAACCAATTGCTTAGATTCAGGATTTTCTCTGGAATTGGGCATTTCCTGATTTTGAAACTTGTAAGTACAGACAGTCTCGCTATTGGTTGAGCCATGTTTAACTTCATGACTTACAATCCAATTGCATATGCTTTGATTAGGAATATTCTGAGAAGAGAAAATCACATTAGTGAGTGGATGGTTTTTTCCCATGTTCATATAAGTTGTGATAGAGCACATCAGGAGGTAAATAAATTGCTTAAATTGGGCTAGTGAGAAAGAGAAACTGGGTGGAGAATAAATCACTTTACCCAGCTGGTTTCCCTTACTACAAATCTTGAGGGAAGATAGAATGTGTTGTGAGTGATCAAACTTCTCTTTCAAGCTTATAGTCTCTATTGATACCACCTAAAATGGCTGACATTGGTTTTCCCTCTTTTCAAAATCATGGTTAATGTCACATAAGATATTGCCTACGCTCTTGAGAGATAAATCCTGATCTTCTTAACCTTGGTCACCCATTTTTCTCACCTTAACAAAATTTGTAATCTTCTCAGTCTCTCTTTCCTTAGTAGGTTTATCTATGAGAGGACACACATTAACCATGTGTTCCAAATAATGGTATGCAGTACAAGAATTTTGGCTATTTTCAACTATAATCTCCTGTTCCCATGTACCAGACTTTGATTGAATATTTATTTGATTAGGAAAGGGTTTTGAAGTATCCAATAATATACAAACCCTAACTGGTAGGGACGGATTAGCAAAGAACACTTTATCATGTTTGAGAAAGATCCCTATCTAATTTTCCATGAATTCTATTAAGTTGAACTCTCAATATTCTAGAGGTAATGAGTGCAATTACACCTAGGATAGCATAAATTTAGCCAAAAATAGGTCAAGCTTAAAATTTGGTGTCCACAAATTCATACATAAGCTAGAGCCTTCATAGATCCAAGATTTAACTTAAAAAATTGCATCCCTCTGATCTTTATTATGAAATAGCACAATAAAAACACCCTCCTTCTTATCTAAATAAAAAACCTTTGAAACCTCTTCCCATTCATCGAAAAGAAAATCTCTTAACAACTCAATATCAAGAATTCGATCCTAGAACTTAAAAATTAGGGCTTGATGGCAAAGATCGCAAATTTGGTTTTGAAACAGATCCTCTGAAAAGGTTATGCCAACCACAGTCTTTACCCTTGATGATCCACATTTATGTGTTAGACATTGTTGCTCTTGTGTAGTTTTTTTGGCTCCACTTTCCTTTTCTAATGTTTTCTATTCTGAAGCCTTCACTTCTAAGGTTCCCTTCAATCCAAAACTAAAAGGGAACAAACATAATGGGAACTTAGGTACACATGCAAGGGTGGAACATAGGATTAATCCCATTGATTATCCAATCAATTCCCTTGATTGGATTAATCAAGTTAGCTAACTAATCAATCTATTTCCTCTCAATGGACCTCAACCATTGATCCTGATCTAGACTGGATTAGACTGAGAAATTCTATGATCTGAAGGTATGGTTACTATCAATAATTGATGAAAGATAAGACTACACAAGAATTTTCCCAAAATTTTGAGAACTAGAAAATTTGTCACTCTGTTTTACAGTTGTGGGGTATTGTCTCAGAAAATGCAGCTCACTATTTGAAAAATGTGGTTTACTATCATTTAGATGTAGTTTACTATTTTAGCAAATGAGGTGCACTGTCTTGCAAATGCAGTGTATTGTCTTTAAAATGTAGTGTACTATGTTTTGGCCCTAGGTTGAATGTTTTGAAGTGATTTTTCATTTTGGGAAATTGTGAAATGTGATAGAAAACACAGTAAACACTTGGAAAATAGATTTTGGCTAATTTTTGACTCTATTGACTTCAAGGTAGGCAATGATTTTGCAAGTTTTCTCCCATAAAACTCGCTGGGCCATGGTTTTCAAACAATTAAGACAAACACAACCTAAGGAATCATAGGTTTTGTCTAATAATGTGGGTGTACCTCACCTTTTGAGGGGATATTTTAAATCTTCATCCATAGAGTGGATGAACAGGGTATACCAAGGTCATGGACCACCTTGATACCCCTAGCCTTGAAAGAGTGTAAACTCTAGCAAGATACCTTACACCTCAACCATGGACAGATGTGGTGCATAGCTTCAAGGTACAATCCACATCCCTTGCACCACACTAATAGATGACCAAGAAAGTCTTGGTCTCTAAAAATAATAAGTTTCTAATGACTAGGTGAACATCGCCAGTACAACATCAAACATGAGACACCTAATCCTCTAATAAGCCTTTGTGTAGTCTATACACCCAAACTAAGATTGACATACGTGGTGTACATCACCAAATAGGGTTACTAACTTTTTCCTTCAGCCCTTTGATATAACCCACCTGAAAAAATGTGCTTTGGGTTGTTCCTAATGAGTTCCCTATGAGGATGTGTCTCAAAGGCAGGCCCACTAAAAGATTGCTATGTGTTTCTATTGCATGAAGTGCAATAGGAGAGGATACACACATAACACTATTCCCAAGATCACATGAAGCACAAGGGGAGAGGATACAAATACAAAAATGTTGGGATTAACAAAAAATGTGCAAGAAGCACTAAACATGGAAGACACTTATTCTTTTTAATCCCAAATCCAAATGTTCCTACTTTAAAAATCAAAGACACATGAAATCCTACAAGAACATGGATTAGTAGTCTAGATAGCGATGTCTTCTTCGAACGAACGTCATAGGCTACATACCAAATATTAGTAACACCAAAACCCTATACCATAATGAATGGAAAAGGAAGAAAATAAAATATTCCAGATTATACCCTTTTTACCACAAACAGGAAATTGTGTCATTTTGTGTCACAAATGTTGCAGACTGTTTCATGCAAATGCGGTGAACCAAATGGTGACTACGGTGAATGAATTGGCGACTACAGAGGATTGTTTTAGCAGATGCAACTTACTATCTTACACATGCATCACATTGTTTAATAGATGTGGTACACAATCTAAAAGTTGCAAAAACAACCAAATCTAGAATTTTTTTGAAAATATGGTGATAGAAATGAGGCAAGTAATTTTTCAAGATGTGAGAATTAAAACAAGAAACCAAAATAATGAAAAAAACCACAATAGAGAATTTTGATCATTTTCCCTAAAATGAATAGATGCAACACTTTGTGTCACATATGTGGCACATAATCTATGAATGTGTCTTGTCGTACAACAAATACATTGCTCCATACTACAATTGCATCACACTATCATATGAATGCATTGTTCTATCTTTCAAATACTTTTTAGACCTGAAAACTCAAAAATTTAACAAAAAATTCTTCAAATCCGGTTTGTTCACATCAAGTTCACCAATGTAGAATAGGGTAAAATCAAGGTAAAAGGCATGAATCAATAGTATCAAGCACCAACTACTTAAAACTCAAGCCTTAAAGACCCTAATCCAATAATGAAGTACAAATGAACATAAAAACATAAATAACAAAGAAATATTACCACAATTCCTATGCCATGGTTGAATCACCTTCATTGATCTTCTCCATTTCACTTTATATGCTTCCTTTCCCTCATATTTTTAGTATACAAGAATAAGCCTAGTGATAGTGACAACAAAATATCAAAGATAGTGGTTGTAGTAGCAATAGAATAGAACAAAATGGGGTTTGAAATGAGGATGAAAGGTCTCTTTTATAGAAAACCAAATTTGAATGAAGGTCCAAGATTAAATGATGAAGATCAATGGATCAGATTGCTTTGAGAAGAAAGGAAATATGATTAGAGAAAAAATAGGGTTTAGTTAAGGATGGATAGTGGAGATTAAAAGGAAATAAAACCTTATCAAGGGTAGAAATCCATTGAGATAAAAGAGAAGATTGGCACAAAAAAAGGTTGTTGGAGTAAATTAAATAATTAAATAATTATTTAATTTAGGAGGGAGAGTGAATAATTAAATAATTAAAGAAATTATTTAATTATAGAAGAAGAGGGAAAAGTTGAATTTTAATTAAAATAATTATTTAATTAAAAGTAGAGGAAATGGAAAAATTAGTAAATAATTAAAATAATTATTTAATAGTGGAGGGAAAAGTGGGAAAATAATAAATAAATAAGTTTTATTTACTTATGGAAGAAAAGGCCAATGAATAATTAGAATAATTATTTAACTATAGAAGGAAAATAAAAAATGAATAATTAAATAAATAAAAATTTATTTAATTATAGAGAGAAAGGATAAATTAGTGACGTAATTAAATAAATATTAATTTATTTAATTAATCAAAGAAATAATAGAAAAGGGGAAATGAATTAATTAAATAATTAAAATTATTTAAGTAATAAAAGAATATAACTTTAGACAATAATCAAATATTTAAAATTATTCAATTATGTGGGGAAGAAGGGGAATTGATGTGAAAAATGGCGTTCGTAGGCTTGGTACATTTTTTAATGTCTACAAGTTTAATACATAACACTTAACCAAAATTTCGATGTTTAGGTTAGATCACATAAAACCTAGATCATGGAGATATTTATTAAATATTCTTATAGATACTATTTAATAGATAAAATTGAAATCTAAATCAAAACAAACATAAAATGCTCATATATATCATGAAAATTTTATATATATGTCATCTCATATACAAGAATGCTAGTGAGGCCTATGGCTACCATACTCCTCAGGGCTTGGTGGAGGTGCCCTTCATGAGATGGTTAATCATGATCTAGTCATGAAGCTCATCTGCTCTCATAGGCCCTATGCTTCACCTAAAGAAATCACATCCCATACCATTGTCGCAACATGCTCCTAATCTATGTGATTTCTCTCAACCTGTACTCTAGCGATCTCTCCCTGCAACCTGATGAGTTCTGATTGCATGAAGGCCAGAGCCTCACTATTGGCTGGAACTTGAGAAGCTTGAAGCTCATCGTATACAATCTGAAGTTGTGCAATCTCACATCTTGCTCGTTCCTCCCCAATGATGGATAGATCAATATGCCTCATGGACTCCTCGTACATAGTCCTCCATCTCGCTAAGGGCTTGAAAAGGCCAGTGTGATGCCCCACACTAGGTGGTAGCATATGCTCTACATGTATGTCTAGATGTGGGGGAAAGGAAGGGGCCATCTTTGTAGTGACTCAACGAAAGAGGTATCACCACTCTCGCATGCACACTACACGATAAAAATATAAAGAACATTAGAACATGCCATGGTATATAAATAAAATATATATACGTAATCTTAAAATACATAATAAAAATATAATAACATATCGTTACTTGGATCTCTAACCCACCACTCAGGGTCTCACTATGGGATGATAGGCCCCTCATGTGCAGGAAGTGTGGAAGGTGTAGTACCACTAGCTTCCCCATGCTCATGATTGTTGATGCCTGTTATAGCTACCAACTATGCCCAGGTGACTTGTGAGTGAGATATATGTCTCTCCTCAAGGGCATTTGTGGCCTCATCTAACTCATTAGAATCATCACTCATCGGCTCTAGATCCTCCTCATCCTCATCCCCCAAGTCATCTGCTCTATCATCCTCATCTGCATTCCATTGACCACCTCCTTTGTTTCATCTCCTCAACCTGGAAGAGGTCTAGCATCACTTGTGGGATGATCATAAGGGAAGACGTGTGTCGATCGTGCTCTCACCCACCAATGCACATAGGCTATAGTGGTGTCTTCATCATCTAGGTCCGATATTGGGGGCACATCATGGTCCTCATCATCCGAGTCACTGAAGTACACATCATTAATTGTGGGTTGTTGAATGTCTCATGGTTTGGAGCCACTCTATGTTGATCTCAGGTATGTGGTTTGCAGCCTTGGAAGAACTTGAACTGTCCAAACTGCCTTATGACTCGATCATAATAAAAAGGCATCACTATATAGTCATTATGCCCCAATAGGATCCTATCCTCCTGCATCCTAACAAGCTGATGCGTGTGATCTGTCCATTGGGGCATGGTGAATTAGGGCCTCCATACTACCTCCTCCTCCTCGAAATAATCAAATTGAATCCTTCGATATAACAAATCTAAAAAATCCCAAGTCTATCTTAGGGTATAACTGAATGCTTGTGGGTACCCCATGACCTCTACTATGGTATAACATGTAGGCCTAGTACATGTGATATGCTCAAAGTCCCAAACCTGCAAGAGTGTACAATGTACTATGCTATCCATCTCTCGATAAACAAATTTCCTAAGATCATAATAAAGGTGAGCCAACATACTGCGACCCCATGTATAAATGGTCTAATGATGCTCCATCTCATTGATCATATGCATGAGGCCACCATCTAGATGTGTGACTCTTGTATCAGGAACAAGGGCTAGTGCCATGGTGACAACCATGATCCACCACATCAACGGTGAGTGCGTATAGAAGCCACTTAAGCTCCATGCATGCCTTGATCTTTGCTGGTGTAATAGGGTGACTAGTACAGTACTCAATATACCACCACATTTGCATGTGTGTGTGATCCTCCTCAATATGGACGGTCTCACCCCAAATGGGTAACTCAAGATGTAGTGTATATCCTCAAGCATCATCGTCATCTCCTCAAAAGGTAGATGGAATGTGGAAGTGTCTACATCCCATCTCTTCACTAATTCCATCAACATCACATCATGATATCTTATCAGTGGCATAATGTATATCCAAAATAATCCTATCTCACATAGAATGTTTATCTCCTCTGTGGTTAGTCAAGTAACTTGCTCCTAGAGAAATGTAAATAATCTACCTCCTAAATGCTAATGTGTGTGAGGCATAACCTGGAAAGAAGAAATAATGCTTCAATAACATACATAAAAACATTCATCAACCAATTAAAAATAAATTAAAGCTTCTCTAGGAAACTTGGGCCATTTTTGGATGGGGGGTCCTGGACACTTTGGCCATTTTGGGATGCTTTGCAATAAAACAAGATGCTTTGTGATATTTTTTGAAGGGGTCCCAAAATCTCCTAAATTACATAAAAAAAATGATATAAATATAAAAATATGAACATAAAGTAGAGTACAATGGACTAATTGTATCTCAAAGCATGTCAGAAGCCACCTTGTCTTGCAAAACAATCAGTCTAAGGGGCTTGATCAGTCATTGGCTCAACATTTTCAATCACTCTGCAACAAGGTAATTTCTCAAAAGGTAAATGTTAAAATGATAGTTAGAAATGTCATTTTCATCCATATATACTCAACTCTATTAAAGAAAGCATATTAAATTTCATTCAAATCAGCATATTGGGGGCTAGAGAACTCTGTTTTCGATGCCATTTGTTGCATTGGATTCATGCTTCTATCCCAAGTCTTATTTGATGTCCATCAATATGTGGTGTTGTAGAATCAATACCTTATTGTAAGCATTCACATCATCAAGAAAATAATTTTGATTTGGTTAGATTACTACCCTAATTCCACCTCCATAAAGCAATTGGAATCAAGGGGGCATACATCTACCCTTGAATTCAATTCTCTGTAGAAGATTGATTTTGGATGACTAACAAAACAGTTTTACAAGAAACAGTTCCTAACATTGTGGTTTTACAAATTACTACATTGGGGGCTTCATTCTTCCCATTTGTGAAAAATCCATATGAGTATCCTTTTTACAGTATGAATTAAGTGATTTAGCTTGCATATGTATGTAGTGTCATATGGCCACTAAAGTGGGGGTAAATGTAGTGTAGGAAATTGTACTCCTTTTGTGTGATAGTACAATTTCAAATTTAATTTGGAGCTATTTTAGTGACCTAAATTTTATGCATTTTACCCCTCATAAATAGGTTCCTAAACCCCTTTATTATGCATCCCAAGACTTATTTTTATCATTTTTCTGACATTACAACATGCATTGAATAAATATATTTAATTAATTTAATGTCCCAAAATTCATCAATCCAGGATTTTTAGGCCAGGACCCATTCATCCTTGGGTGAATGGTCCTCTTTAAGATCCAAATTCAAATTTTAAACATGTTTTTGGTGGAATTTTGAAGTTCTAGATTCAAGTTTTAGATGTCAACTTTCAGGATTTAATAATCGGAAAATTAAAAAGGAAGCCTATAAAGTCTAATCTTTTCACCATTTTACACTAGGTTGAGAGAATATTGAGAAGGTATTCACAAAATTAGCATTCAAGATCAAGGATGACATTCAAGCAAGCAAATTTGAAGTCTTGGAGCAACATTTCAATTATTTTTGTAGGTATTCAAGCTCATTTTGTGAAGATTGATCAAGCATTGTTCATGATT
Organism: Sequoia sempervirens; assembly: GCA_007258455.2. Classification (NCBI taxonomy): domain Eukaryota; kingdom Viridiplantae; phylum Streptophyta; class Pinopsida; order Cupressales; family Cupressaceae; genus Sequoia; species Sequoia sempervirens. The sequence goes on along the minus strand of VDFB02271358.1, from coordinate 91,706,544 downwards.
GAAGATTGATGCCTATGGTGGATCATGATGGATTCTAGATTTTGGGACATTTAACTAGCCATTTCCCTTGATCTAATGACTTATTTCCTAGTGACCCCATCTTCTATCTTCATTCTACTAGCTACCTAAAGCAAGGTATAATCAGATTTTAGATCTACTAGGGGATTTGACTTCTCCCTAACTAGGTCTTTTGTTCATTATTCATGTTCATTTAGGGATCTTATTCTAACACACTTGAATAAGGTTTCTTTGCATTCTATCTCCTAAGAATCTTAAACACACTTAAGATTAGGACTCATACACACTTTTAGGTTTCAAATCTATATTTTTCATCACAGTTTAATTACCAAATATGGGTTTTGACCAAGGCAAACCCCCATACAAACAAACCAATTTTTTTTAGTTTTGCTACAAGTACAGATCTAGAAGCAAAGATTGAAAGGTACGGGAAAAAAGTGCAGATCAAGAGTTATAGACCTAAATTTTGAAATTTCAGAAAGGCCTAGCAAGACCCATTTTCCTTAGGGAAAATTTGTCCTAGGAGGACACTCGGTATGAGCTTTTAGTGACAGGTGCATAAATTCATACTCTTCTCAGATCTACCAATGTTAGACTGAGGTTTTAAATTAATATTTCAAGTCTTACATTGAACAATTGCATTCATTTAGTATTTTTCATTTATCTCCCAAAAGTGCATTTCAAGTTGATTTACCCTATCCTCAATCATAAGGAAAACATCAAGATCTCCATTAAGACTAACTCACCTAAGGTTTACCCAAGGGGATCTCTTTTTCCTAATGAAAATAGTGAATAGGTATATTACCCTCATTCAAAACCTACCTCACCTATTCCCCTTCATTTCAAGTTTAAAGCATTCAAAGTTATGGTTGAGAATGAAATGGATATGAAAATCAAATGTTTGAGGTCAGACAGAGGTGGAGAGTTCACCTCCAATGAGTTCAATATCTTTTGTGATAATCGTGGAATATAAAGAGGCATTTATCTACCCCTAGGACTCCTTAGCAAAATAGAGTGGTTGAAAGGAAGAACATGATTGTTCAAGAAGTTGCAAGAATAATGATGAAAGAAGCAAATATAATGGAAGTCTATTGGAGAGAACCAATTCATAATACTATTTATATACTTAATAGAGTGCAAGCAAGAGAAAACAACACAAAGAATCCTTATGAGCTATGGTATGGAAGGATTCCTACTGTCAAATAATTTAGTGTTTGGAAGAAAATTCTATATCAGAAGAGATGAAGAAAACATAGGAAAGTTTGATGAAAGGTCTGATGAAGGTATTTTCCTTAGATATTCTACTAAAAGAAAATATTACCGGTACTACAACGAGAGGTTAAGAAAGATTGTTGAGAGTGCAAATGTCAAGGTTGATGAAGACCTACAAAATAATTCAATGGTAATAGATGGATATGAATCAAATGAGTCTATCTATAGAGAAGAAGAAAAATCTAAGGAAAAAGAAGTGCAGATTGAAGAGGAAGAAGCTCTGGAAAATATTCCTAAAATTCCTAAGTATGTATAGAAGAATCATTCTGAAAAATAGATTATTAATGATAAGAAAAAAGGTGTAATGACAATAAGGAAAGTTGTTGAAGAACAAGTAAATCTATGTTTACTTCTTGAAGTTGAACCAAAAATAGTGATTGAAGCATGCAAGGATGAGTATTGGATCAAGGCTATGGAAAAAGAATTAATGTAGATTGAGAATAATCAGACTTGGGAACTTGTCTCAAGACCAACAAAAAATAATTTAATTGGAACCAAGTGGGTATTCAAGAAAAACTAAATGAGAATGGAGAAGTAGTAAGAAACAAGGCGAGGCGTGTATGTAAAGGTTACTAACAAGTAGAAGGAATAGAATTTGAGGAGGAATTTTCTCTGGTGGAAAGAATGGAAACTATTAGATTTTTTTTGGATTTTGTAGCACATAAATATTTCAAAGTATATCAGACGTATGTGAACTATGATTTCTTGAATGGAGAATTAGAAGAAGTATACATAGAACAACTAGGAGGATTTCGGTTATCAGATAAATTGAATATGGCCCACAAATTGAAGAAGACATTATATGGATTGAAGCAAGATCCCAAAGCTTGGTATGAAAGGTTAGATAGGTATTTGTTACAACATGGATTCAATAAAGGTACCACAAATAGTAATCTTTACTTCAAAGTTGAAAAATATCAAATATTGATTATGGTTGTATATGTTGATGACATAATTTTTGGAGGAAATGAAGCTATGTGTAAGAATTTTTTAGAGGAGATGCATAAAGAGTTTGAAATTTCTATGTGTTGGGGAGATGATTTTCTTCCTTGGGCTAGAAATAAATCAAACAGATAAAGGTATTTTTATTTCATAACCAAAGTATGTCAATGAAATGTTGAAGAAGTTTAGAATGGAAGATTCTAAACTAGTATGTACTCGTATGATTACTGGTTACAAGTTAAGAAAGAATGATGAATCTCCTAAGGATGATAAAAGCAAGTATATATCAATTATTGAAGGACTATTATATCTAACTGCTACTAGATCAGATATCATGAATGCAATTTTCATTATGCCTATATTTCAAGAAGATCCTAGAGAGTCACATGTTGCAGCAGTGAATAGGATATTCAAATACTTTAAGGGAACTTCAGATCATGGCTTGTGGTATCCAAAGGATAATAAATTTATTTTGTGTGCTTACACAAATGCAGATTTGGTTTTTTGTGTAGATGACATAAAAATTACAAGTGGTGGTGCATTCTTTCTTGGATGCAGATTGGTGTCATGGCTAAGAAAGAAACAAGATTCGATATCTTTATCTACTACTGAGGAAGAATATATTGCAGCAGCATCTTGTTGCACACAAGTGTTGTGGATGAGGCAAACATTGAAGGATATCAGGGTGGTATATGATGAACCAATTTCTATCTTCTATGATAATACAAGTTTTATGAATATTTCAAAGAATTCAGTAATGCATTCAAGGAAAAAAAAATCTAAATTTGGTATCAATTTTTGAGAGAGAAGGTTGTAGATAATGAAGTGAAGCTTGAATATGTTCCTACAAAAGATTGGGTTGTTGATATATTTACTAAGGCTCTTCCTAAGGATACTTTTGAGTTTCTTTGTGAGAAGTTGGGGGTTATTGCCCCTCCTTATTTGAACTAGATGTATAAGAAGATGCATCAGTCCAGTGGATCTCAAGATTCATTATTTGGTTTGGATTGATGTTGGTGGCTACCTCTCAGGGGTAGTAGCTAATGGCATTTTTTTTGTTGTGGTCAGGATGAGTGAGTGTTGTCAAATGTTATGCAGTAATTGTTGATTGATGCAGTTTGGTGTGTGCTCCTAAGGGGGACAATGCAGAGTAGTGGTGAAAAGTATGATTAATGTCAAAGGAGGAGAATGAATGATGCAAATATTTTTTCTTTTTCCATTGATGTCAAAGGTGGAGAGAGTAATGTGAAAAAATATCTAAGGGGGACAAAGAGCAATGTGAAAAATATTTAGTTGAGAAAAAGAGAGAGAATCCTGTGAAATAAAGTAATGAGTTAATTGTGTAAGGGGGAGAAAGTAAAGAAAAAGAGATAATGATTTGGTATGAAATAGAGTAGTCAGGATCATATATGTTGTGCTTGTTGTTGATAATTTTTCACATAATGTGTTTCCATCAGTGACAAAGGGGGAGATTGTTGCAAGTATGAGTAGTTGGTGTTGTCATTGATGTCAACAAACTTGTATTGTCATTGCTGTCAACTATATGAGGATTACATTGCAAGGATGTGAAGTTGGTAATGAGTTGTTGTTGTCCCTAATGATGCTTTGATTAGTTGTATTGTGTTGTCATTAGTAAGCTACTAGTGTCAACCTACAGTTTTGCTTTGATAAGCTTTTGTTTATGGATGTATGTTTGAGTTTTTATTTTGCAGTTGTCTTTGTGGTAATGATGAAGTACTAAAGATGTTGATGATGTGTTTATGGTGCTTGGTTTCCAAGTGCTTTTGAGAAAATTGAATAAAAAGAGGAAACAATATTTTGTTGTGGTATTTTGTGTTTTGGTTTTGTTCCACAGTTCTTCTGGGTTGAAGATCTACTTGTGCAGTTCAGATATGTTGATTAGAGTTGTTTCATTCATAATTTAGTGTGCTAAATTGTTGTGCAGAGGAAGGTGTGTCCACCAGTGTGTGAACTGTATATTGCAGAGGTGTTTGGGAGAAATGTTCTTGCTTCGTATTTCTCCACATAGTGGTTTTAGGTCTTGCAAATCTAGAAGGGTGTTGATAGTGTTTGTATCTTTCTCCAGATGAAGTTGTTCATGGTTTGATTCTTTAAAAGTTAGTTTCTTGAGTTGCAATTTATGACAAATTTATCTGAGTGTACTAGGTGTGAACATTCTTCAAGTGAAAATTATTGCGAAGGAATTTTTTGGTTTCCAAGGTGTTTGTGGAATATTCTAGATTATATTCAAGTGTTATGTGGTGTCTGTGAGTCATCTTTGGATTTGGGGAAGCATGTAGTTAAGTGTTAACACGGGTACGGTTGACCTTGGGTGTTTACACTACATGTGAAGTTGCTTTGATATTTGTGGAAGCATGACATGGTGTGTATGAGTGGATTTAGGTCCTAGCTAAGGTGTGTTGTGGTCTTCCTTCATTCCTTTCCATTGTGGGTGTAACGCCTAAAAATGAAACAAGCTTTTGCACAATAGACAACAAGAATCAAGATTAGAAGCACACATGCATACAATACTAAAATCTAACATGCAAATTCATACGTTAAGCAACAAAGAACATGGGAAATTAATAACGTAATTAAAACTGAAACAATCTCACCAATTCCAAACGTATTTCCATGAATTATTCGATTGCCCTTCTCCATTTTGCTTGTGTAGTATAATTGCCCTCAGATTTTCAAGTTCGTGCAAGTATAGCCTAAGATAGTGATTAGCAAAATATCGAAGATTCAAGACAAAAGTGCTCTCAAAAGTCATAAGATTTCACGAGAGAGATTGGAATGAAGAATGACAAATCAATTTATAGAAAATTGATTATTCGAATGACAGGTCAAGATTTGAAAGACCAATAGACGGTTGAGATCGATAGATTAGACATGCATTCAGATAACTGATAGAAGTGACATGAGTGATTCGAATTAGAAATATAATTAAAGATTAAATAAATGGTTTAATCTTCAGTTCGACATTCGAAAACATAAGAAATATCTTTGCATGACAAAGATGAAGATTGATTAAAGCAACTCTTTGTTCGAACGCACGCACAACACTTAATTAATTAAATAAGAATATTTAATTAATATGCATGTACACGCAATTGAGTTAGAAGTGGACGATTGAATGGTTAGACAAGGAGATTACTCGAAGACGCCACTCAGACATCAAATGAAGAGTTAACTGAACGATTAACATGGATGTCGAGTCGAGTAAAAGTGAATACTTAGATAACTCACATAATTATCTAAAATATAGAAGAATGTGTTAAAATAGAATTAATGAATTAAATAATTCATTTAATTCAAGAGACTCAATATTCGAAGGATAATTAAATAAATAAGATTTATTTAATTAAGTGACAAAAGGGATTTTAAATGAATAATTAAATAAATAATGAATTTATTTAATTATAGTTGAAATATGATAAAGAATAAATTAAATAATGATTTATTTAATTTAACCGGAAGAATAAGGTTAATTAGTAAGATAATTAAATAAGAAGCGTTTATTTAATTAATTAGATAGAATAAAGAAAAGTGTGAATTAATTAAATAATTAAGATTATTTAATTAATAGAAGAATTAATGTTAAGATGAATTAATTAAATAATTAAGATTATTTAATCAATAGAAGAATTAATATTAAGATGAATTAATTAAATAATTAAGATTATTTAATCAATAGAAGAATTAATATTAAGATGAATTAATTAAATAATTAAGATTATTTAATCAATAGAAGAATTAATGTTAAGGTGAATTAATTAAATAATTAAGATTATTTAATCAATAGAAGAATTAATAGAAGATGTGGTTAATTAAATAATTAAGATTATTTAATTAATAGAAGAAATTAAGACTATTGAGACTAAAATAAAGAATTTATTTAATTATGACCGTGAAGAATAGAAATAATGAAGAATATGGAAGTCGCAGGCTAAAAACCAGATTTCGGTGTCTACATTTGCCCCTCTTTGATACAATGTCATTTCGGCATTGTGTCAAAGAAAGTCGATAAGAAATATGCCCCAGTCATACTCCAGTGTAAAACAGGTGAAGGTATGCCCCCTCGGGAGGACAGGCGGGTTCAAAGAACATGAGTGTGCTCTCGAAAATGATGAGAGAACTAGAAGATGAAAGAAAAAAGATAGAGAAAAATAGATAAGGGTGGTGAAGATGTAGAAAAGAAGAAATGTTAGTGCAAAAAGAAAGATCGAGAAAGAATGAAAGACAGGAGATAGATGTTAGTATTAGCAATCTTCGATATTTTGCTGTATCACAAAAGGTACTGCACTTTATCATCATTGGGCGGGACTAATACAAATGGAGAAAAACACCATGATATGACATAAATCAAGGTGTGCAAGGTCATCCACTTGCTAATAACAGACAGTCGCAGACAAGGATTGTCATTAACTCATACTAAAGGCACAAGTTGCCCCAGTATTTTTGTCAGGACAAACCACAGACAGCAAACAAAGTAAAAGACGGGTCATGAGACGTCATTGCTCCTCTAAGTCCTTCATGGGACATCCTTGAGGAAACTAGTAACATGACTCAAAATCAAATTGAAAAGACAGTCAATAGACAGCTGTCAAAGAAAATAGAATTCTGATACATCGTTGCTTCTCTAAATCCTTCATGGGACATCCTTGAGAAAGCTAGTAACATGAATCCCAGTCATCAATTCAAGATAAATGATATGATAAACAAGCCATAAAATCAATAAGCCAATGAAAATATTTGCCAAAACATGATTTGTTTGTTTGATTTGTTGATAGATAGAAGGATTGATTGGTAGAGCCTGATTTCAGGAGATACACATACCGGATAAGACTGTAAGTCTGGTTTCGATGTTATGACTATCTGTATAAGGCATGACAAAGCCTGGTTTCAGAAAGACATGTATCGTATAAGACGTTGAGTCAGATGTCGTTGATGTGATAACCTGTGTAAGGCTACGTTTGATTGTTTTGACCTTGTCGATTACGTAGGAAGGACGCATCCTGAATAAGACATAGGTTGATTGTTTTGATAACGTCTGTTTCCAAGAAGGACACATCCTGTAGCAGACGGTTGGTTGATCTGTTTAAATTGTTTTGTTTGGCAAGTTGTTTGATATGACTCAGAGACATTGCTAACTTTTTCACCAGAGTACCGCATGACTTGATATGACGTGCTGACAATTGGATCGTGGTGGTGATGAAAACCCTAAAGGACTGACCTATGCCTCTGGGCTCATCGTAGATGGCCTTTGGCTTCACGCTTTGTAACACGAGACCTCATAGTTCATCATCGGCACCGGTAATAAGATCCCACTACAAATAGAAGACGTGTGAAAGTGAATGTGACGAACCCTAATGGACTGACCTAGTGTGGCCTCGGGGGCTCATCGTGTGATGGCCTTGCCTACGTTGTACACGCAGAGGCCTCGTAGTTCGACACGACCAATGACCTTATCATATAGACAGATGTATTGACGCAAGACTTTATACATACAAACCTAAACGGACTGACCTAATGTCTCAGGGGCACATCGGCAGATGGCCATGCCTACGTCCAGTCGTAGAGGTAACGTAGTTCGACATGACGACAAAGACTGACAAGTGCGACTGACTCTGACTCTGTTTTTGGATTTTTGAATTTTTTTGAATTTTTCATGTTTTCTTATGGTGTTTCGTCTTCCACATAGCCAATGTAAGAATTAATATGACGCACGTCAAATATTTCCCCCCGGTCGAGTATAAGACCAATTGATTATGAATAGAGTGAGATGGGGGATATGAAATGTTCTCGATGTCAATCGTTCCAAGCTATGGAAAAGACTACCACTTATTAGGAATGATATATACAAGTGATGGACACAAAAGGTAAGGGATATGTACATGATAGGTAGTATGTATAGGGATAGGTAGACTATGTATGGGGAAGTGGACTATGTACAAGGTAGTGATTCCTACCAGCAACCAAGCAAGCATGCACAAGAATCCAAGGACAACCATGATCTTGCCCCTAGTCAAGCTGAAAACCAATTGATAGGTGATGAGGATGGTGGCAATGTTGTTTGACGTAGGAAGGACACATCCCGAAACAACATGAGGATGATGATAATGTGACTAAAGGATCAAGGTTTGCAGCCATGCTAGAAACAAAGCCAATGAATGTTTTGAATGATGCACTAGAATGCATAGAAAGATTATATGGATTGGGCTTGTTGCATTTGGAATGACTTTTCAAGATTGGATGGGATGATGGAAGATCCTTAGACCATTGACAAGGGAAAAACCAAGGCATGTGATAGGTATTGCGTATAAGGATAACTCGTTTGGAAAAATGCTATGAAGGATATGACATGATATTTCATGGATAGTGTATGACCAAAGGATAGACATGTCAAGAGTTTTTCCAAAGCATGATTTATGTTTGTACCCATCCTTATCAAGATCAAAGTAGGTGGGAAAATGGATGTGAGAGGTAGGGCTAAGATGGATAGATGGAAAGGTCATATGAAGGGAATGGGAGATGAGACAACTTGCCCCCCAAGTGTAATAGTCCACATAGATAATTTCTTACACATGACGCCTATTTGCCAAGTTTTCATCATGGTACTTATCCAAAGCGCCATAAGAATGGTTTTCACTATTGGATGAAATTTTTCTCTTGACTTTTTTCTTTTCTTTTTGGTGTCACCAAGATGCCTGTTTGCCAGGTTTTCATCAAAGTGACTTTTTTTTCTTCTTTTTTTCTTTTTTTAATTTGGATAGCCTCGATGCTTTAGATGATCACTGATTGTTATGAATCCATTGATAGTGCTGATGTAGAGACTGGTGCCATGATATTCCAATAATAACCTTGATGAAGTAGTTGCCTTGTCAGGATCATAGCACTTGCATACAATTGATTGATGTCATTGTGATCCTTGTTGACACTAGAGTTGGCCTTATCAAAATACGCACATCGCGATAGAGTGCCATGGGAGTCCTTACAATAAAGAGTTGCTACCAAGATGCGACGGATTTGTGACATAGGATTTTTAGACTTTAGGCAAGATGTAGGATTATGACGGATGATGGTAGATGCATTTGGCAATTTAGATGTAGGAATTTTTATTTGCCAAACTTGGGGTGATGGATGATGGAGACTGGGTTTTAGATTGGGATAATGTTTGGAACCATAACTTTTAATTGCCTTGTATGATGACCATTTTGAAGGAGGTGGACATTTATTATATGTGGGAGTCCTCTTTTCTTGTGGCTCCACATTTTGATTGACTTTTACTTTTGAACTATTTTCTTTGCTTGATCCATTTTTCTTTGGGATCCATTTGAACTTTATTTGTCCACTTGGATTTTTGATTGATTCAATGGCCTTTGATATTTGATTTTGAACTTTGAATTTGGAAGACTTTTGTTTTTGTTGGTTCCAAATGGAAGGTTTATTCATGTTGGAATGACAATTTATGGTATGGGGGGAAGGAGTGTTGGCAACAACCTTATGATAAGAACTACTCATGGCCTCCACTTTGATGTTTGTATAAGATAAAGTTGCCCCCAATATCGAGGAGGTACCATTAACATCATTAGATTTGCTGACTGAAGGATAACCAAGACCTTGATGCCTAGGATTTTCTTGAAACTGTATTGGTTCTAGAATTCCTTGCTCATGTATTCCTAGTCCTTTTCCTTGATATTGCATGCTCTAACAGATTCTGTTTGCGATGGGGTATTTTTCATTTTGGAAGCAAGATGCTAACCCATCATTGTGTTTGTGGAAACTGTTACTTGGAATCTTCTCCTCTACAAGAAATCCTGATTTGATAAAAGTGGATGATCCTAGTTGATAGGATCTCTTAGCTTCATTGACATGTTGGATATCTTTGGTGTGATTTTGTGACATATCAGATTCAGAGGATTCTACTAGTGCTTCCAAGTCGATGTCAAATCCGTCTTTATGGTCATTGTCATAGAGTCCAATGAACTCAGCTATAGCTTGATCATTTGCAAATATGTCCAGAGTAGAAGACTCTCATTCTATAGGAATATCATCTATGTTTCCAAAGGAGGCAAGTGTCTCATTTTGGGAAATGGATGTGTTATTTGCTTGGATAGGGTCATCTTCAAGTGTTTGATCATGAATGGCATAAAGGTCAAGGAGTGGATCATTTTGGACTTCTTGCTCAATAATAGTGTCTTGATCAAAGATGGGTTTATCTTGAATGATATGATTGGGAATGAAATCTTGATCAAGGATAGGCGTACTTTGGATGCCATGATTATCTAGAAGGAATTCTTGGATGGACTTAAAGATAGGGTCGTGGGATAGACTACTTTGATCTTGACATGAAGGTGAAGCCACAAAGTCATGCTTTGGACTTTCCATTTGACATGTATCCTCAAGTTTAGTAGATGGGATGTGACTTTGGAGACCATGAATAGATGTATTGTGATGACTAAATGTAGAGTGAGATGGAGTGGCATGGAAGGGATTAGTGGATGAAGGACTAGGATAGGACATGGAGGATTGGAAGGGATTAGTGGATGAAAGACTATGATAAGACATGGAGGCTTGGAAGGGATTAGTGGAAGGTTGGTTTCCCTTGTCAAGGTTAGGATAAGGGTGATAAGTGGACATTTGTTGTGGATTCATGGCATGGATTATGCTAAGGGACTCTTGATAATGAGGGTAGATGGATGGAGGACTAGGACTTATGGATTGTTGGTAGGAATGATATGTGGGTAGTTGACCATGGGTTGACATTGATTGGCATTTGGATTGGATATATTGTCTTTTGAAGTCTAGGGCCTGTTGGTATTGACCATTATGGAGTAACTGGTATTCAACTTGACTAGCACGCATATCAAGGTAAATTGTAGACATGGTGGTGAGGTTATGATGAAAGATGGAGTATGACTAAGGTATGTGATATGAGGGCTAAGGTATGACAATGAAAAGAGTGACTCAAATCTAAGGTATGCAACCTAAGCTATGTTTTTGATATTTTCGTATGCAAATTAAGGGATGTCCTATGATGATACTAGTCTAGACTCTAAAGGTGCAAGAAGTCTAAGTGAGACCCTAAAATGATCAATTCTATAAACCCAAGGTGAAGGGACCAACTACCTAAAGTCAAACCAAGGTGTCAATTTAGATAAGTCAAGGAACCAATGTAGGACAAGGATCAAAGACAAGTCGAGTTTCCTAACTAGACTGATGAGCTAGGATGACTCTCTGTAGGACAAAGTATATGATGATAAGACTAGGTTCAATGACAGATTTCGTTGACACTATGACCTTTCTAGAGTATAGATGGTGGACTACTCCTAAAGTTTGTAAAAGTGACCTCTCTAAAAGTCTAATGCAAGGTGATATGTACCCTATGATGAAGCTAAACTCTAACTAAAGACAACTATGGTAATGACTAAATGACCCTAAAGGATGCAAAATTGAGCAAATCGTTTCAGGCTTCGCTTCGTTGACCGCTTGTGTGAAGATAAATCAAACTGCTGCCCGGTGCTACCATTTCCAAGCCATTCGTGAGCGTTTTTCCCACCGTAATGTAAGCCCAAAGTTCTGAGCTGGTAACTGCTTTCTTACACCCGTGGATCGCATTGTGACAGCGCAAGGGGAGAGGATAATTTCGATATACCAAATCGGCAGGTAACCAGACTTGTGCTGCACCAAACAGCAGACACTTGTTAATTTTAATCCAAATGAAAGATTTGCTACGCCACCAATAATAATCTATTTTAAATTTAATTTATTCGGACAAGCGCCCCATTACGTGGCGATATCATTAGTAATTTTCACTTCCGAAGTCTCTCTCGCCAATCGTCTCCGCAAAAAGCTACACCCTTCGAACACATGTTAAAATCAATATCGCAGAATACGTAACCAATTGAAAATTCCGTGATTGCCGTGAAGTAGAAATAACAATTCTACTTTCAACACCATATTGCTTTTTTCATTATGTTCTGATATCACTTTACATTCAAGAATTGCCGATGTTGTCATTTCCTCGATATGGGTTCATAAACTCAATTATGCGTAAACTTCACATGCGTTCCGTGAAACCAATTATGCGTAAACTCACGCGGTTCGAAAATCAATTATGCAGAACTTCATGCTACCATTCCGCATCAAAAATCTGCAATCGTAATTAAAGATTCACTTTATCCGCTGAAGATGGTGTCTTCACGTCGGGTTCACCAAAATGTAACGTCTGAAAATGAAACAAGCCTTCATGCACAATAGACAACAAAGAAGATTAGATCGTTAGAAGCACACATGCATACAAATACTAAAATCTAACATGCAAATTCATACGTTAAGCAAAAAAGAACATGGGAAAGTAAAACGTAATTAAAACTAGAACAATCTCACCAATTTTCAAACGTATTTCCATGAATCATCTCGATTGCCCTTCTCCATTTCGCTTGTATGGTATAATTGCCCCTGATTAAGTTCGCAAAAGTATAGCCTAAGATAGCATTCAGCAAAATATTCGAAGATTCAATAAAAAGCTGCTCGTTAAGTAAGATTTCAATGAGAGATTGAATGAAGAATGACAACCAACAGTAGAAAATTGATTATTCAACGACAGCCAAGATTGAAAGATTAACATAATGGGTTGAGATCAAGAGATTAGTCAGCGCATTACAAGTTAAACCGATAGAAGTATTACTGAAGTGATTCGATTAGAAATAGAATTAAAGATTAAATAAAACGATTTAATCTTCAGTTCGGCATTCGCATCATAAGAAATATTATCTTTGCATGACAAAGATAAAGATTACTATAACGCACTCTCTCGCTTCCGAATCGCATCGCACATCATTTAATTCAATTAAATAAGAATATTTAATTAATCAAGATGTACACGTAAATTGCTGGAAGTGGATGATTGAATGGCCAGATGAAGAGATGACTCCTCGTAAGACGCCTAATTTACATTAAATCAATAGTTAATCAGTAACGACAAAAATAGATGTCGAAGAGGAATATTTTTGATAACTCACAATTATCTAAAATATAGAAGAATGTAAGCAAAAAATAGAATTCAAATGGAATTTAGACAAATCTTCTACTTAATTCAAGACTCGATATTCGAAGGATAATTAAATAAATAAGATTTATTTAATTAAGTGACGAAGGGGATTTAAATGAATAATTAAATAAATCATGAATTTATTTAATTATAGTTGAAATATGATAAAGAGTAAATTAAATAATAATTTATTTAATTTAACCGGAAGAATAAGGTTAATTAGTAAGATATAATTAAATAAAAAGCGTTTATTTAATTAATTAGATAGAATAAAGAAAAGTGTGAATCAATTAAATATTTAAGATTATTTAATTAATAGAAGAATTAATAAAAGATGAATTAATTAAATAATTGACATTATTTAATCATGACCATGAAGAATAAGAATTATGAAGAATATAGAAGTCGCAGGCTAATAACCAGATTTCGGTGTCTACAATATGTATATTTTTGTATTATCCTATCACACCTATTTCATTGATGATGTACCATGACATTCTCCTTTTTTTATAATGATATATATGAGATATGCATGCTTCGATTTGGCTTCATTATGTGTTTATGTGATGATTTATGGATGATGATGTATGTTTATATATGTTTTTGTACTTTTCTGGTGTATGCATGTAATGTGGATGGATGGATTGATCATATTTTGTTTCATATGAGGTTTTATTATGTATATGATGGATTTTTATATATGACAAATGCATGCCTTATACATAATACATGATGTTTTCATTGTTTTATTATCATCACGATATGTATTGATGACATTATGGATGCAAGATGGATATGGTACTAATGATTATTGTTATGTAAGATGGATGTTAGTTAGAAGAAATATTTGATGATGGATAGAATTTTGATGAACATGTTAGTTTTGATGATTATTTCTTTTGCTTTGCTTGGAGACTTCGCATTTGTAATAATCCCCATTGATATAGAAAATGAATACGATGCACCAGGGTATTAATAACCAGGGTGAATTTGTATCCATTGTGTGGACTTTGACTTGACATAAAAAGAATATTTTTGCTCATACTAGACATACAAAAACTTTGTTTAAAATATATGGTTTGGTTGTGTTAAAACTTTCCGTACCAGTTACACAGAGAGGTATGAAATACCTAACATGCAATTGCTACACAATTTTTCTTAAAACAACTTCCATAAACTCAATAAAGCAAGTATTCATTGTGGTAGTATCACAAAAATATTTTACAAATAGAAAATCGAAATGATGCTCAATTTCCTTCATTCCTTCTCTAAATCCTTATGGAAATCATCAAGAGATCCTGGGAATAAGTCAATAAAATAAATCATAAAGATAAGACTATGAAAAGATTAAAAAGAGTTGCAGTATCACTTTCCATATCTTTTTTGAGGTTTTGGTATATTATCCATTATTGATCATGTCTATCGTACAAACAAATCCATTATGGAATATCTTAGGATGTTGTTGGTGAATTGTCAAACTATAGGTAGTTAATACTTTGGCATTTTTTTCGTTTGTTTGTAATCAAAGCTTTTTAATTGTTTGCTAGAAAGTTTTAGCTTTTGATTTTTGCTTTGTTTGTTTGATTTTTTTTCAAAGGGTGAATGTGATGGTTTGTTTATTATGGCTGGAATTTTTTTATTGTGGATTGTGATGATGGAGCAGGGCTTTTTTTTTTCTTGAGTTTTATGATGTTTTTGTTGTTTTCAGGGGACTAACCTAGGGCCTCGGGGGCTCATCAATGATAAGCCTTGCCTACGTTGTATGCGCATAGGCTTGTAGTTCGCTTGGTTTGAATGTGAGTATTTTTTTTTATCTTTTTTTTTTTGTGAATTTTTTTAGATTTTTAACTTTTATCTTTTTTGCATTTTGAACTTTTGTGACTGTTTTTGGATTTTGAATTTTTGTGATTGTTTTATATTTTTTATTTTTTACTAAGCTAAAATAAAGCATGAAAGAAACCTAAGGGGACTAACCTAAGGCCTCAGGGGTTGATTAGAGATAATCCTTACCTATGTTGTACATGCAGAGACCATGTAGTTCAACTGATGTTGACTCAAAGCATAACATGTTTATGGATTTCAAACAATGTTGGTAACAAGGATTGATATTTCACTTCTGCTTCTAGAGGATATGTTGTAGGAAATTTACTTAACTAGCCGTGAGGTTCAAGCAAATGTTGATATCTTAGAATTTTGAATTAAGGAATAATCTAAAGTTGTTTTGATTTTTATTGTTTTCTAGATGTTTTTGATTTTCGATAATTTTGACCATGATAGAACGTACAAATATCTAATCCACGACCAACTTCAGGAAGTTTCCAGCAGTTTGAGACAAGACTACTTTCCTAAATCAGTAATGAGCCATGGTTTGACACATGCTTTATTATGGGACGAATGGGTGGATTCCTTGGATAATGCTAATAGATAATGATGTAAGTCTTATTCAAACATAGCACTTGTTTGCTAGGTTTTCACTATGGTACCTATTTTAGAAGTGCCACAAAGTGGTTTTCACTAAAAGAATGTTTTATTCCTCTTTTTTAATTTTATTTCTTTTTTCTTTTTTTGATTTTTTAATCTTTTTGATTATTTTTTTATATTTTTACCCTTTTCCTGGGGAATTCTGATGTCTTTTCAAGCATAGAACCTCTTGAGGTGGTTGTTGTTTAGTGGTTCAGCTAAGGGTTCTCCTTCAGGAGTATCCGACTAATAAGCTCCAAATCCATAGCTTGTTGTGATAATGAATGGGCCAAACCAATTGGGTTCAAACTTGCCTTTATCATCTTGATTCAATTATACCTTTGATTCTCTTTTGAGTACCAAGTCACCTCAACCCGAAAAGTTTTATGTATTGATCCGAAAGGGAAATAAAAAGAGCAATGGAAAGTACCAATAAAGAGCAAATGGAAAAAATTTTAAAGAGCAAATTGGTTTTAAAGGAAAGATATACTAAATAAAAGTTTTGAATTTTAGCCAAACCAAGCAACCACCCAAAGTAAGAGAGACACAGAATTTGTTATGGGAAAAACAAAAACCCCAATATTAAGGAAATGTGGAGGCAAAATGCCCAAGAATACAAAGAGAGAGAGAGCTTTAGCCTTAGCTTGCTTGCTTGAGTCTTGAAGAATGAGAGGAGAGGCACCTCAATAAGTAGAGGTGAGAAGAAGGAGTTAGAATGTAACTCCCAACTCAATGAATGCCACCATTCATCTATGTGTGTGTAAAGTGTCACCTCTTAAGGAGGTGGTTACAAATATTCCAATAAAGGAATAAGCCACCCGCTGGCTACAAAGGAGATGACAAAGATTAAAAGACTTGTAGGGACTCGAATATTCCTACAAGTTAATAAATAATTACAAATAAAGAATAACCTTTACCAAGTAAAGATTAATCTTCTAACATCCCCCCTTAAGCTTTACTTGGGGAGGTTACATCAAACCCTTCAATGGGTTGTAATACAAGATTTTTACAATGAAAGAGAAATTTATCTTTACAAAGAGCTTTGGTGAGAATATCTACAACTTGATCTTCACCTTTACAATACAAAAGAGAAATTTGCTTGTCTTCAATTTGCTCTCTAATGAAGTGATGTTGAAGAGAAATATGCTTGGTCCTTGCTTAATACTTTGATTATCACAATATAAAGGATTAGGATCCTTTTGAGGTAGACCCAAGTCTTCAAGTAATCTTCTTAACCATAATGCTTATGTAGATGCATTTGTACAACCTTTATATTCAACTTTTGTAGAACAAAGAGAAGTAGATTGTTGTTTCTTACTATTCCATGAGATTTCACCTGATCAAACAAAGAAACAATAACCACAAGTGGATCTCCCATCATTGGGATCACCTCAGTATAACCTTTTAAAGAAAAATCACAATTTGCATCATAAAAGAGACCAAGATTAAGAATTCCTTTAACATATCTTAAAATTATTTTGCAACTTTAAAATGAGATTGTTGTGGTTTAGACATAAATCTGGAAACCAATCCAACACTTTAGGTGTTTGCAAAATTTGCATACCCAAAAAATAATGTAATAGGCCCAAATTATAAAATAATAATCGCAATATCATTTTCACTATGCTTAATATATAAATTTGGATCATTTTTACTTCTAATGAAACCATGAGATAGAAAGTAAGCATAGCCCAAATTATAAAATGTCAATATATAGACATAGCAACAATAGTTCTAGGTTTCCTCTCACTACATCATTTGTTGTAATGTAAAGGGAAATTGTGTCAAGATTAATAATAAAGGACTTTGAAAAATTGGTCCTAAAGATGGTTTTAAAAAAAAACCATATTGCCTTCAAAAAAAATAATGAAACATAAAAGTTTCAAGAACTTGATCCCCATCAATTAAGAAAATAGATCTAAGTTCATAAAAAATAAGTAAGTGCATACCATCAAAGTGGATGGAAATATTTTCCATGGGTCCCAAAAAAAACTCCAATGAGACTTGATAAAATATATGATTCATTATAGATAGAGCTCCCTATGCAACATTACTGCAAATGCGACTAGCACAAAAAATATATATGTAAAGGCTCCATTGAGACTTGATAAAGAGATTAATTTTCAAAACATATATAGATGGAATAAATCCATCAAGAAGGCAAATACTCCAATGAGCTTTTAATTTTTAAAAAAAAAATAGATGAAATAAATCCTTCAAAAAACCAAATTTACCAATAAGGCACAATATCAGATTAATGAGACACAATAAAATATCAAATTCCCTTTATCAAAACAACATAATTGGAGTTGAGAAGGAAACACTAGGTTTGTTTTAAATATTACAATAGATCAAGACTTAGGTAGAGAGAATGATAATTTCTCAAGCCACAAATCAATCCACCTTAAGTTATAAATAATAATAATAATAATAATATTTAAAAAAATTGTGATGGAATAATGGGAAATGCATGCTATGAAGAGAATAATTATTAAGTATAAATAAGTCATTTAAGATGATATTCATGCATTCATGACTACATGAATATCCCCTTTTCATATTCCAAATATAATTGAGTAAAAACAAGTACACTATTATTGGGTTGATCAAGTCCAATAATAAAGTACTTGTGAAGTTATTTAAAAAACAAACTTTTTATGTGAAGTAACATGTTGAGATGCACCTGAATCATTAACCCATTCAAAAGGTTTAGAAACATTAAAACTACATGTAAAAGCACGTCTAGATTGATTACCATTGTTATGAAACTGTTGATTATTTTGATTCATAGGCTTTTTCTCATTTTTCTTTTTAAAACAAGTATTTTTCCAATGACCATCCTTATTGCAATAAGTGCAATGTGGTCTCTTAGAAGAGTTAAACTTTCTAAGATCATTGCCATTATTATAATGAGGTTTTGGAAATCTTCATAATGTTGTTGCTTTACTGAGGGTTTTAAAATTCTTTTATTTATGATTAATGTTGTTACTGCTCCTATTAGACTTAAGAGTGCCAAACTGAATTAACTTAGCCTCTTCTTGTCTTAATAAATCATGAAAAATATCATAAGTTAATTGAGTAGCTAAAGAAGGAATAGCTAATTGAGCATGAATAGTAGTAATGAATTGCTGAAATTGTCTAGGAAGACACTTTTTAAGAATAAGATGAATTAATCTAAGATTATCTAATTTAACTTCTAAACCATCCAATTGACTATTTAAAGCATCAAATTTCAATAAAAAATCATCCATAGATTTAAAATCAGAATACCTCAAATCTTCAAGTTGATCTTGAATTTGAATTTTTCTTGATTCACGAAAATTCATCATAAATTACCTTTGAGTTCCATGTCCCATGTGGCTCATAGACAGCCATGGCTATGTCCCAAATGTGAAACAGGCAAAGTTCGGGCCATTGAGATACCTATGAGGCCAAGGGCTTCTTCATTTTTGAGATTCCATTTTTCGATTTCATCTTTGGATGCAGAAGAACCTGGTTTAGATTTAGGATCTGTAGTTACATCTAAAAGATGTTTAAACCGAAAAATAAAGCATATATGAGTTTTCCAAGAATGATAGTTAGAAGAATTCAACTTAATTTCAGGAATTAAAGTAGACATTGCAAAAATATTGAAATGCACAAATTAAAACTTTAAGAAATATGGCAACCAAAAAAAAATTTAGCCCTCTATAAATAAAATTAAGGTCTTCAAAAAATACGCCCCTTTGTTCTAAAATAAAATTTGTAACTAAAAATAATAATTATAAAATTTTTATTTTTCTAAATTACTATAAAGAAATAATAATAATGTATAAGAAAAATTATAAAATTAAAATGGCTATATATAAAGAATTTATAAATTGAATATATGTATTTTTTTTATCAAAAACTATAAATTTTTAGTGATTAAAGTTTCCACTTAAAAAGGTTATGGCTAAGAAACGCCATTTCCCTTTGTAAAACCTAATCCCAATCTAAAATAAGAAGGGGAGACATTTTAAAACTTTATCCTAAAATAATTCTGCCCACACACAGCTAATATAAAAAATAAATGAAAGGTAGAGACAACTAATCCAACAGTAAAATCGGATAGATTTCTTTAACCAATTATTGAAGTGGGTGATTTAAAAATAAATGAGTGGGGAGGGATGTATAATTTTTTTTAAAAGAGTACCCTGAAAAATTTTTTTTTTTTTTAAATCCTAACAAGGTAAAATTATGGGGAAAAAAAAATAAATAAATTAATGAGAGCCACTCAAGAGGTAGGTGGAGAAAGAGAAATGGAAGATTCCTGAAGATGTAGAACCCTGAGCAGGGTAAAAAACCCAAAGAAAAATAAAATAGTGGTTTTTTTTATAACTCTTTGAAATTTATTTTAGCATTTAGCATTATAGAAAGGGAGAAAAAAAAAAAAAAAACCACAAAGGGCAGAATTAAAGAGAGATAAGAATTTTTAAATTGTGTTTTTTAGATTTTGATATTTTAATCAAATAAATCAAAAATGAGGGTTTTGATTTATATATATATATTTTTTTAAAGAGATAGATATAGCTGATTTTTTTGAGATTTAAAAAATTAAAAATTCTACAAAAGCTCAAAAACAAATTGATTTTTTTAAAGAAATTTCAACATGCAAATAATAACATGCAGATTTTTTCTATAGATTTTTTAAAGAAATTTCAACATGCAAATAATAACATGCAGATTTTTTTCATAGATTTGCAAAAAATCTAATTAGTTTTTTTTCTAAAAAGAGTTTTTGAAGTAGGGTTAGATCCCTAAAAAAAAATGATTTTTTTAAAGAAAATTGAACATGCAAATAATAACTTGCATAATATAGTGATTTTTTTAGAGATTTAGCTTAATATTGCAAATAAATAAATAAATAAATAAATAATTACAGAACTAATGAACTGTTCTAAATAAATTGAAAAATAACCCTTTATTAGAGGGTTTTTTAATTTTTATGCAAAAAATAAAACATGCATGCAATATATAATGGATTTTTTTACAGTTCTAATATACAGATTTGCAAAAAAAAGCAGATTAGCTTTGAAATTTGAAATAAAAAACAAACTTAGAAAATAAATCCTACACAAAGGTTAAAAAAAAAAAATGATTTTTTTATAGATTAGATTTGTATAAACTATAGAAATAAATAAACTTGAAATTGAAAAATTGAAAAATAAGATAAACTCTTATTGAGTTTTCTAAAAGCTAAGATTCCTGCACAAAAATGGTTAGAAGACAAAAAAAAAAAAGATTAGACACTTTGCTCTTCTTCTCTTCTTTGAGATTGTCTCCAATGGTTGTGCTGAAAAATCTGGTAAACCTTCCACAATGTAGCTCACAAAATATTAGTAATACCAAGCTCTGATACCATGAAAGGAAATAAAAAAAGAGCAATGGAAAGTACTAATAAAGAGCAATTGTTTGAAGGAAAGACATTACCAAATAAGTTGAAGTAGCCAAACCAAGCACCACCAAAGCAAGAGAGACACAAGAATTTGTTAAGGGGAAAAAACAAAAAAAAACCCCAATATTATGAATGGAGGAAAAATGCCTAAAGAATAATACAAAGAGAGAGAGAGCTTCAGCCTTAGCTTCTTTCATGAGTCTTGAAAGAATGAGAGGAGAGGCACCCTCATAAGTAGGAGGGTGAGAAGAAGGAGTTGAATGTAACTCCCAACTCAATGAATGCCACCATTCATCTAAGTGTGTGGTGAAAGTGTCAACCTTAAGGAGGTGGTTACAAATATTCCTTAATAAAGGAATTAAAAAATAAGCCATCCTCACACATGTGTGAGATGACAAAAAGACAAAAGACTTGTAGGGATTCCTTTGGAATATTCCTACAAGTTAATAAATAATTACAAATAAAGAATAACCTTTACCAAGTAAAGATTAATCTTCTAACATGATCTTTTTATCATAGCTTTATTTGAGCTAATTTTGATAAACCTGGAGATGTTTTATCATGCTCAAACACCTTTCATCTAGGAGTTCCAACTCATTTAATCTAGATACCCAATACTCTTCATTGTTGACCATGCCTTTTAGTGAGATTCATAATGAGGGGGTTTCAACTTCTATAGGTAAGAGAGCTTCTGACCTGTAGACCAAGGAGAAAGGTGTGGCACCTATAGGTGTTCAGATGTTGGTTCAATAATCCCATAGGGATGGGTTTAGTTACAAATTCCAATCATAATCGAATTCATTAACAGTTCTTTAGGATCTTTAGGATGGTTTTGTTAGATGCTTCAGCTTGACCATTGCCTTGGGGTAATAGGGCATGGAGAATCTATGATGGATAGAGAATTTGGAACAAATATCTTGGATGTCTCAATTCTTGAATGGGGTTCCATTGTCTGTTATGATTTTTTGGGGAATTCCATACCTACAAATCATATAATTCATAATTAACTTTGATATATTTTCTAGTGATGTAGGTCAATGGAATTACTTCTATCCATTTGGTGAAATACTTAGTTGCACTAATAATAAAATTATTCATGTTAGAGGAAGTAGGAGAAATCTTACCTACCAAGTCTAATCCCCATTGCAAGAAAGGCCATGATGTTGTGATGGGTCTCAACTCCTATTCTGATGTGTTAACAAGATCACTATGCTACTGTAATTGACAATATTTTTGGGTATATTGAATACATTCTTGTTCTATGGAGGGCCAATAGTACCCCATTCTTAGCATTTTTTGGACTAGGTTATGTCCACTAGAGTGGGACCCACAAACACCTTCATGTACCTCTTGTAAGGCAGTTTGTGCTTCTTCTGCATTAAAACATCAGAGTAACATACCATCCAAACTACAATGATATAGAGTATCTCCTAGAATCATAAATCGGGAGGTCCTATGGGTAAAGGTCTTCTTTTGGGTGGTTTTTAGGTCAAGTGGTATGATACCATGCTAGATGTAATCAAATGTGTCTTGGTACCATGGGGAGTTAGGACCAACAACAACACATACTAGTTTTGATTCTGGGATGTCAAATGGTGGTACGAGAAGTTGCTCCACAAGGGACTCACACTTGGAAATTTTCTACAAAATATCAAGGAGTGACCCTATTGCTTCCATGGCATCAGTTGCTTTGTTGTTGATCTAAGGAATTTTTTCAAAGGTTATTGTGATAAAATATTCCTTGAAGCTATCCACCATTATTTTATACGGCATCAACTTGTCGTCTTTTTTTTGGTACTCATCGTTCACTTGCTTGATCACCAGTTGAGAGTCTCCAAAGACTTGTAGTTCTTTTATCCTTCATTCAATAGCCATCTTGAGCCATGTGATTAGAGCTTCATACTATGAGATATTCTTTGTACAAGGGAAATAAATTTTGTATACCTTGGGTATACTATCTCCCTATGGTGTGAGAAATAGGATATCTACTCTAGAGCCATGTTGAGTGTGGGACCCATCAAAATGCAAGGTCCACTGGCTTGTCTATTTTGTCAGCAATATACTCTCATATGGAAACTCTATTGTAAGAAGCTTGTGATCTTCCATTGGTGCTTCAACTAGCTGGTCTGTTATGATTTGTCCCTTGATGGCTCTCCTATCAACATACTTTATGTCAAACTCACTTAGAATCATTACCCATTTAGCAATTTTGCTTGATAGAGCTACTTTTGCTAGTAGGTACTTTAGTGGATCTACCTTTGAAATCAAATTTACTTATTTGTTTAACATATAGTGTCTCAACTTTTATGTCGCAAATACGACTGAGAGACACACTCTTTCTATGGACGAGTAGTTCAACTCATATCCCACTAGTGTTCGACTAATGTAGTAGACTGTTCTTTCTTTGTTCTTATCATCTAGTTGTGCTAGGAGAGCTCCCAACGTTGCTTGTATTGTAGACACATAGAACTTATCATTTATTTTTCTGGAAAAGGTAGCATCAAGACTAGAGGAGTAAGCAGGTACTCTTTGAATTTATAGAATGCCTAATCACATCTCCCATCCAACTTGAATATGATATCTTTATGTAAGAGACAGGTGAATGGGTGACATTTGTCTTCTAGTTGCATGATAAATCACCTAATAGATTGTAGCTTCCCCATAAACTTCTTAGTTGCTTCAATGTCTTTGGTGGGGGCATCTCTTGTATTGATTTTACTTTCACATGATCTAATTCAATGCCCCTTCTTGACACTATTTACCCAAGTATCTTTCCAGATGTTACTTTGAACACACACTTTTTTTGGTTGAGTCTCAAGTTATATTGTTTAAGCTGATCAAATACCTTTGCAAGATTGGTCAAGTTATCTTCTCTTTTGACAAAATTTTCTAGAATTTCATCCATGTAGTCTTCCATAATTGTACATAGCATATCATGGAAGATGATCATCATTGCTCTTTAGACCAAATGACATGACATTCCAGTAGAAGGTCCCCTAGGCACAAGTAAATGTCATTATATGTGATCATCAAGGGATATTTTTATCTGATTATACCCAGAGAAACCATCCATTAAAGATAGCATCTCATGTCCTGTTGTTAAATCTATGATCATGTCTATACTCGGAAGAGGAAAGTCATCCTTCAGACAAGCTTTCTTTAGGTCTCAGAAGTCTGTACAAATCCTTATGCCCCCAATAGGCTTTGACATTAGTACTATATTTGATATCCATTCTGGATAATTGATGGGTCTGATGAAACCCACATCTAGTAATTTCTTTAGTTCTACCTTTACCAATAGTGCTATTTGAGGATGCATTTTCCTTCATTTTTTCTTGATAAGTTTTGCTCTAGGGAATATGGCCAAATGATGTACAACTAGTGTTGGATCTATTCCAGGAATATTTGCATAGGTCCATGCAAATTTTATCTTTTTTTCATTGATGAATGTTGTGAAGTTTTCTTTCTCTTCAAGATCAAGTGACATCACATGGTATGTGATTGTTCTATTCTCTATTGTGCCAACATTGATGGATTCTACTTATTCCACTAGGAGGATTGACTTTTTTTAATATTCATATATGGGGAGATTGAATCCTCCATCCTCAGGTGCCTTAGAGAGGTTTTCACCTTTATATGTGTCCTTTATTTTCTGCATTTGAGGATCCGATAGAGCCACATTGTGGTCCTCTCTAGGGGATCACATTTTTATTTTTATATTATCTTTTTCACTTTTGTGACTAGAGGATACAATCTCCCCACTAAATTATGCATCATGTTTGTGTTCCATGACAAACCCTACTTTGTGATCTCTTGTTGGTATGTCTGTTCGAAGTCCCATAAACTTGGTGATCGCTTTATCATTTTGGAATTGATCCAAAATAGGTGTATGTTGTTGGTGGTCCCAATCTATCAACTGGGGGTAGCAGAGGGGTAGGCTATCATCATTGTCTATAAAACTTACAAAAGTTGTTGAGATGTTTAGTATGGCTCTAGTATCGTTTTCCCATTGGGTGTCTAGGTCATCATCACTTTAGGTGACAAAGGATGGATAATCCCATTTGTACTCGTTAGAGTTTTTCCTAGAATAATAACAGTCATTAGGAATAGTTTTGATAATTTGGATAGGGGTTATGCTTATGCTAAAGCTCTCAAATAAGTCTTCAATGGGTAAATCATTTTCCATACGATGGTATATATTCAATGTCTTAATGATAGTAGAAGGCACCCATTTCTTAAAAGAGGTACGTCTAGTATTTGGAGTAACCACATCTTTTGAATCATAACCTAGTCCCGTGTTTTTATTTCTCTGTTCTACTATGGTAGGATCCCACCTGACTTGTTTGTGTAGCCCAATGCCACTTGTTCTGGTATATCCCATTTGTTTAGCTAAATGGTAGCCTTTATTGCTAGGATTGATTAGAAGGTATTTTGGTTTTTCTAGTTCCTTTTGGTCCTCTTTGTAGATCATATCTATGACAAGTCTTCTGTGAATATCTCTTCATCCATCATATCTCCCCACTTGGTGAAAATTGTGGGTTTGGCTATCATTTTCATTGTTTGAGCATATTATATCTCCTTTAGTCCACCATAAACCCTGGGTGTTGGTGGAAGCATTCCAATACAAAATGCTTGATTGAAGGGATAATTTCCATTACCCTTGTCAAGTACTTGAACCTTGGTTTCAGTTTCTGGTTGCTCACTGGATGTTGATTTAATTGAGGTTGATGGGAGTGTGGAAGGGTCAACATATGAGAATGATGAAAGGATATGTCATTGTAGGGTATATGTTAGATTTTATTATACTTCTCTAATTTTTCACAAAAGTGGAAGGCTTCGAGATCGACATATAATGTCACGTCCTTCCCTTCGTGAGGAAAATTTAGACACTGGTGAAAGGTTGAAGGAACCATTTGTAGTGTGTGGATCTAAGGGCATCCTAGAAGGGGGTTATACAACACCTCAAGGTCAAGTACATGACATGTAGTTTCTGTGATGGTTGGTCCTATCTGCATTGGTAGCTTGACTATCCCTTCTAAATTCCTTTCAAGGTCATTATAGGCCCTTATAGTAACACTCTTTCCTTTTTCTATCACATCGTTAGAATATCCCAACTGTTTCATGAATTTCAAAGTATATATGTTTAGACCTACACCATTATCTATCAAAACTCTCTTGACCATGTTTTTGTGGACACCAACCTCTATGTAGAGATCCTAGTTGTGGAAGGACTTCTATGGAAGATCTTTCTCGGCAAAGAATAAATGGTGGTTGGTCGTGATTTTTCCAACCATGGCTTGGAACTAATCCGAATTGAGGCCTTTAGGAACCAATGCTTCTCATAATTTTTTGAGTATCTCCCTATGTGCGAGTGATAGTTTTAGTAGTTCTAGGATTAAGATCAAGGATGGAGTCTTCTTCAGTTGTTCCACAATACTGTAGTCATTTGATGACTTAGCTACGAGATTAGGAGGGGCTCCTTGTATTGTAACTCTCCCTCGATGGGTAGTTAAATTACATTTTGTATCCCTACCTCGTATAGTCACTAAATTTACCCTAGTGTCATCTGCTTGAGAGAAGGTACCT
This sequence comes from Sequoia sempervirens, assembly GCA_007258455.2. Lineage (NCBI taxonomy): Eukaryota > Viridiplantae > Streptophyta > Pinopsida > Cupressales > Cupressaceae > Sequoia > Sequoia sempervirens. The sequence goes on along the minus strand of VDFB02271358.1, from coordinate 91,679,794 downwards.
AGAACTATGTCACCATAAGTGTAGTTAGCATTGTCTCCTAATTGTGCACCCTTACTGAGTAAACTCAATACTTGTGAAATATGGGATCTTTCCAGGTTTGTGGGTCACCTATGATGGAAAGAACCTTGAACTATTTCCTAAGGTGATGCACTAAAATGATTATCTAAAACTTGCACACTTAATTTTACACACGTTTAATCAACAAAAAAGCTTTCACATATACAACTCAGGGGTTCATATGCTTTTGCATTAATTTTTCATAAGAAGGCTATAATACTCACAATCCTAGAAGGAAAATGTAATTTCTTCACAACTTAAAATTTCTTGCATCACCAATTGACACAACTTGCAACCTACAAACATACATATATTTTCTGCATAAAGGTACTACTAATGAGACACAATAACAAGGATGCAATAATTCAAATGAAATTTCATCAATCACTTAAACACACACAATGAAACAAAATTTGAGAAGGAAAATCTTGCTTAACTTTATTGATATCCAAAGGTGTAATACTACTATGCATGTCTATAAAAGAGTTACAAATGTTATCTCTTGTTGAAAGAACCTCCAAATTAGTTACAATGTAGTATGAGAATGAAAAGAACTAACTTCAAAAATGATGTTTGAAGTTACTTTATGCTTTCCCAAGTAGTTGTACAAATATAGGAATCTCAAACTCCCTTGGTCATGCACAACAATAAAGCCTATTTTTAAGCCTCTTAAACAACTCCAAAAAGGCTCTAGAATGAAGAAAAAGTCAAGACTTGACCTCTCCTAGACCATAAAAACACCTAAAATCACTCCTTGATGCTTTCCAAGACCTTCAAAACTGATTCAAAACCACTCCTATATTCTCTCCACTTGTTTATCAACTTCTTCAACTTCTCTTATATGCTTGGCATAAACCATAACCCTCAACTAAGCCCTCCCTTTTGACTTAATCTTGAAAATAAATGCCTCTTATCTTTATTTTGCACAATAGGTAGCATTAATTAAAGTGATTTATAAACTATCACTCCAATAATGTTTGGCATTTTAACATAGTCTCAATTTTGTGCAAAATGGAGGGAACATTTGACTAGACTTGGAAACTATGCAAAAGGGAACATAAAGCAATCAACATATTACATGAGGCATTAGTTTATGAACAAAATATTTAAAACAAAGGAAAAAATTCCATTTGGTGGTTGGTCAAACTTTAGGAAAAAAGATACCCTAAGGAAGCCTACAACCACACACTGCATTTCATTTCATTTTTACTTTGCATTCTCTGGAAACTTCGTTCAACTCATTGAGGGCGTTGCCATGGTCTGAACTTGAGCTTTCATGGAGTCTTTGGAGGGTTTTCTAGAGCATTCATATGGAGATCTCTACAAAAATATGTCGAGGCCAAGTAGGCTAAGCCTCTGTCTGCATAAAATTTTCCTTTTCCTAGCATTGGCTGTGAATAAAATGTTGTTTCGAGCTCATTTATACATAAAATAATGAAGATGTTTTTATTTTTTGTACCTTTCTCTTCATGCTCGATCTTTCTAGAATAAATGATGAAATTTTTTTTGCTCTTTGTGAAAGAAAAGATAGAACTCTTGTTTCTCTATATTTTTTTAAGCATTCTTCATAGGTGATTGTAGGTATCTTGATGGTTTCTCCCTCACTGTGGTCAAGAGTTTACCTTGACTACTTTTGAATCTTCCACTGTTATTTTAAGAAGTTATGAAAGGTTTTATTTGATTTCCTATATATCTCCTCTTGTACTCAGCCTTGATAAACTTCACAATCTTGTTTCTGGATTTGTACTCTTTGCAAGTATTCAAGGCTTTATTCCTTAATCTTGACAAGGAGATTTATTCACTACTCTACAATTATCCTTGAGGGACTTTAGTCCTTGAAATACTATCACAACTCTTTGAGATGTTGTCATGGCTTTATGACATATTTGTGTTACTATTGCTTTTGTATAATGTCCCACTTCCATTGTTGTGTTCTCATTACTTACTATCAACTCATTCTTGGACTACCACATCATTGAGATTTTAGATTTCCACTCATACATCTCACTATATTTTGTCAAAGATGACATGTTTCCTTCGATGGGTTGTCCATGTGCAATAGGGCATACTTTTCAGAGACTTCCCTATTACTCAGCTCACTGTGGTCTATCCTTGATAGCATCTTATAATAGTCATATAAATGATGCATAGATTACTATGGTTGTGACTATCCCTATCTCATATTTTGATTCCATTGAATAAGTATTTGTCATTTATGATAGTGACTTTATCCAACTCATTGTCATGAGTGATGAGCACTTGCTCAATGTTGATAAGTGATGAGTTTACACTCCTATCCCTCTTAAAAGTTGAGAGGGAAGCATGATGGGCTCAACCCTTCTAGGAGCCCATTTTACTCCACATGTTGCGACATTAGTGAAAAATAACCTAGCAATGGAAAATGTACCTATACCTACATAGTGAAAAAACACGTTAGATAAAACAATGAAGCTCAAAATTTGATGGGGATTGATGACAATCTTTTCCTTTTCCTTGATATTTGTGAAAACTGCAAAACTGATTTAATGCCTTATGAGAGTAAATTATATGTTTGTTGATAGTGTATATGAAGGGAATTTGATCCTGAGCTCTAACACCATATGTTTCATCCTTTATAGGTATTTCTAGAGTATCAGGGAAACTTTTGGAGCAACCAAGCAAAAGGAGCTGAAGATGCAACAGTTCAACCTTGGGGTTCATCATTCAGGAAATGATGGATCCCTATTCCTTTCATATGATTTTCCTTTCTTCAAATGTATAGTTTACATCTTCTATTGTGATGAATAAGTTATTCCCATGTCTTGTGTGGGACACCATACATTTGTAATTATGAATAAAAGACAACATTTTATGCAAAGCTTGTGCAATCTTTTTTCTTGTAAGCACTTACACAATAAATTGTAATTCATTTGGTAATAGTTCTATGCATATAAATGGAACTTTAGTAGAAATTAATGTGTACCTTTTATCTTTAGTTGCAAATGTTGCTCCAACTCTACTTGATTGAGATGAAAACAAAATTAGGTAACATTTTTGGCAACATCTGCTAAATGCTTGTCTGCTAAGCATCCTAGACTAGTTGCCTGAACTTATCCATTGGACACATAATCAAAAGGAATTTGACAAGACTTAAGAAGAAGTCTTACATATTGTTGTAACTCATGAAAAATAGTGCATAACACCTTAAAATATTATTCCACCTACCAAAAGACTCACAAAAACTAACTAATTGACTATGCCTTAGCATTTGGAGTAAATGATACCTAAAAACATCCTAAACTACCTAAAACTAACCATGAAAGAGGTTGCCTAAACAAAACCATTGATTGGTTCATGAAAGTAGTAGCCCTTCCTTGGCATCTTGGGATGCTTTTCATGCTTGTGAGTCAACCAAAATAGATGGAGAATGGTGTAATAAACCTTTAACTACTACAACACTTCTCCAAAATTGAAAGCAAAAGAACTTACCCACCTAAGTTGATTGGAAAACTAGTTTCCTTCAAGTGGATAAATGGACTGATTGTGCTTATCTTGATGAACCTCTTGATGCTCAAGATTAATTATCACATGAGTTGGCTTTTATTTGTTAATCTCCAATGAGTCTAGGTGTCTAATAGGGCATCCCATTGATATGACAAAGTTTGAACTACCTTTTCCAACTTTTCATTTTTGGACAACTATCTCATTTCATTGTTGATTGAAAAGACCTGAATCTTGTGGCTCACCTTGTATCATGGATTTCTCATCTTCTTTTCCTTGTTGTTCCTCATAAATATCCTCTTTAGGAGGTTTTGGTTTGATGTCCAGGTTTGAGAAAAAATCTTCCAACTCATCCCAAAATGTGTCCTCTTCAATTTATTCCTTACTTTTCTAAATAGGAGGACTGATTTTGGGCTTAATGCAACTCTCTTCAAGCTTTGATAAAATTTTAAAATCATCCTCTTCATGGAGCAAGAAATCTGATTTAGGGACTTGTTCAACATGCACACCAATATCTACATCTCCCTAAGTAGTGTTGCCTATTCTTTTTTCTTCATGAGTTAGGATTTCAAACTTACCTTTGCCATCATACACTAACAACTCACCAAGATCTCCAATATCTTCTTGTTGCTTCAAAACTTCATCTTTATCAACAAAACAAGGCAGCTCATCAAATGAGAAGATCAACTCTTCCTTCTGATCCCCATCCATTTTCCTTTCACTTTGTTGTTCCAACTAATCACCCTCAACTTCTATTTGCAAAAGTTTTGACTTTTATTATTCACACCATTTATAGGCTCATAAACAACAGATATTTATTTTGCTTCCTCATAATTGATCTCACAAGTGCATTCCACATGAGGAAGATCCTCAATCAGTTTTGAGTGTTGAATTGAAAACAAAAAATCTTGTTTCACTACTAGCTTGACCTCCTCTTGTTTGGAATGATCGAGCAGCTCCTCAAAAGATTTGGGGAGTGTTGATAGAGGATTGGCTAGTATAGAAGGCTTTGGTAACTCTTGAGGAAGAGAAGAAGTGATTTTATTGAAGCTTGGGATTGTTAACATATGCTCTTCCAACTTAGCAATTTCATCATAGATTTCCATGCTCGATTTAGTTGGTAAGGGAATTTGAAAGGGCAGCAGATGGGAGATAGGGGGTTGAATTTGCACATGTCTAGAATCTAGTAATCGAGAAGGAGCTCTAAAACTTGGAACTTTGGAAATAGAAGCTTTTTCAAAGGATTCAAGAGGTTTACCTTGTATGAAACTTGAGAGTTTACACTTGAAATATTCCTCTTTCATAGGTTGAATCATAGTTCTAAGAGGATTTGGTTTAAAACTAGAAATGTAAGTAGTTGATTTGGTTTCATACCTTTGTACTTGTGCAAGCAGTCATTTTATTTTCTCTTCTTTGGCTGCAACCTGTCTAGAAAGAATCTCTTCTTCATACCTTTGTGCCTCCACCTCCAACTGATGAATACAAGCTTGATGAGCAAGCTCTTCTTGCTACATATTATACTCCTGCTCTTTTGTGACAACCTCTAATTTCCTTTGCAAGTCTAATGCTATCTCCCTGATACTCATGTTGTTAGCATCTTGAGGTTGATTCAAAGAGTAGTCATGTTGGTTATGAGAAAAATGATCTTCTTGCAAATGATTATAGGCATGGATAGGTTTCTAGGAAGGTTGACCAGGGGTGAGAGGGTGGAAAGCATGATAAGAGTGTGGATATCCTACTATGACACAGCTATATGGGATAAAACCAGTAGGCTTATCAATCTGATATGGTTGGTAAGAAGGTATACAGACTACTGTTTGGTAAATGAAGGAGAAGAAACATAGTTTCCATAGTATTCGGTCATGCTAGATGATTAAAATGAGCTAGAAAATCATGAAATATTCTTTGAAAATAAGAAAACCTTGTTTGATTAAAAAACTATGCACATACCAGCAAGGGCTTTGATAATATTTTAAACACTTGGTTTGCTTAAACCAATAGATTTATGATTAGATTTTTCATGGTGTTGGTTGTACTGCCTCCAAAGGCTGATAATATTGAGAAAAACACCAAATCTCTCAGTATTTTGATGAGAAGTTCATCTTACTAGTCCCACTAGGCATGCCAAAAACTATTGTCTCCTAATAGTGCACCCTTGCTAAGTAAACTCAACCTACTAGTGAAACATGGGATCTTTCCAAGTATGTGGGTCACCTATGATGGAAAGATCCTTAAAAGAGGGTTGGTTCCCTTAGAACTATCACCTAAACCATTGCTTTTGATGGAAAAGGGTAGAAAGAAAAGCATAAAATGAAACTATTTTCTAAGATGATGCACCAAAATGATTATCTAAAACTTGCATAGCTGATTTTACATAGTTTAATCAACAACAAAGCTTTCACATACACAACTTAGGGGTTCATATGATTTTGCATTAATGTTTCATAAGAAGGCTATAAAGCTCACAATCCTATAAGGAAAATTTAATTTCTTCACAACTTGAAATTGCTTGCATCACTAACACAACCTACAACCTGCAAACATACATATATTTTCTACATAAAGGTGCTACTAATGTGACACAATAACAAGGATGAGATACTTCACATGAAATTGCATCAATCACTTAAACACACATAATCAAACAAAATTTAAGAAGGAAAAACTTGCTTAACTTATTAATCTCCAAAGGTGTAATACTACTATACATGTCTATAAAAGAGTTACAAATGTTATCTCCTACTAAAAGAACCTCCAAATTGGTTACAATGTAGCATGAGAATGATAAGAACTAACTTCAAAAATGATGTTTGAAGTTTCTTTATTCTTTCCTAAGTAGTTGCACAAAGATAGCAATCTCAAACTCCCTTGGTCGCGCACAACAATAAAGCCTATTTTTTAGCCCCTTAAACAACTCTGAAAAGGCTCTAGAATGAAGAAAAAGTCAAGCCTTGACCTCTCCTATAATAAAAACACCTAAAATCACTCCTAGATGATTTCTAGGACCTTCAAAATTGATACAAAACCACTCCTATATTCTCTCCACTTGTTTATCAACTTCTTCAACTTCTCCTATATGCTTGGCATAAACCATAACCCTCAACTAACCCCTCCCTTTTGACTTAATCTTGAAAATCAACACCTCTTATCTTTATTTTGCACAATAGGTAACATTAATTAAAGTTATTTATAAAATATCACTCCAATAATGTTTGACATTTTAACAGTCTCAATTTGTGCAAAATGGAGGGAACATTTGACTAGACTTGGAAACTATGCAAAAGGGGACATAAAGAATTCAACATATTACATGAGGCATTAGTTTATGAAGAGAATATTTAAAACAAAGGAAAAAATTCCATTTGGTGGTCGGCCAAACTTTAGGGCAAAACAAACCCTAAGGAAGCCCACAGCCACACATTGCATTTCATTTCATTTTTATTCTGCATTCTCTGGAAAATTTGTTACACGCATTGAGGGTGATGCCATGGTTTAAACTTGAGCTTTCATGGAATCTCTGGAGGTTTTTTTGGAGCTTTCATATGCAAATCTCTACAAAAATATTTCAAGGCCAAGTAGGGTAAGCCTCTATCTGCATAAAATTTTCCTTTTTCCATCATTTTCTGAGAATAAAATGCTATTTCAAGCTCATTTATATAGAAAATAATGAAGATGTTTTGATTTTTGTACCTTTCTCTTCATGCTCAATCTTTCTAGAATAAATGGTGAAATTTTTTTGCTCTCTTTGAAAGAAATGACAAAACTCTTGCTTCTCTCTGTATTTTTTTTAAGCATTCTTCATAGGTGATTGCAGGTATCTTGAGGGTTTCTTCCTCACTGTGGTCAAGAATTTACCTTGACTAATTTTGAATCTTTCACTATTATTTTAAGAGGTGATGAAAGGTTTTATTTGATTTCCTATATATCTCTTCTTGTACTCAGCCTTGATAAACTTCACAATCTCATTTCTGGTTTTGTACTCTTTGCAAGTATTCAAGGCTTTATTCCTTAATCTTGACAAGGAGATTTGTTCACTACTCTGCAATTATCCTTGAGGGACTTTAGTCCTTGAAATACTGTCATAACTATTTGAGATGTTGTCATGGCTTTATGACAGATTTGTGTTACTATTTCTTTTGTATAATGTCCCACTACCATTGTTGTGTTCTCATTACTTACTGTCAACACATTCTTGGACTACCACATCACTAATATTTTAGATTTCCACTCATATATCTCACGATATTTTGTCAAAGATGACATGTTCCCTTAGATGGACTGTCCATGTGCAGTAGGGCATACTTTTTCAGAGACTGCCCTATTACTCAGGTCATTGTGGTCTATCCTTGATAGCCTCTTATAATAGTCATATAAATGATGCATAGATTATTGTGGTTGTGACTATCCCTATCTCATATTGTGATTCCATTGAATAAGTATTTGTCATTTATGATAGTGACTTTAGCCAACTCACTTCCATGAGTGATGAGCACATGCTCAATGTTGATAAGTGTGATGAGTTTATGCTCTTATCCTTTTTAAAAACTAGGAGGGAAGCATGCTAGGGTCAGCCCTTATAGGAGCCCATTTTACTCCACATGTTGTGATGTTAATGAAAAATAACCCAACAATAAATAATGTACCTATACCTGCACAGTGAACAAACATGTTAGATTCAAAACAATGAAGCTCAGAATTTGATGGGGATTGATGATGATCTTTTGATTTTCCTTGATATCTGTGAAAACTACAAAACTGATTCAATGCATTATGAGAGTAAATTATATGTTTATTGATATTTTATATGAAAATAATTTGATCCTGAGATCTAACACCATTTGTTTGATCCTTTACAGGTATTTCTGGAGCATCAAAACAACTTCTAGAGTGACCAATCAAAAGGAGTTGAAGATGCAATAGTGCAACAATTGGGTTCGTCATTCATGCAATGATGGATCCCTATTCATTTTATATGCTTTTCCTTTCTTCAAATGTATAGTTTACATCTTGTATTGTATTGAATCAGTTATTCCCATGGCTTGTGTGGGGCACCATACATTTGTAATTATGAATAAAAGATAACATTTTATGCAAAGCTTGTGCAATCTTTTCTCTTGTAAACACTTGGACAATAAATTGTAATTCATTTGATAATAATTTTGTGCATATAAATGGAACTTTCATAGAAATTAATGTGTACCTTTTATCTTTAGTTGCAAATGCTTTTCCAGCTCTACCTCATTGAGTTGAAAGAAAAATTAGGTAACAGTTAGCATTGTGATAGTCTTGGTCATTTCCTTTGTCATTCCTTTTAGCATGGTTTGGAATTAGATTTGTGTATATCTATAGGTCCTTGTTTCTAGTCCATGGTGTTCAACATCCACTTCTCCTTTGTCTATCAAGTCTTGTATGATGTTCTTGAGTCTCATGAAATTGTTTGTTGTATATCCTTTAATTTTTTGGAACTCACTATTAGAGTAATAAGTTATTACACTTAATTAATTTAATCATATTGGTTAATTAATTCACTTATCACTTTAGTTACTTAAGCGAAACTTAGGCACATTAATAATTAATTATTAAGTTGCACACTAGGGTTTCCTTTTAGGGTTATGCATACATTTCTTTTATAAAGCAATTCATCTCTTGTATTTACTCAATTCCTGAATATTATACACTCGCACATCTTCATGCAAATTGGTCTATGTTTCTCTTGTAGAAGGTATTTTCTAGTTTGCATGTCTGATCTTGGATTCTAACATGGTATCAGAGCACTGGAAAAAGTTAGGATTGAATTTTGTTTCATTGATTTTCGTCATCGTTGAAGAAATTTATGAGGGTTTCAAGCTCGGTGATTTTTTTGCAAGATTTGGGGGTAGCCAATTTTTGGGGGCACTTTAGGAAAATACAGAGGTCTCCATTGCATTCGGGTGGACATTTCAAAGTTTTTTGATATAAAATTTTCCTAAATTCAGTGAAAGTTGATTCTAGGGAAGAAAAAAATTCCAAGGAGGCCGTACGACCTCCCCAACACACATTTTAAGGCAAAAAAAAGGTGTCATTTTTTTCACAAACGAGATACTATTGGAAAGCTCATTCTGATGCTGATCGAGTGGTGAAGGTATTTTTCCTAGATTTTTCTCCAATTCTATTTTGTAGGCCTCTAAAGTCAGATGAAGCAGTTTTCGCTTCAGATGGCATATCTTTTGACTCGGTTATCCATTTTTCGCCATTCTCGCAACATCGAAAAGTTGATTCAATCCTCTACATAGATTTGACATCAATCTCAATTAGGGAAGAATATGTGAATATTGGTTTTTGCATGTACTCTTTTTTTTGTTTTCGTGCACTAGGTTTGCATTTTCTCTCTAATTTATGCATGTTTTGGATTCTCTCCTTTTACAATCATGGGTTATTGTAATAAATGAACTTATATAAAGTTCCATCAAGGGGGCTTCTTTCATAATAATTTGATCAGAGTGTAGTTGCATTGCATGCACTTTGATCTCATCTTCATATTGATGATAAATTGCATGAGTTGTATCTGGATTTTGTAGTTTCTTTTGGCCACATTTTGCTCATAGCTTGACACATTTTGGTTTGCATCGGTTCACATCTCATATTGAGATCCTATGGCTAATGATCCTAAATCACATCAAATTCACATCAGGCCACATCTCAATTTGAGGGCCATTCATTTTATGGTTAATGTTCCAAAATCTTCATGGTACTTGCTCCTATGGATCAATTTTAGTCACAGTTTGGCATCGGCATCAAGATACACATAGCTTCTAGATTCTTTCATCATATCATTCCCTCTTATGGGTGGCATCATTTATTCATCTACTATTGCTTCATAGATTCTAGGGTTGTTCCAGTTTGTGAGATTTCCAGTGTTCCTTAGCATCAGGTCTACTATTGCATTATCATGATTCTGCCAGAGTCCTTCAGCGACTCTCATATGGTTTCTTGTAACTAGAGGTATCTTTCCTTGCTTTCCAGATTCAAGATTCCATTGTTACTCCACCAGATTTCTTCTAGTGCTTCTTTGCAGCAAGTCATCTCATTAAGGGGGGGTTTGTCCCACTAGGTTTTCTCCTCTTTCTCATTCATGTTTATACATGGGTACCTGATCAGACCTTGTTGTTGGGACCCATCTATGCTTTCATGCATCTTTTCTTTAGTGTTTTAGCTACTTCCTAAGTTCATCTTAAGGGGGATGTTAGAGTAATAAGTTATTACACTTAATTAATTTAATCATATTGGTTAATTAATTCAATTATCACTTTAGTTACTTAAGCAAAACTTAGGCACATTAATAATTAATTATTTATTAATTATTAAGTGTGCACTCTAGGGTTTCCTTTTAGGGTTATGCATACATTTCTTTTATAAATCAATTCATCTCATGTATTTACTCAATTCTTGAATATTATACATTTGCACATCTTCATGCAAATTGCTCTGTGTTTCTCTTTTAGAAGGTATTTTCTAGTTTGCATGTCTAATCTTGGATTCTAACACTCACTTGTTGTACTATGGTGTTTTGAAGCTCGACTCCTCATATTTTGGGTGATCGTTAACCTTGATGAGGTTTTGTTGCACTAGTTTACACATGACCATCCCAAGTGGATCTCCTAATATCATGAACTTCCTTCTTGTTTGATTGTATTGCCTTTGCTTCCCTCCATGATATGTCTATTGGTTAACTGTTTGATTATTTTGGGGATATTTAAGTTGATTATTTTGTGTGTTATTAGGATTATATCTTTTTGTGCCACTTGAGGTTTGTTTTGAGGTACATTAGGATTTTGTACATTCCATACTGATCTTGCATCCACCACCCCATCATTTGTGACATTTTTGTTCTTGTCCCAAATCTTCAATTTCTCATTCAAATTAGAGGAATTGTCTATTGGGTTGTTTAGCTTGATCACTCCAATTGCTATGAGGGCCCTTTCTATGTGCAATCCCTTTTCAGTGGCCTCTTCAAAGTTTGCAAGACACAACATGGTGTGTTGATAATTGACTTTTGCTTGGACATTGAAAACAAATATGTCTACCAGTTCCTTGTTGGGAATAGGCCATTTGCATCAACTAGCCTAAGTATGTCTCCATTGTTGAAGGTAGGAGGTGAAGGATTCCTCTTGAATTTTCTTAATTTTGTATAGATTTATGATGGTGATGTATTGTTCTATATTGAATGAGAAGTGGGTTACGAATTTGGTAAACAGTTCATCAAAGCTTTTAATTCCTAGTGGTAGATGGGCGAACCATTCCATGGCGTGACTAGTAAGACTATATGGGAAGAGCTTCATGAGGTAATATTCATTTTTTTGGACTTCCATGCATGCTAGCGAGAAATATCTCACATGTTCCACTAGATCTCCTTTTCCTTTATATTTATCAAAATTTGGTATCTTGAAGTTTTTTGGAAAAGGAAGCATAGTGATAGAAAAATGAAAAGGAAATGGACATACATCCTAAAGGGTATATGTCTTCTTGGGTTTTCGTATTTGCATATCCAATATCTTTTGATTCTTTTCTTATAGTTGAATTTCCATTTTTATTTTTCATATGTTTCTTTGGGAATCCTGCATGTAGTGACCTTGTTGTTCTACCATTTTTTGGTCATAAGTTGGGTATTGCTGACCTGTACAGGACCTTGGTAATCATGATGGGTGGAAGGAGGGTTAAATAATTATGTGAAAATATAGTTAGGTCCTTGTTGAATGTAAGGAGGGTTAGCTCCTTGTTGAACATAAGGAGGATTGGCTTCTTATTATTGAATGGAAGGAGGGTTAGCTCCTTGTTGGATGCAAGGAGAGTTAGCTCCTTGTTGAATATAAGGAGGGTTGGCTCCTTGTTGAATGTAAGGAGGGTTATCTCCTTTTTTTGGTGTTGTTGAGGAGGGGTACCTTGGTAGTGCGTTAGTGGTACACCCTATGGTTGGGATGAGTTGTACTAAAGGTCTCCTTGGTGGTGCATTGGCAAGGTACCTTGATGTTTTGACGAACTATATTGAAGGTTTCCTTGGTGGTGCATTGGTGGTGTACCTTGTTGAGGGGATGAATTGGTAAGGGCACCATGTGGCACACCTTATTGTTGGGGAAAACTATATTGATGGTTTCCTTGATGGTGTGTTGGCAAGTTACCTTGTTGATGGGATGAATTGGGAAGGGTTTCCTAAGTAAAAAATTAGGGTTTGGGGGACCTAAAAATATGGAATTAGGGTTCATTTGACCTCATTTTCACTCTTAGCCCTTAGTGAAGTCTTGTCTTTGGAGATCCTGCTTTGACGATTTTCAATTCGTGATGTCAAGGATTCTAGGTGCCCCACATCATGCAGAGGTGATATGTGAATTTTGGAGGTCAACTGATGCAAGTATTGTGATATGTATCTCATCCATTTCTATCTTTATCTTTTCAATTTTGTGTAATTAATGCTAGAAATCATTTTTAGCAATAGTGGTAATTTTGTAAAATTTTCACTTTTTCCTTGATTTAACCACTATTTCTCCTTTCGTTTGTGTCACTTTTGATTTTCTCTACCACTTTCATGTTTCTTGTTCACTATCATTTAAAGTGTTTGCTTTTGTTTACAGTTGTTGCTTAAAATGTGCACTATTATTTTTCTCAATATAAAATGGCCACTTTTGTGATTTTTGTGCATTATTGAAAAACTTAATTGCTATTGTCATTTTTAGAAACACCAATTGAAGTGTGAAAAGTTATGGGTTTAGTTTTAAACACCGATGGAAATATGTTCTAACTAAAAAAATTTAAAACTGAAGTGGACTTGGACCGTTCGCCAACACTACAATGAAGCAACTAGTTTTTCTCATGGAAATGTGTCATATCCTACAGGGGCTGCATAATCAATGTTAGAAGCTTCTCAAAACATCAAACAATCAAACATTAGCATTATGTAAACTGGAAAAAATAAATGTATGTGGTTTTAAAACAAAAAGAAGCAGAGCAATAGTAGTAATATTCTAGATAGTAGTAGACTTCCCATTTGTAGCTATAGTGGTCGAGTTAGTCAAAAGCAATTCAAAAAAGTTCAACCATAGACTATTATAGACAAAAGTAGTTAAAACCTCAATAATGGCCTTGTTTAGTGTGGTAGTAGCTAGAAAAAGTGCAACCACAGTAGAAACATGGAAACAACCACATGAAAATCCTATAGCTTTTGCATAAAAATTATCAACATTTCAAAAAATGTCGTTAGCATTTTGGAACCCGCAACTGCTCAAATAAACTCACAAAAATGTTAACATTAAGGACCTAGGTCCCATTGAGTGTGCCAAATGTCATAAGGGGGGAATAAAGCATTAAGAAAATAATAGAAATGAATTAAACTAACTTAATTCAAACAAGAAAATTTCCCAAAATCCATACTCATGAAATGAAGCTCTAAAATAATGAAATTAATGTAATAAAAAAGACAACATGAATTGAATTCAAAAATTTAAAACATATACCATCCCATGTTGGAGTTGTGTTTGTATTGACGTTTGGATGTCAAATTTCTTGATTCAATACAAAGTCTCCAATGTTGATGTTGCAAAAGTTTCAATGTGTGTAAAATGTTGAACTAGAATGTGATAATATCTCATTGTTCTCAACGGATAATTTCTTAGTTCTTCGCTATGAAGATTCTAGATGATTTGTGAGAAGGTAGAAGATTGTTATATAGATTTCATGTTTCAAGATGAACGATCAATGATTGAGAACCGTTGAGAGGAAATAGATTGCTCATTTAGCTTCTATGATTGATCCAATTAAGGATGTTAATTGCATAATTTGTGTGATTGATGAAATCAAATTGAGTAGTTAGTGGGATTTAGGAAATAGATTCAGAGGTTAGTGGGATTGAAGAATAGATGAGTTAGTCAACTATTTAGAGTGAGAAATCAGTGGTAATGATTTTCTCAATCACAAAAAGGGGTGAGGATAATTAATTAATTAATATTGTGAGTTGAACGTGCAAGTCATGTTTGACTTTCCCAAATAAAGTTGTATTTGTTTATTTACTATATTGAATGATGTTGAATAATTTATTTATTTTTTTAGGTTTAGAAGGGGGAAAGTGATTTAATTAAACTATTAAGTGATAAAAAAAAATTCTTTTAGGAGAATAGGGTATGTTAGCAGCATAATTAAATAATTTGTGTTCTTTAATTAATCAAAAGGAATAAAGTTAGATAAATGATGAAATAGTGAATTAATTAAATAATTTAAAGATTATTCAATTAATAGAGGAAAATAGGGTTTTTGATGTAAATGATATGAAATGTAGTGCTATTAATGGTAATGATGTCGATGATGAAAATGTGCGATATGTGTTAGGTCATTTTTACATACATCTACAATACTTTCCTCTCTTCTTGGTGGAGCTTTGTCCCACAAGGGTTTCTCTAGGTAAATATTGTGTAATGTGATGCTCTCATGGGGTTTATTGATTTCTTATGCTTGGTTATTGCAATTCATAAATATATTCATGGTATTATATAATTAAGCACACTTAATTGAATAATGTTTGATCAATAATAATACTTAACTTTTTATTTCCATATTGTAGTATTTTACCTTCTTATAGCAAAAATTTATGTCATTCCCAAAAAATTATCAATATAATTGGCATTATTTAGAAAATTATGTTTATATATAAGTTTGACCATACACAAATTTTATTTTTAAAATAAGGATGAGGAACCAAGAGGGAAGAAAAGATATTTAAAGTATGCCATTATGTTTTTCTCTTTGGGAGTCACTTCAATTGTGAAAGCATCAAAATATTCTCTATTATCCCAAACATGAATTCTATTGTGTCTCAACCTTTCATTTTTAACAAACACTTGTCTCCTAGCTTATTTTACTATTATTTCAACATCTCCTAGGGATTTCAACTTTTTAATTCCTTTTGATCTTGTAACTTGGATAATCTTAATGTTAGAGTTTCCAATAAACTCGATAAAACTAAGATCATGTGCAAAACTTGGATTATACTTATATAAAGAGAAAATCAAACCTGTAAGTACAATTTACATAAAATAATACAAATATTATTATTGGGAATAATGAGTTACATGAGATAACTTTCTTTTATGGAGCAAGACGAAAAACCTAAAAATAAAATATAATTAAGACCTAAGTAAACTTAATAAATTATAATTAAATATTTAATTACACCAACACCCCCCCAAAAGTGTAACTTAGGGAAAATAAGAAACATGCAAATAATGCAAGGATGGATGCATGAAAGAATGAATGGGTCCCAACTACTAGGCCATGTTAGGTACCCATGTACATATGTGATGCAAAAGAAATATCATAACGGGGAAAAAGTGGAAACCCAATGGGACAAAACTTCTCCCCAAAAAGAGAATGCAATCGAGTGATGAAAGATGGAGGACTCCATGAGACCTCCCAAGTACACCATCCATCACATAGATACATTAAAAATTCCCTTCATAAGAGGGAAAAAGATGATGAAAAAATCTGGAAGCTATGTGTATCTCAATGCCAATGTCGAACTGTGACTAAAATTGATCCATATGAGTAAGTATCATGAAGATTCTAGAACATTAGCCATAAGATGAATGACCCTCAAATTGATATGTGACTCAAAGTGAATCTAATGTGATTCAAGATCATTGACCATAGGCTCTCAATTTGAGATGTGAATGGATGTGAATCAAAATGTGTCAAGTCATAAGCAAGATGTGGCCAAAAGAAATTACATAATCCAGATACAACTCATGCGAGTTGTCCTCAATATGAAGAAGCAATCAAAGTGCATGTCATGAAACTACACTCTAAGCTAATTATTATACAATCATCCCCCCTAATGGAACTTTATAGAAGTTCATTTACTATAATACCCCATGATTGTAAAAGGAGATCATGCAAAATATGCAAAAAACAAAGAGAAAATGCAAACCTGGTGGATGAAAACAAGAAAGAGTGCATGCAAAAATCAATGTTCACATCTTCCTCCATGATGAAAAGTTGACCTAAGATCTATGTAGAGTATAAAATCATATTTTTGAAGATATAAAGTTTTTGAAATATAGACACCATATGCTCAAGTTATGATTTTTTTTTAAAATGGGGTAAATTTTGCCAGTTGGCAATCAATAGACATAACTCTTCTGCTTGATTTTTGAAAAAAATACTTATTGCATGCAAAAACCAATGGATACCAAAATAATATTTTTATGCTACCAATAAAACCTAAAAAGCAATTTTGAATCCAAAAAGAAGAACATGCGATTTGGTAAAAATATTAAACATCACATGCAAGAAAAATAACTGTTCTCGACTATTTGACAACCTTTTTTACAAGATCTACTCATTATTTGCAAAATTGAGTAGATACCTAGATGGTATTTTGTGGTTTTGAATAAAACCCAAAATAAAACATTTTTCTCAAAAATACATGAAGAAAAAGATATTGGCTATTGTAGATACCCTTGAACCTTCAAAGATTCCCAAAAAGAAGTTCTTAGTCTAATTTATCTTGGATCTGAGAAGGGGTTTGCAGATCAAGGATTTGATAACATGTTAGAGTTTCCAATAAACTCAATAAAACCAAGATCACTTGCAAAACCTAGATTATCCTTATACAAGGAGAAAATTAGACATGCAAGAGCAATTTGCATAAAATGATGCAAATAATATTATTGAGAATAATGAGTTACATGAGATAGCTTGTTTTTATGGAGCAAGATGAAAAACCCTAAAAGCAAGGCTTCATATTCATTTATATTGTTTGCATTCTTAAATTCACATAATTACATACTTTTTTCTATTTTCTAGGTTATTAATGGAGTGCTTATTGCAAGAAAAATTCAATAATGACTTGTATACTTTACCTTAATCTATATCATTTTAGTGTTTGAAAAATATTTAATATATATGTTGACTAATTTTAAACTTTTGCATGCATTGACCCATTAGCTCATTTGTACATTGAAGTAGGGATAAAAAGAAATAGAAAAAATTACATACACATGCCCTTCCCCTTATGGTTTGGGCTCACTTTGATTAATGTGACCTTAGTGCAATAACTAGCTTACACATGGCATATATTCTAGCATTAATTTGACATGAAATCATCACATTTAGATCCTACTATCACTCATCCTTACATATTTGTTCATAATCTCTAGACCCCACTTCCATTGCCTTGCATCACATCTATGAGTGAAAACTTGACCTAGGTCATTTTTACATTCATAGATTTCAACCTTAAACTTTTAAAACTAAAATTAAAATTTACGACATGCCAACCTTTCCACTAAGAGTTGTGAGCCAACATAGCATGTGCTTATGTTGATTGTTGTGTTATGTTATTGAATTCAAAGACAATCATTCATCATTTTGAAATGATTTTGAAAAAATCAAGGACAACCTAGGGACATTCTTATTTAGCACAACTAGATTTTGATTTACATGAAGCACAAAATGAATCTTGAGCATTATTAGAGGACTACATCATAATACCTCATCTTAGGTCTATTTAATCTTTTTTTATTGTCTTAAATCTCAATTCATCATTGTTGAACTAGTCCAAGTAGTGGTCTAATTGAGGAGAACATGACCCTCACAATTCAATAAATCCCTCAAAGGTGTTCCTAAATATTGTCAATCATTACTAAAATTTACACATTAGAATATGATGATTGAAAATTATGTTAGTCAATTTTATATTAGTTTAGTCTCATTGAATCTATGCACTAAAACCTTTATGCGCGTGCAAAGAACAATTATACATTTACAAATTTGAATGCAGGGGAAACACAATCAATTTCCATTTTCTAAAATAATCCTTTGAATAAAATCCAAATATTATAATAATATAATACATCAATTCTTGACATTTCTAAAATCATTTTTTTTATTTCCACATTTAATCTCAACAAATTATTTGTTAAATTGATTTAACTATTTAATTGGTTGTGATGTTTTTTCCCCTTACAATTATAAATCATTCAAACAATTCCCAACTTTTCGAACCTTGGGCTATATTGGACTTATATAATGTAACGTAATTAAGGATCCACATGCCCCCTTACTAATAGTGATGCTTTGGAAAGTGAAAGAAAGCAAATAAATTAAAAAACTAGGTTTCATAGTGTAAGTCCAATAAATAGGTTTGAAAAGGTTGGTATCTTGTGTCATGTCTTGTTGAAAATTTGCTCTCGAATACAATAAAAAATAATTGCTCAACTTTCTTTAGACCAAAACCACACAATTTGAGATATAGTTAAGCTTTCATTTTCACAAAAGAAAGTACATAAATGATATAGGAATAGGAAGCCTATAAGCTAATGATGTGAACAATTATCAAAGCTTCTAAATGCTATATTCAATCCAACTACCAAGAAGAAGTTATTATATGTAGCTATAATTGTACATAACGACTCCCTCTAAAAATAGTGTATGAGAAACATATTTCGTACCTACTAGTCATTTCAAGATTTATTCTTTTATGAGGCTCTTTTTTATTAAAGATTAAATAATTTTCAAACTATTACTATTAAATAATGTTGAAATTATTACTATTAAATAATTATGAAACTTTTAATAATATTGAAATTATTTTTATTAAATATTTTTAATTTTTTTCAATTATAATTAAAATTTTAAATTTGACTTTTTCTTCCAAATTAAGATGTTGAGGTTTGATAGCTTTTTCTAATCATTTATTTTTATTTTTAATATATATAATTTATTTTGTATAAACATATTTGTAGGGGAATAAATCACACTTTATAAAATATTTAAGTTAAATAAATCAAATAATAACTATCAATTAGGATTTTTAAAAAATTAAATACATTTTGAATTAGAAAGTTTGGAAGGTTTAAGATAGCTTTGTAGTAGTCAAGGTGGAGGAGGTAGGAGTGCAAATGACAAGAAGAACAATAGGGGCTTCACTGACCACATGGAGATTAGAAATTAGTGTGCTAGGAGTTGTAATAGTTGGAGTAGATAAAACAAAATGGTTACATGCATGGACCTTTAGGGGGAATCTAAAGCGAGCAACAATGGACCCTTGGTCAACAAAGACAAAATCTATTGGGCTTGTATGCTTAAAGGTAATTCTATTTTTGTTTCATCCCCCTCTTCTGTTCTAGTTCCTAGAATGGATAATGAAGGAATTTAGCTCAAGGTACTCAAATTTGTTGTTGAGAGAGTCACTAGGAGATTGAAGAATATGTTAGCATGTAATTCTTTTAGCTCAAGTCCAAACATCAACAATGTCAAAAGTTGGGCTTGGAGGAAATGAAAACCATTGGGTTAAGTAGAGAGTTCTACCATGGACAAAGGCCTCTTCCTCTTCTCTTTTTATAAACCATGAAGATTATGCTCAATTGCTTGTTGAAGGCCACTAGCTTATGGGAAAATCAAGGTTATTTCTTTAAAAAATGATGCTAAGGTTTGACCTTGATAAGGTGAACATTAATTTTGCACCTATCTAGTTTAGGCTCCCACACTTAACATTAGAATACTAAGAAGAGGAATTGATGGTGGGGATAGATAGTTCTTTTAAATCACTGATTACCTTTGATGTTATGACCAAAGCCATAAAGTAGTTGATCTTCATAAGCTTCTAAGTGAGCATTAAAATAGGAAGGGTCTTCCCATCATTTCTAATATTATTGTTGAAGTATCGGGCATAGGATTAAATATTAGAATTTGAAGATTTTCCTTTTATGTGTCAAAGTTGTATCAAAATGGGATATTAATTATTGTCAGATTCATATGAACATGCAAACAAGCTGGAAAAGGTATAAGAGAAATATTTTAACTCGCCTCAAGAAAAAACAAATTTAGAACAATAGAAAATAAGAAAGAGGGGTTAAATAAGCTAGAGGGAAGTCCCTAAGGAGTCTCTAAGATAAAAGAAGTTGAATTGGAGGAAATAGAATAAACACTAAAGGATCATCTCAAATCTCAAATCTTAGTGTCATCCACTATTATCAAATATTTGCAAGTTCTTTTAAATTTTAGACGATGCTATCATTGAAATTAGACAGATATCAACAAAATTATCTTAGTGTGGATTTTGTGGAATAGAGATAAGTCTAGAACTATATTAAATGGTCTAATATAACATTGAGAGATAAAGTCATCAAGCTTAAATTGGGTAGATTTCTTGTGTCTTTGATTGGTGGCCTCTTTGCACTACCACAAATTAATTTTAATCATAACCCTACAATTCTTATCTTGAAGTTAGCCAAGAGATTAGGTGGTAGTCCTTTCATATTTGAAAATATGTGGCTGCAAAATCTAGAGTTAAATAATAGATTTAAGGAGTAGGGAAGATATAAGTAAAATTTTGTTTATGTTCAAACTTACCAACAATTTAAAGGAATGGAACAAAATTCTTTTTGGTGATATTCTTTACCCAAAAAAATTCATTAAGGAAAAATTAGAAAATGTCAATATGGATATATAGGAAAAGGAACTGAACCACAATTTTTACCACAAGGAGAAGTATCAATCATAGGATATGTGACAAGAACACAAGATTCTTCCATCTTATAACTCTTAAGCATAGAAGAGGAATAAAAAGTAATGGGATTTCTAGTGTATATGGGAGAACCACTATGGAATAAATGAATTTTATTGAGGAAACTTATAGTTTGTTCAAATACCTTCTAAGTTTCCATAGTGAAGCCCCCTTAAAGATAGTGGATAGTTTCCTACATGTTATTCCTCATCTCATCTCTATCAATGATAATGAATAGTTGATTAGGCCAATTCCTAAAGATGAAGTGTGTAAGGTTATTTTACTAATAGAAGGAGGCAAATCTCCTAGACCAAAAAACCATCTCTTAGTCTTATTTCAACACTTTTGGGAGATTATTAAGAGGGATGTTATTATGATTCTCATGAATTCCTCTCTTCTAGTAAAATATTGAAGGATATCAAATATAATTTTTGGCCTTGATATCTAAAATATTGGGTACAATATAATATTTTTAAAATTTTCCAACCATATAAGCTTTTTTAATGCCTTATACAAAAAAACTTACTAAAATATTAATGTTGATACTTCAAATAATCCTCCCTTGTATTATTTGAAATCATCAAGGTAATTTTTTTAGTTGTAAATAAATTATAAACTATTCATAGTGCATGAAGTCATCCATTCAATGGACATAAGTAAAAGGGTTGTGATAATCCTAAAGCTAGGTATGAACAAAGACTATGATAGGGTTTTTTCATCCTTCCAAAATAAATTCCTTGAGATGTTTTATCTTCCATCAAAGAATAAGGAGTCTCATCATTACTTGCATCTCTCGTTTGATATTATCTATCTATATGAATGGATCTCTTGTTATTTTTTTGGTAGTTTTAGAGCCTTTAGACCCACTCTCTTCTTACCCATTTATTATCTTGGTGGTGGATTTCAACAAGAACCTCATTAAGGCATATCTAAGCATGGTAAGATTAAAGGTTTTAATTCTTCATCCATATTGTACCTAATCTTCCATAAATAAATTTTCAATGACACTATTATCATGGGATAGATCTCTATCATCAAATACTAGTTTTATTTTGTTCTTGATAATCATGTAGAGGTATTGGGGAAAGAATCAATTTAGAAAAACATGTCATGTTGTTTTTAAACACTCCTTGGTCAAATAATGTAGCATTACTCATATCTTCATCTATCAAATTAAGGATATGAGCCCCGGATTTGTTATGGGAATGACCTTTTTCAAAGGTATAATGAAGGATTACACTTGCAACCCTCTTATAGATAAATTCCAAATAAATTTGGTAGGGTGGAAGGGTTAAATTCAAAGGTATAGCACAAGATTACACTTAAAAACCTCTTCAAGATAAATTACAAAGAAATTTGGTTAGGTCGAAGGGTTAGATCCTTAGCCAAGTTATCATTACAACTCTCAAATATTACTTCTAAAATTTACCTATCTATTTTTTGTTTTTTTATTTATTGCCAACAAGCTAGAATGGATTGAAAGATGTTGTCTCTAGTCAAGGGTGGGGGAAAATGATATGATTTCTTCAACATCTTAGGACAAGTTCTACCTCACTAAATACCTTGGTCGCCTTGGATTGAGAGAATGTGGAAACTAGATATTTCCTTCACGGTCTAAATAAATTGGAGGTTTATGAGGGAGACAAACTAGTGGACTAATATTCTAAATTACAAATGCTTGTCTATAGGAGATGTACAAAGCTTCCTCATTAGTGTTCAACTCTCACCTGGGGACTACATACTGTAGAGGATATTTAAATGTAGATATATTTTAAGGCATGACTCCAAATGGATTTTGGGGAATGACTTCAAAGTCAAGTTTTGGTACAAGTCTTATCTCCTTAATTTTTGTTTAAGTTATGCACTTCTTTGGAACTGGCTTTGTTATCAATTCAAAAAAGAGTAATTTTTATAGTGACTATTATTTCAAGGAGTTGGTTAGGGTTTTGGAACACTTTATTTGAGTTGATTATATCTTGAATCTTCCTTAATATGCTTCTTACATTGAGAAAATTCTTAATAGATTATATATTTTCCAAGCTAGAAGAAGTGATGAACTTGCTTGGATTTCAACCTTGAATATTTTTTTTCAATAAAATTTGGCTTCTCTTCCTTCTCCGACCCTCAACTTGAGAGTTTTAAGTGGTCTAAAATATATATTAGAACTTGCATGCTAAAATCAATATATTTTTTGGACAATCTACCAAACTAAGATTCTTACTATAAATACTATTTTGAATAGGGATGCATGATACCCAACTATTGTTTTGTCTATGAAAATGAGTTTATTTTGGTCCTGCACATCTTACTTATTTCTCATTTTTTGGTATATTCTCAACTTCATCATTCTAAAATTTGATGTTATATGTGTTCTCCCAAGTTCATTAAGTGACATAATTTTCCAAAGGCATTCCCTTCTCCAATTCTCATCTAAAGGAGCTATAGACCCTTTCCCTAATCCAAATTTGGTGGGGCATATACAGGGAGCATAGTGCAATATTTTTTGTAGACAAGAAACATTTCCCTTTTAGAGTTGGAATTAATATAGCTAACAAGATCTTAAAGAACTTGTATATGGTTAAAAAGAAGGACAAATTTGATAGTTTATTATAATTTGAGGTTGGGGTTCCTTAAGGTGTTAAGCAAGGAAAGTAGGAAACATTGTATATGAAACAACTTAAAGCTTGAATGTCATGTAAGATTAACTTTATTGGAAAGATAATTTAGATTACTTAGGTAGTGGGGAAATCATAAGAGATAGTGATAAAAGGTTATTGGATAGATATGCAAGGAATTTGGAATTTTAGACTAACCATATTATTGAAGATATAGCTACCTAATAGAGTATTTAATTTTACAAAGAGATGAAAATTTTACACTTTCATAGTCTAAGAAGATGCACTAAATATAATAACATACCTTGAAAAGTAATATATCTAATAAATACCATTAAAAATATGATAGAGCATGCCTTGTATCTCTTAAAGGACATCAAAGAGGTCAAAATTGACATCTTTAATGAAGACAATAATCTTATGTAGTGTAAAAAAATTGACTTGGTAAAGAAAAGTTAATTTCTCTTATCAAATGTGTTGCAAGTATGAAGGTGTTTTCATTTATTTCAACGAGATGGTGTTTCCATTGATTTCAACTATGTGTTGAGGAAGGTTGTTGAGGATATTGAGAAATTTGTGAAAAAGAGGGAAACAATTTGTTGGAGTTTTTGCATGTATAGTTGAGATATTGAAGAAGTGTTGTGAATACATGGAACTAATTTTATGTTGAAATGTCTATAGATGTTTTGGAATGATGTAATGCGTTGAGATGGTGTTTCTGGTGTTTGGTTTCCAAGTGCTTTTGATAAAATTTGATAAATAGAGAAAATAATGTTGTGCAAATGTTTAGTACATGCTACGAGATGTGCTCCATATTTCTTCTATGTTGATGTTATGCCTGTGTAGAACTGATATGTTGTGCAAGGTTATTAGTAGTTGCTATATCCAGAGTTAAGGTTTCTAGATCGTTGTGCAGAGTGAGATATGTTCACTAGTGTGTGAACTAGGTTTTCAATGTTCTTTGTTGTGGTTTGGGAGAAATGTATTTGCTCTGTATTTCTCTGTAGTTTGGTTTTAGGTTGTGTAGATCTAGGAAGTTTCTCATATTCATTGTGTATTTTAGAATTCAAAACTTCTCATTATTTGTTGTAGTACTATAGTGTGCATTTCATGCGTCAGTGTGAATATGAGGTTAACTAGATGTTTTGGGTTGAAGTATTTTTATGATGCAAGTGTGGACGAATTATTTGTTGGATATCAAGTGATTCATGGATTGTTCTAGATCATGTAAAAGATATTTATGTGGTTTCATGTCATCTTGATCAAGTGGGAAGTGTGTACGTAATAGTTTTATGGTGTTTAGCATGGGTAATGGTTGACTTGGTGTTAACACTACATGTGAAGTGACTTTGAAGTTTGTAGAAGCATGTTAAGGTGTGTTAGGAAAAATTTGGGTCCTAACTAAGGATTTATGTGGATCACCTTCATTCCTATTCACCACAGGAATATTTGGGTTCCGACCTAATTTGAAATTGTAAATATAAAGGATATGTTTCCAACCTTGGAGAAGGTTTTCAAGGTTGAGGATGATATAAATAAGAGTGGTGTTATTGGAAGATAAAAAAAAAGATAGATGCAAGAGAGATATAAGTGATGAGTAGTGTGTGAATTTGAGTAGAGAAGTGTGAACTTCAAAGTATTGGACTTCTAAATGTAGTGAGATGAAGGTGTCTGAAATCATTCAAACAAGGCTGCAAAAGTGTTGGAGTAATTGTGGTGAATTCCTTGTTGCATTGAGATAGTGTTCTTTGTGTAACATTTCTCTTCTATCTTCTTTTCATATTCTAAGTAGTGAGCTTTGGCTGTGAGCCCTATTGGATAGTGTTTCCTATTCTGGAAATGATCCCTTGTACCAATTTTGCAATTACTTATATTGTGAGCTAATCCTCACCTTGGTTTTTCCCTCATTAGGTTTTCCATGTAAATCTAGTGTTCTCTTACGTATGGTGTTGTTTTAATTTTTGTTATTTGCAATTCATGATTAATCATTATAATAGAATAAGGATTTAATGATTTCTTATGGATCTGATTACTATTGATGGTTTTGATGTTTTAATTTGATACAATTGATTCACCCCCCCTCTCAGTTGTCTTGTTCATTCAACAAAATGATATTGTTAAACACTACACTCAAATTAACTAACCCTTTTTATTAAAGATGCTAACCTACTTCCAATCAAACAATATTAGGATAATTAATCTAATGTGTTTTATTTGTGAAAGATTACAACTATCTAAGAAAGATAAAAAATTATAAATGAATTCAACTATCTATATAACAAAAACAAAATTATAGAATTGACAAAATAAAAAGAAGAAATATAAATTATGAACAAAAAAGAACATATAGGAAAAAAATTGAGTTCTCTATATTAGACACTAACAATAAGCATGGATTTTGGTGCATCATGTTGTAGCCCGTATAGTCAACATGTATAAAAATTCAAATCTATCATGAAATGTGTTACCTACTTATATAGAGATAAAACTAGGAAATGCTAAATAGATCACCAGTGATAGAATTAATAGAATAACAAAGAATAAAATAATCTAACCAAAATAAAATGATAGAAAATGATAAAGGAAGAGAAGGAAAGATTTCAAAACTCCCAAAATATCAAATATCCTCCCCAAATATCCTCCCTCAAATAAAATTTATATCTTCAATAAATAAAGAAAACAATTGGGTTTTTTTTTTAGATTTCCTTTAGGTCAATCCCATAAAGTAGGTTTTCCAACCTCCATATAACACCAATATTTTGATAATAATAGATAAAATGTGTCTATTATTTATGAAAAGTGTATTGAGGAATGAAATAATAATAATAGCCCTAAACATAGTGTAATAACACGAGAATAATAATTCAAGTAAATGAAGAATGTGATCCCAAGTACCAAAGGCATTAGAAAATGGGGTTCAACAATAATAAATATAATAAATAAAGAATAACTTATACAAAACAACACTATGCAAGTCATCTCAAAAGTCTCTAAGGGAAACAATAGATATTGAGTTGTGACTATACTTCTCAACAATATGATAGAGTACTAGAGAGTATTTATGTGAACTTAATAGTGCTAGTAAGAGATCAAAGTTTTGTTAACAATGGAAAGTGCCAATTTTACAATAAAGAGAGATATATTGCTTGAGAGAATGAAAAACATAATTCAAAAATGTCTCAAAGAGGGATAAGAAAGAGATTAGTAGCCATTTGAATTCTCTCTAAAGTGGTTACCTACAAACTGAAAGGGTGTGAAGGAGAGGAAATATTAAAAAATGATCACTTATTGAAAAAAATAATGGGACTCTACCACCTCACATGGACATCTATGCACCATGCTAGTGTTCAAATATTTCCATCTAGGAAAAGCTCTAAACACCATAAAACAATAAAAGGATGACACATGTAACATTAGGCTAGGAAAGAATGATGATGTGTTTATCCTTTGACACCATGGGAAGATAAATATTAATGGAGAGGAATAAAATGGCCTAAAAATAGACTAGGGTAAATTACAAAAGAGTGAGTTTAAAACATAGCATGAAATTGTAAGGGTATATAATTTTTGACATTACATTTACCCACATTTTAGTAGGTTTATGAACTATAAAAATATGCATTTTCAATTACAAAAAGAAAAAAATACTATAAAGTAAACACATTACAACACCAAAAAGGATACTATAGATGAAATAGAGTTCTTCAAGTAGGGTGGTCACACCCCTAGGCTAAGAACCTATAAAATAAATTCATTAAAAATAGAGCTAGCAAAACATATAAAACCTCCAAAAAACAAAGATTAGACCAATATAACTTATAAAATAGAGTGTGTTCAAAAAAATTATATAGCCTAAAAATATACATGAACATATAAAAATAAAAGAAAAAATGATAAAAAATCCATGCAAACACAAAATGGGCATATGTAAGAAAAGAGATTGAAATAGAAATAAAGAGGCATTTTTTGATGATGTTCTACTGATGAGGGCACAACCCGTGACACAGAAAATAACCCACAAATAAGAGAATAATTTTATTATTCAGAAAATGGAGCTTCTTACATGCAGAGGATCTCAATCCCCAAGTTCTAAGCACATGCAAGTTACAGAAAGCTACATAATAACCCTTTCGCAATATGCGAGCTTGTCCCCCAAAAGTTACCCAAAAATTAGAAACCCGCCCATAAATAGAGCTCCTCTTTAGTTTGGAGCCAAAACAACATTCAAATTTGAGTTTAGGCAGTTTGGCGCCGAAAAATTACAACTTGAAGTTCAAATTTCAAAAGAATGTTTGCAATTGTATCTTCTAGAAAGTGTGCCAACTTTCTGGGGCCATAACTTTTGATCCGGGACTCCGATTCGCGAACCGTTTTATCCGTTGGAAAGGTCTCGAAGTCAAGAACACACTTGAAATTAGCTATGCCAATTTCAGAAAGTTTTGGGGCTGATCCAAGAAATCTAAGTGCCTCAAATCTAACTCAGAAGATTTTTAGGTACAAATCTAGGAAACTAAAACTGCAATATCTTTCAACCCAGGGATAGAAAATAAAAACCGTAAATTGGGAATTTTATTATGACGAAAAGGGTATCCAAAAATGTAAAAACATCTAAAAACTGAGAAACTTGAAATTTAACTATTTTTGGGTGATGCAAGATTGCCCTTACACCACTGGATGCTCCTGCATCAGACACCCAGGGTAATTTGAGAAGTGACCCCGTCACATCTCAGATGGTGGAGGAAAAACCCAAACAGTCAACCTCTGCCTTTAGGCAACCAAGATGAATCTTCAACAGGCCTTCCTTTCCATTTTCACGGATATTCTCTTCATTGCACTTCTGGTACTCCTTCCCACACGACTATCTAGGATTTCTTCAATCTCCTCCTTTTCTGAAGTAGGTGTTGGAATCCCACATTGTTCCATCATTGGTACTTTTCCGCACACCTTCATGATACTCTGTCAAATCTAAAATGTTGAACATAGGGGAAATGTTGAATCCATCCGGCAACTCTACCTCATATGCATTCCCTGAATCATGCCTCTTCAAAATTTTACAGGGACCGAACTTCTTCATCTTCAATTTGTTATATGTTCCCACTGGAAACCTTTCTTTTCTCAAGTGGACCATCACTTCATCACCAATCTGAAACTCCTTATACCTCCTCTTCTGATCTGCCTTAGCCTTATACTGCATATTCATCTTGTTAATATGTTCTCTTACCTTCTCATGTATATCCTTGATGTGTTTACAAAATCTTTGGCTTCAACACTTATTTTATTCTCTTGGTCCATCTTCCTCAATTCAGAGTTTTGGGGCTACCTCCATACACAATCGGAATGGTGATCTACCGAAGCTTCTATTGACAGAATTGTTGTAAGAAAATTCTACGAGGTAAGATCAGTCCCATCCCTTGGGTTTAACTCCTACCAAACATCTCAAGAGGGGTTACCTAGACTCCCTTAACAACCTCTGTCAGCATCTATTTGTGGATGGTGTGCAAAACTGAACTTCAACTCTATCTTCAGCTTCTTCCACAAGGTCCTCCAAAAGTACCCCAGCCAAATTTGGTGTCATGATCACGAAACAATACTCTTTGGCAAACCATGTAGCCTCACCACCTCTTTGAAGAACAAGTCAGCAATGTGGACTGCATCATGGGTCTTCTGACATGGAATGAAATGTGCCATCTTCGAAAACCTATCAACCACCACAAAGACTGAATCATTCCATCGTTGTGTCCTTAGCAAACCAAGAACAAAGTCCATACTAATATCCTCCCACGGCCTCTCTGGTATAGGTAAGGGCTAATATAAGCCTGTATTCTGGCTCACTCCTTTAGCCATCTGACATACCCTGCAACTTTGTACAAACTTATTCAAGTCCTGTGACAACTGAGGCCAATAATAATGCTCACTAATAATGGCAATGGTCTTATCCCAACCAAAATGTCCTGCCATTCCTCCACTATGCTTCTCCTTTATCAGGTTCTCCCTCATGCAACTCCTCAGGATATACAACTGACTTCCCTTAAATAACATGCCATCCTGGATTATGAAATCCAACCACCTTGTCCTATCCACTGTAACAGATTCCTTGCAAGCTTTCCAAGCCTCTGCAAAATTAGGATCTTCTGCATACAGTGTCTTGAGTTTATTGAACCCAACCGCTTCAATCTGCATCTTTGTCATCAATGTATGCCTCCTACTTAAGGCATCTGCAACCCTATTTGACTTCCCACTCCTATGTTTCAAAACAAAGGTATAACTTTGCAAAAACTCCACCCATTTCATATGCCTTTGATTTAATTTTTCCTGACTATTTATGTACTACAAGGCCTGATGATCAGTATACAGAACAAATTACTTTAGCAACAAATAATGTCTCCATTTCTTTAATGCTTGAACTATCACATAAAATTCCTGATCATATACATAATACTTTCTCTTGGCATCATTTAACTTTTCACTAAAATAGGCAATGGGCTTACCTTCTTGGCTCAACACTACTCCAATGGCACAACCATTGGCACACAATCCACCTGAAACACCTTGTTGAAATCGGGAGGGCTAGAACAGTTGCTCTGTCACTTTTCTGCTTCAACAGTTCAAAACTTTTTCCGCTCTAGTGCTCCACTTGAATTTTTTCTATCCCTCTCATTGTTTAAGTCAGGGGTCCACAAATACTATTGAAGTTTCTAATGAACTTTCTATAAAACTAGCCAAACCATGGAAATATCTCACCTTGGTAGCAGTTCTTGGGGTAGGCCATTCAGAATAGCCTTCACCTTCTCGGGTCCATCTTGAGACCTTCTGCTGAGACAACAAACCCCAGGTACACTAACTCCCTCTTCACAAAACTGTACTTCTTTAGATTAATCAACAGTTTCTCTTCTCTTAACTTCTCAAAGGCTCTACGAATATGCATCAGATGCTCATCCAATGTCTTACTGAAAATAAAAATATCATCTAAGTACACAATAACAAAACTTCCCAGAAATTCTTTTAGTACCTCGTTCATGAGTTGCATGAATGTGCTCAGTGCATTGGTTAGCCCAAAAGGCATGACTAACCACTCATATAGACCCTCTTTGGTCTTGAAGGCAGTCTTCCATTCATCTCCCTCTCGAATCCGGATTTGGTGATATCCACTCTTTAGATCAATCTTTGTGAAGTACTGAGCTCCACTCAAATAGTCCATCAGGTCATCCATACTTGGCATGGAAAATCTATACTTGATTGTTATCTTGTTTATGGCTCAGGAATCTGTACACATCCTCCACTCCCCATCCTTCTTTGGTGCTAGTACTTCAGGTACCGTACATGGACTCAAACTCTCCCGTATGAAACCCTTTCTCAACAACTCTTGAACTTGTTTGTTCAACTCCTCATTTTCTGCTAGAGTCATTCTATGAGCTACCTTATTTGGCAAACTGGCTGTAGGAATCAAATTAATCTGATGATTGATCTTTCTTATTGGTGGTAAATCCTCAGGTACATTATCAGAAACAATATTTTGAAACTCATCCAACATCCCAGAAACTTCTTCGGGAACCTTCTCACTATCCCCCTTACTCACTCTAGGAATCAATGCATAACACACACGCTCATGCTTCATACGGGTATGTGCAGGATCACGAGGGGCCAAAAAGTGGCAATATTATGGGTATTTGTAGGGTATGTGGCTGACGACTTTTTTTTACCCAAAATTGATGAAACGAAAAGGGTTTTTAGAGAATATTCTCAATTTTCCACCAATATAAATTATGCTTTAATTTGAATTTAATAAATAATTATTATTCATTTTCTATTAGAATTACGACTAAAGTCCTGATCGATAGGCTGATTGAAAAACATCTATAACTTTCAAACAATATCACATTTTTTGAATCCAAAACATGCATCACATTCTATTATTTACATACTATAGGATTAAAAAAAATAAAAAATTCATGAAGTTTTGACCAACTTAAGGTGGTTAGACATACGAGTTTTTATATTTTTTAAAAGATGTAATAAAAAATTCATAATTAATTATTTACTTGGAAAAAAATTACAAAAAAATATGCATCACATCCGGACATGAGTCCTCTACTTATGTAAAAAATATTATAAAAAAATATTATCATTTTATTATGGTTAGGGTGGTCAGACAGACACCTACTTCTTATTTTTCCACGAAATTTAAATTACCTCTTGCATTAATTTCAAATTTTCACCAAATAGATTTTTATTTATTTTTAAATAAACCTAGTAGTTTAGAAACTACATTCAATTTCTATAGATTCTATTCTTACATATTTTTTTGAAATAATATAGATAACTTATTCAAATTTTATGTCAAGTTACTAATAGCGATTTTTAAATTTTTTGCCACTTAAAGTGCATTTTTTCCTTGATGATCCACCTTTTATTACCCACATACCTTCTAAAAATTTTCTTCTATCTACATAACAAATTCTAGCACTACTGCATACCTTTTCTTCGGTCTCCTTCAGGGGTTTCAACTTGTGACGAACCCCATCCTTTGTCAAGGAATAAGTGTTTGCATGGCCATCATGTATAGCTCGCCTATCGAACTGCCACGGCCTCCCCAACAACATGTGACATGAATCCATGGGGATGATATCACAGAGTACTTCATCATGGTAGCTCCCGATCTTGAACTTTACTAGGCACTGCTCATTGACCAAAACTTTGTGGTCTTTCTGCAACCAGGCAATCCGATACGGATGCGGGTGCCTTTCCCTCTTCGGCTTCAACTTTGTGACCATCTCCTCTGACACCAGATTATCAGTGCTCCCACCATCAATAATGGCATCACAACATTTTTCTTCACACTTGCACTTTGTGCGAAATGAATTCTTCCTCTATTGGTTCCTTTTCCTCGATCCGCGAGGGGCTCTCCCTAATCGCTGGGGCTTCTCCTTTCGGCATCATCTAAATGTTTAGATTGGGCCTCCTCATCTACATCGCCCAACTCTTCCATGACCATACGGCCTTTTTCTACCCTTCAGCGGTGTTGTGGACATTCATGGGCTCGATGCCCTTCTTCACCCTGCTTGGAAACCGTTCTTTGAAACCACCTCTTCCAGATCCTTGTCCATATCTCCCTCATCCTCTGCCTCTTTGATCACCACTATTTTGATCACGAGGGCAGTAGAAGTTGTCATTTCTTTGGCTTCGGCTGGTACCCACATCTTCACTTTTCTTTTCATCATCATTTCGGCTTCCTGAAGGTCTTCCATTGTCCCTTCCGCTTTGACCTCCTCATCCTTTTTGCTTGCCATCAAATCTTTTATTCAGCTTCTCTTCCACCTTCAGAGCAAACTAATACACATCCTCAATGGTGGTCATTCTGACTAGGCTTAACTCCTCTTGAATGCTCGATTGTAACCCATTAAGATATCAGGCTACCTTCTCCTTATTGGACTCTGTGTGACCTGTTCT
The DNA here is from genome assembly GCA_007258455.2 of Sequoia sempervirens. Taxonomy (NCBI): domain Eukaryota; kingdom Viridiplantae; phylum Streptophyta; class Pinopsida; order Cupressales; family Cupressaceae; genus Sequoia; species Sequoia sempervirens. The sequence goes on along the minus strand of VDFB02271358.1, from coordinate 91,646,668 downwards.
GATGATTATCTTGTGAAAATATTCAGTATATTCTTTCACAGATCTGCTTCCTTGCTTCAACCCTTGCAATTTCTTCAACAGATCTAACTCATAGTCCACTGGTATGAACTGCTTCTTTAGTTTATCTACCATGCAATCCCATCTGGTGATCTTGACTTTTCCTCTTCGATTTCTTTCCAACTGGACCTCTTTCCACCAAATATTTGCATGGCCCTTCAGTTTCATTTTTGCACAACTTAACCCGATCTGGTCCTCTATTTCCTCATACTCAAAATATTCTTCTTCCTCATACTCAAAATATTCTTCTAGCTCGTTTGGTCGGTCGATCAACTTTCCGGTCAGACTTAGGAATAACTAAAGGGACTTCTACTCTAGGTCTTTTCCCAATCTTTGAAATGGCCCTTATTAGCTGCATTTGGTCTTGTCATTTACTTCATGCCTCTTCTACATTTTGAACCTTCTTCCGATCTCATCCTCACTTTCCTCCCTTGGGTTTAACCCTCTTCTCAACTGCTCTAGTAACGCGTCAATCTGTCTCTGGAGGGCTGCCAGTGCGTCTCTTCCACCAGTATTTCTACCACCTCGACCACCTCTGGCACCACCATGCCTTCGAGGGCATCACTGCTAGGCATCTTTTCTTGACCACCGACCCACAACCACGGTCGGGTGTGAACTATCTCCGCCGATCGGCGATCTATCCACACTCAAGAAAGCCTCCTCTGACACGCGGTGAGGGCATGGCAGGTGACATAGAAAACCCACAAACAAGAGGGGAATAATTTTATTATTGAGAAAATGGAGCTTCTTACATCGCGGAGGATCTCAATCCCCAAAGTTCTATAGCACATGCAAGTTACAGAAAGCTACAAAATAACCCTTTCGCAATATGCGAGCTTGTCCCCAAAAAGTTACCCAAAAGTTAGAAACCGCCCATAAATAGAGATCCTCTTTTAGTTTGGAGCCAAAACAACATTCAAATTTGAGTTTAGGCAGTTTGGCACCGAAAAATTACAACTTGAAGTTCAAATTTCAAAAGAACATTTGCAATTGTATCTTCTAGAAAGTGTGCCAACTTCCCAGGGCCATAACTTTTGATCCGGGACTCTGATTCGCGAACCGTTTGATTCGTTGGAAAGGTCTCGAAGTCAAGAATGTGTCCAAATCTAACTCAGAAGATTTTCAGGTGCAAATCTGGGAAACTATGTAATGCCCCGCCACGCAACCCTAGAGGAAGTTGCAACTCACTACTTAAACGTACCAATTTTTTTTGTTTAAGTACAAATAACATGTAAAATGAATACATATTGCCAACAACCTCTAAGGCCACGAGACAAAGATTACTTAAAAAAACCCAAACAACAAATAACATTAACATAAACTGAAACATTATTCACTTAAGGAAATGAGACAACATACATTCCATACAATAAAAATTACAACAAGGATTTAAAATACCTCAAGATTCCAATTAACATTTAAACAATAAGATTACAACACTCATTCCCTGAATGAGGCAATTCCAACCAAAAGATTACATATTACAAATTCCACCTCGAATCCAATGAGGGGTAATTAATACAATAAGAACTGAGAGAACAAGGCATGAGAAGAAACTGATTCCCACAAGCTCTCCAACTGGAATCACGATCACACGAACAAGAAGAAGAACCAACAGAAAATAATGCACGCCACCCGACCACGTGGAACCCAAAGGCCCCACTCCCTCCATGCTAGGAGATAGTAACAAGGATTTCCTAGACAAGACCATCTACCTCTAGACACAGGATAACACATACACTAAGTTGAATCAAGGACAAAACCCACATCACTTAACACAATGGTTACAATGCTTCCAGAGTACAAAATTGAGTACAATCACCGTACAAATAAATCAACAGTACAACACCATACCGACTGCTGTCATAGGAGGAGTGTCATCACAAAGGCTGCATGGGATCTCCTGGCAAGTCTTCCTAGGTCCCGGCCCCCCTCTAGGGATATCCTGGAACCTCAACCGACTTCCGGCCCCACATGCACACCAAAGCGGAATCGATTATCTCTCATAAAGATGAGATAACGATCTTGCCATTCCAGGCCTTCCTGACTCATCTCAAGTCTCGTACAAGCCCTTGAGCCAATGAGCGAGGCTAAATTATCTTATTAATGTTCAAAGCTACTCTCTCCCTAGTAAGTTAATTTAATTTTCACTTAATTAACCGACTCTCACACGAGTTATCCTGGAGCCACTTTGGGCCCGACGCTCGTTTGAGAGCCACTCCCCTATCGACAACACAAAACTCAACCACATGCCAAGGGTAGACAATGCACTAACACTTATCACAAATAACCAAACACCTCAACAGGTAACACATCACTACAGATGTCCAAAACTGAAACCAAAGCGTGCACTACCCAAGGCTAACACAAGGTTGACTAACATAACAACAACCCACATAATGAACTGATACACAACTCAACCTTTAATCACGAGGTCACACAACCCTTACAAAGAAACAGGTTTCCACTGAAGCTTAACTCACACACAAGCCAAGATAGACAAAGCAAATTACTAGAGACATAACATCATCTCAAGAAAACACAACTGGAAGACTTACATGATCAACAAGGCCAACATGAAATCATAATGAACTCAAAGAGTCCCTAACCTCAAGGAATAAAATCCAGCACAGCCAAAGCACGCTCATGAACATATCAATAATTGCCCAAATCATACCAATAAGAAATCACTTAAATCAACAATCATAGTCACACACGTTCTTTAAATAACTCAAGATCAATTTCGGCAAACAATCTTTTCTCATCAAACAAAAACCAAAGTACATATGTACATCATGAATTTAATCTATTAATGATACATAGAAGTTCCAAATAGTATAACTGCCATAACCCTTATCTATTCCTTGTAATCTAAAAACAAACATCATTCCCTATTCACCATATAAGGCAATAGAATAAAAGATCTTCTGAATAACATTCTACCCATTCTAAACCATCATAATAAGTTAACCCCTTTTTCCTTACATAAATTTAGTATAATCAAATTTTGCTCTAATGTCAGTCCGCAAATCTTAACTATGAACAAAATCCTGACATTCAACAAATCATTTACAAGAAACTCAAGATTTCATCAAATCAAAAGGAAGTCATAAGCACATTACCCATATTTATTTCGATTACAACTTTGCCTCTTAACAAATATTTAATCATTGCACTAACCCTAAATTTTTAAAGTACAATAACCCTACTTCAGAAAAAATCAAAGCTTGCATACACCTTCCAACTCAAACACAATTAAGTTAATTATTATACTAACATATTATTATCTATTCAACTTGGTAAGAATAAATATTATTCAAGGACTTTCGATTCCTAATAGTTACATTTGAATAAACGTTTTAACTTTCAAATGAAATACAAATTACACCTAAATTGACCAATTTAAAAACAACGATATTAATTAACACAGCGCAGAATGAACTCCTTGGAAGCATTTCAGGTAATTCGATAACTTATCGTTAGGATATTCTAAATCCAATTAAAACAAATGCATAGTACAAGTAATCAATTAAGCATTTAACATTAATGGTGCATAATCAAGGGTCAAACAAATTTTTATTGGCAACTTAAGGAATATTAAAACTAACAAGTTAATTCCGTTTTCTCAATTTATTTATAATGATCAAGCAAACTTTAAACAATCAATTTAATTTCTAAAATCCATTGCACTCATTCAAAGAACATAAAATCTCTATTTAATCATGACGACCAAAACAATCTTTTAAATAATCATTTCATTCTAACACCCATTTTCACATCAATGTAATAAAATAATCATATTGGAAATTGCATATTTAATTATAAATATATATATGTTGATATATATATATATATATATATATATCTCTTTATAACATATTCATTAAAACATTCAATAAATTTCCAATACCATCTATTTAAATAAACCCATATTAGTCAAAATATATAATAACATTAATCAAATATCATATTATATACATATATATATATATATATATATATAAATATTATATATATTATAATATACATATATAATAATATAATATATATATAAAAAACAAAAAAAAAAAAAAACTTGAGAAATTTGTGCCCATGAATCTGTGATTAAGCATGTTCTTTGTTCTTTATATTTGTGGAATGAAGTTTCTCAATTTGCACTAGTTTTGGAATCAATTTATATATAAATATGCATTTGTTTTATGTTTTTTTTACTCTGGTTTTTAGGAAAATAAAAACACAGAGTAGGGGGTTTATCTTACGTGTTTTTCTGCCTTTTTTTTTAATTGGCAGATTAAAAAAAATAAGAGAAAATAAAAATAATTTTTTTATTGGGGGTTTGTTGGGGGCCGGCGGCCATGGCCGCCACGGCCACCCCCCAAGGGAAGGTCGCTGCCATTGGTAGCGTCGTCCCCATAGCCGTGGGGAAGGCGTTGCCAGCAGCAGCGCCACCTCCCACAGGGGAGGCCGGGCGCGGCCACGGCCACGTCCCCTCCTCCGTGGGAGCCGCGGCTGCGGCTAGGGTTGCGTGGCGGGGCATTACACATGGTATCAGAGCCTAGGTTTAAACACTGGGAACTCTGGGATTATGTTGGACCCATTATGTTGTAAGTTGTGTAGGTTTATACTCTGGGCACTATGAGCCCATTGTATTGACCTAGTCGTTTTTCTCTTTCGTGTTGTTTTCCTTTTGGGTTGATTTCTCTTGTTTGCCCAAAAGTTGTCATTAAGTGGTATAGGTCCAATGGTGCAGGAAACTAGTGGAAAGGATATGATCCTCGGTGTAGTGCGCAATGCACCGATATCCTTTCTATTGGAAGAATGCATTATGGACGATTGTGGAGTGTGTGATTTTGATGTGTTGTGTGTGGTGGACGACAATCAATTTTGTTGTTGTTTCCACCCTTGCATGTCTTTTGTTGAATGTTTTTGTGAGGGTTAGGCTCGCAAGCCTACCAAGAGGTGTGTTTTGTTGGTTCCCTTCTTGTTGCTTGGCTTTTTCGTTGTGTAAAGGGGGTGACCCTTGAGTGGTTCTTGAGTGTGGTTGTAGTGTGTTCCTTGGGTGTGGATTCTATTTTGGAGTTTTGTTGTTTCCTTCTCCATGCGAGTATCTGATGCATGTTTTCTTGTGCTTTACCTCATTGTGCAAGTGATTGCCTGATTGACCCTATGTGGTTTTGCAGTTTCTTTTGCATGTATATTTTATTGAGATTATAAATATGGTAATGAAAATGATTGATCATGTTAGTTCATAGAGTTTGTGCAGGCTCTCTTTTGATCCATGCACTTGTGTGAAAGTGATTGTATGATGATGAGACCATGTTTGCAATAGTGCTTATGTTAGAATTGTAAATTCTTCCCTCTCCTTCCCTCTTTTCTCATTGGTTTAATAAAGATGCCTGTCCTTGAGTGTGTGATGTATTGAAACCCAATTTTATGAGGAAATGTTTGTGTTCATGGTAGTTGTTTTATTAAGCTCAAGCCTTGAGTAAAGGACCTAAGTCCCCAAGTTGCATTCATAATCATGGAAACGTATAATATGAATAGAAAACCATTTTGTAGTAAGTAAAAGTTTAGAGAAAATAAAGGATTAGAGAAACCGTCGCATGTAAACGATAATTGCATAATAGGTGCATCTTGTTGATGAGGCCAACAACTTCCAATTTTATTGTTATGTTTTAAAGAAATCATGTTGATGTTAGATTATTGTACTTAGATTCAAAATGAAAAATGTTGAATGAATGTTGAAGTGATAATGTTGCATACCTTGTCTGGAGTAAACTTGTAATGATATTGATTTATGTGTGATCTTATGGAGTTTGTAATAGGGGAACTTGCAGGCTTCCAGGAGTAAGCCTGACCCTAGGGGGGGAGGATGTAACACCCCTCCCTTTTGTGCTCTTTTAATCAGGCAATGTTTTGCTATGTTATACTTTGATCATGTTAACATGTGAATTAATGATGCTTTATGCTTTGATTATGTTAATGATGTTAGCTTTGTCAGTTAGTATTACTGTATTGGTGAAGGGGACGGGATCACATCGCTCGCAGGCGAGTGCCCTGTGATTTCACGATTTTCCCTTCACGGTATGTTTTAACTATGTTATATGCATGGTCGACACTCGTATTGTTTGCAGGATGCAGGTACAGGACATCGACTCCACCTGATTCCACAGGTCTGAGCATGTCCCTTGTCCAATGGAAATTGTTTGGGAGATAGTAGCTAGGTTTTTCTATGTCAAGCCACTACCCTAGTCTCAATGTGTCGTCAGGTTGTAGTCGGGTTGGTTGTTATGTTGCCTTGTCCCCGTGTTCTTATTTAAATGCAAGTTAATTAGCTTATGTTGCTTAACTGATGATTAAATGTTTTGGTTGAAATGCTAGAAATATTAATTACTGTATTAATTAATTTAATTTAATTAATAAAATAATCTAATATTGGATTAGATTTATTTTATTGATTATTTAAATTAATTATGTGAATTAATTAAGTTATTCCTTTTGAATTAAAAGTGTTAAAAGATTTAATTCTTTTGTTGAAAAGAAAATGTTAAAATGTATTGATTTCCATTTGGAATTGGAAATTTGTTTTAAGTTATTTAAAATTCAAGTATTTTCAAAATGCAATGACTTTGGGGAAAAGATATTTAGTATAGTTGACTAATTTGGAAAAAAAATAATTTGGTAAATAGAATTGCATTTGAATTTCAATTTGGGGAATAATTTGGAGAAGCTTTGAAATTTCATGTTGAGTTGAATTTGAATTAGAATCTGAATTTGGATTTGAATTTGGTTTTGGATTTGGAATTTGAGGGAATATATTTTCATTTTGGGGATTTTTATGGGGGGTTTTTTTGGAATGAAGAATTTGATTTGCAAAATGAGAGGAGGGTTTTGGGTTTTGGATGGAATCTTGGTGGAGAGATGGAAGATCTTGGGAGGAGATTGGAAAAGGAAGGAAACAGCAAAAGATCCCACATCAATATGTTCTTCAAGCTTTTGGAATCAGGTTTTATTCTTGTTTTGTGTTTGAAGTTTTGAAGATTTTGTTCAAATCTAGATGGAAGGATAGAAAACAATTGAAACCCTTTTTGAATCATGGTAAATAGAACATGAAATAAATCAAACAACATAGATTCCACAATGAAAATGAAACACAAGATCTTGCAAAACCTCTCTCTTTGAAATTTTGAAAAAAAAAAAAAAAAAACTTGAGAAATTTGTGCCCATGAATCTGTGATTAAGCATGTTCTTTGTTCTTTATATTTGTGGAATGAAGTTTCTCAATTTGCACTAATTTTGGAATCAATTTATATATAAATATGCATTTGTTTTATGTTTTTTTTACTCTGGTTTTTAGGAAAATAAAAACGCAGAGCAGGGGGTTTATCTTACGCGTTTTTCCGCATTTTTTTTTAATTGGCAGATTAAAAAAAATAAGATAAAATAAAAATAATTTTTTTATTGGGGGTTTGTTGGAGGCTGGCGGCCATGGCCGCCACGGCCACCCCCCAAGGGAAGGTCGCTGCCATTGGTAGCGCCGTCCCCACAGCCATGGGGAAGGCGCTGCCAGCGGCAGCGCCGCCTCCCACAGGGGAGGCCGGGCGTGGCCACGGCCGCGTCCCCTCCTCCGTGGGAGCCGCGGCTGCGGCTAGGGTTGCATGGCGGGGCATTACAAACTAAAACTGCAATATCTTTCAACCTAGGAATAGAAAATAAAAATTGTAAATTGGGAATTTCATTATTACGAAAAGGGTATCCAAAAATATAAAAACATCTAAAATCTGAGAAACTTGAAATTTAACTATTTTTGGGTGATGTAAGATTGCCCTTACACCACTGGATGCTCCTGCATCATCTACTAGAAAGGAAGGAAAGTATGCTTTGATGGCTAGCCAACTATAAGGGCTAGGAATTGTTGGGTCCCAAAACTATTGATCTACTTCTTAGGATGAAATATCACTCACAAGGCCAGGGTTAAAATGTTAAATGTTTCTTTTTTTAAATTATAAGGCTCCATCAAGACTTTAAAACCTTTAAAATAATTTCCTTGTACTTTATTAGACCTTTGAATTATTTGAGCATTAATATTCTTGAACCCCTGATAAAAATGAGCCATTACCAATACATTATTTGTATGTGGCAAGCCATCAAACCATTGGGCCAATTCTTACCTTCATGCCCATGGGATAGGAGCATAAAATCTTCTAACGTCCCAACATATATCACTCATGCTTTTTCAGAGTATCATTCCATCTATTGGTATAAATAGGTATTTTAATTATCTAGTCTTATCTAGGTCCTATTTACATTGTTAATTTGACGTAGGAGGATCCAACCCTCAATCAAAAAAATCAAAAAACATAAGATGCAACTCAGGAATTGTTTGAAACAACACAAAATTATGTAAGAAGTATTCTTTTGTATTTCGTTCAATATCTCTTGAAATTACATAACAAATCAACATTTCTGAAAATACACTTTTTTTGCAATCATATGGGCTGATGTAAATCATTAAAAATTAGATATAAATCTGCTATATGATAGAAAACAATAATCAAAGACAAACTAGGATTCCTCTTCTTCCTATCATCTCCCTAAACTATGAAATTGACTCTTCAATCCACATTCTCCAATAACCAACTTGGTTGATCTTCAATCATGGATTTCATAATTCATTTGTTACTACAACACACCTTCAAAACCTACAACAAAATGATTTTTCCTCATCCCCCAAGAAAATCCACACCTCTTTCCAAATCTGAAACAAACAACCACAAAACAAATGCAAGAAGGAAGCATAGGGTTTCTATTATCTCAAAAATAAAATGAAATTACAACATCACATTCTTCATCATATGGGCTTGTTGATTACATAATATGTAAAAACTTGGAGTCACAATCCTCTGGAAAATTCAGCATTGTCATGTTATGCCAACTTCAACTCATCCAAAGCCATTTTCTCCAAATGAAAAGACCACAATATATAGAGGTTTGAGGGGGGAAATACCACTATGGTATCCTAAAACAACAAGCCAAAACCTCCTTGGAAAATCCATGCTCCATTTTGAGAATAAATCATAAAATAATAAAAATTACTCGCATTTGCTCACATGGCCTTCACATGGAACCTAAACCATGGTCAATCAAATTTGGTTGATCCAATGTGCTTCATTATTCTCTAATGGCTCTAATGGATCCATGAAAGAACATGCACCAACATGCAAACTTGGGCACTCCAAAATGCAAGAGCATGCATTGATGAGTGGGCCCCATCTTGAAATGGATGCCTAGGATGGAATATTCCTCTAGGTTTCTCTAGAAACATTTACCAAAGTAAATTTACCTCCAAAATTACAATTACAAATTTCCATAGGAGAAAATTATAATATTTGTAGATTGAAATAATTAATTCTCCACACATTATCCCTTATTGAAAATTAAAATAAAGGAAAATAATATTTTTGGGTAATGTGGATATCTAGTACCCCTAGATGCTCTTACATCAGACACCCAAGGTAGGAAAAAAATTGTGAATATGGATCTACAAAATTGAGATGAGTGATAGTACCACCCTTTCGAATTTCAAGCAATCCTCAACATACTCCATTAATGAATTAGATAAAAGAATTTCTTCGTTCACCTTTTCCATCACTTTGCTAGGAAACTTGTCATCCTCCTCCACCAAGTGTGTACTCTATTCCTTCTTCCTCTCATTTACTTGCATCCACAATAGACCATGCTCCTTCACCACATCACTTCTTTTTCTTTCCTTCTTCGTGGGATTCAACCCACCACAAACCAACCACCTCCACCAAGTTCCTCCTGCACCATCATTTACAACCTGCATACACAAACATGCAACATCGACATACCAATTTGCAACTATAACTTCATCTTCTACAACTGCAATCTCTTCTATAGAAGGTAAATAATCATCATTTTAAAACTCAAAATTAGAATTTACCTCATCCTTTTTTGCTACTCCAACATCATCTTCTTCGTCCTTAACTACAATATTTATCTTCTCACCTCCATCGGTAAGTGTGAATGTTTGATCTAGACATACATAAACATGAGTAAAAAACACAAGGTTAGTCCATAAACAAGTCAAACAATCATTCCCCATAAGATCCATTCAAATGAAATGAACAAGAAATAGGAAAAGAATTCAAATGAAAACTATCAAATCTTATTCAAAATAATCAAACCACTATCCCATGGGGGAATCGGTGCCAATTTGATGTGGAAATTGGCCCTTTCCCAACTCCTATGATGCAAGATTGATATGTTGATGATGATTGATCCACTTTGATGGTGAAGGATGAGAGCTCCAAGTCAAAATCTGCAAAAAACCTAGCTATAGAACTTAAAAAGATGGATGAAGATTGCTCTAAATTTGAGTATAGTAAGTTTACTCAAATTTTGGATGATCAAATGAGGAGAGGAGCTCTTCATTTATAGATGAGATTGAAGGATGAATGTCCAAAATTGAGCAATGTGGGACTAACATTCATCCAATGGCAAGGTGCCACTTGTCAACAATTGATAGGATGAAGGTTGATCACATTTTGATCAATGTGCAAATTTGAAATTTGAATTTGATGAGATGACATGTTTAGGGGGGATGAAAGATGAGTTAAATGCCAAGTGGGAGACATGTAAGAGACAATGTAAGAGCTTTAAATGCTTTTTTGGATGGACAAGTCATTTGGGAGGAGATTTCAAATTTGAGGAATATTCCATCTTTGATGCCTTTTTTGAATGAAAATAGGTGATTTATAAAACAATTAAATTGATTTTCATGTGCAAGTTGCAAAATCTAGAGGATTTGAGTGATTAGGATTAAATTAATCAGGATTTGATTAAGGGGAGATTTAGCTGATTTGACTATTTGATTTAGATTTTAGGATTGAAATAAATAGAAAAGAGATGAAAATGATTAAGACTTAGTTAAATAAATATTTTGATTTATTTAACCAAAAGGGGTGATGTTAGATTAAATTAGATAAATGTTTAATTTATTTAATTTAATTAGATGAACTTTAGAAATTTAATCAAATAATATGGACTATTTAATTAAATAAAGATAGGAAGATGAAATGACCTAGCTAATTACACAGAGACGATGATTTAATTAAATTGAGGGATTTAGTTAATTAAAAGGGGAATTATGATGACTTTAATCAAATAAGGCTATTCGATTAAATGGTTAGATAGAGGGATAATTTAGGATGAAGCGATGTTAGTAGATCAGGATCGAGTGTGCAAAATCAATTTGTATATTTTTTATGTCTACATTTTTCCCCTCTTTGAAGCGATGCACTTGATGCGTTGGTTCAAAGAATAACCTTGCCATGATCAAAAGTCAAAATTTCTCTGATTTTTTTGGATGCTCCACTGCTGCCCAACGAATGAAGAATTACGTTGGTATACTGCCCCCTCAAGAGATCGGGTGAAGAGGTTTGGTTTTAGGGTTGATCTCTCGACAAAGAGGTTCAAGATTAGTTCAACTTGAATATTTGATGTAGATAGATTTGATGATGTAGACAATCATTAGCCATGGCTAGCCTCGTGCCTATTTTGATATATTACACACACTTGATCCTGATTTGTACCATGACAAATACATTATTGATGATATATATGAGATAATTATGATGTTTATATGCAATGGATGATATGATGATGCATGGATGATATGGATGTACATGATATGATATGATGACACTTTTATGATTATGCAATGGATAATAAATCTATGGTTTATGAGATGCCTAGTATAACCAATCTATATTATGCAATGATGAAATGCGATGCATGCGAGATGATCAATGTTTCTTATATGATATGATATGATATGCAAATGGTTTGTGGATGTAGGATGGATGCAATGGTGATGATTTACAATTAATTGTCATGGTACCATGTTAGCATGAAAATTAAGAGATAGAAGAAAACAAGAGATTCCAACAAGAGATGAGATGATGATGATGATGATTTATTTCCAAGGAGTTGGGATTTTCAAAGGGCCAATTACCTTATGTTTGATAACACATGTAGGCACAATGCATCAGGGTATAAAGAACCAAGATGGTGTTGCACCTAGTGTGATGGACTTTGACTCAACAAACAAATAGGAGTATTCTTGTTCACACCTGACATACGGAAACCTTGCTAGGACATACCTAACAAAGCAAGTATTCGCCAAGGTTATATTACAAGAATGTCCAACAAGCACAACAGATAAAAAGATAATGATCGTTGCCCCATTCCTATCTCTCTAAATCCCTTCAATGGGGACATCATTGAGAGGTCTTTGGAATGAGCACAATAAGATAAACCAAAAGAAAAGATCAAGTACACAAACAAGCCAATGTTCTTCATACCTTCAGCCAAAGGGATGTGTTTTGATAGGATAAGTATCCAAGGTGATATCCAAAATGATGCCCATTGTCGGAATGATATATCCTAGGAAATGCATTGTATAGGATGATGATGGGTTGATAAGTTGATTGATAGGCAGTTGATATAAGGTTGACTGACATGTTTGAAAATGATCAAGAGTTTGATTTTGCATTTAACGGTTTGTTGCTTCGATTTTGATTTTGCATTTGAAGTTTGTTTTGTTGATTTGTTGTGATTGTTTCTATTTGCGTTGCCAAAGGATGAAGGTGACGATCAGTTTATTATGGATGATTGATTATCATGGGTGAAAGCGAAATAGGACATGGATTTTTTCAAATATTTGGATGTTTTTGATGTTTTTTGAAATGTTTTGAGGCTGTTTTTGGTATTTTCAAGATGTTTTACAATTTTTTGGATTTTTTAGATTTTCCAATGTTTTTTGGGGTTTTATGAGATTTTATGATTGTTTTTGGATATTGTGTTTTTTGAATTTTTTTTTGGATTTTGATGTTTCGAGGGCTGATCAAAGATTAGCCTTGCCTACCTTTAAGCTCAGAGACGACGTAGTTTGGATATCATGTTTTTGATGTTTTCTATTTTATAGATGTTTTTTGGATTTTGATATGTTTTGGATGTTTTTTGGATTTTCGCATGATTTTGACGTTTTGGATATGGATATGTCTGTTTTGGATTTTGTTGAAAACCAAGCTAAGGTTGATTGATCGAATCGATGGATTGATGATGATGATAACATTGTTGAGGATACACAACAATGCAAGGATTTGATTGATCAGGATTGATGATGATAACATTGTTGAGGATGCACAACAATGCAAGGTTAGTGTTAAGCAACACAATGATTGGGAATGATATCCCAAGATGATGATTTTTTGATTGGATTTGATTGATCATGATTGATGAAGCTTGATTTGGAACAAAAGTTGTTCGAATGATTTGATGTGATGTTTGAGGTACAACTTAGATGAGATTGATAGTGATTGTTTGGATTGATTTTCGATTGAAGATGAAGACTGTTAAGGAATGTATTCTTGTCAAAATATGCCATGGGCTAGTGGATCACAAATGCTTTGACCAATTTGGTTTTACGTTTTCCAATGTTTAGATCGCCACATAAGTTGGAGGATATAGATCAAGATTTATTCTCAAAGCAAGATGTAAATATATGCCCCCAGTGTCTAGCAATGTATGGAATGTCATGGATGGATGCTTGGATAAGTGTATGGATGAATGGATATGGTAAGCATGTAAAGGATGCCAAGGATTATCTTGCGATAAGATAAGGTGTTAAGATAAAGAATTCTCATTTGGATAATGCTTCATGACTCAGATAATGCTGCATAGGATAGGATCAATGAAAATAGCCCATGTCAAGATGTTTACCATAAGCAAGCATAAAGTGTGCACCAAAATTTGTCAAGATCAAGATAACTTGGACTATGGATGCAGATGGATGAAAATGGATGGGATAAATGGTTCATGGATGAATGGATTTATTATGGATGAGACAGATGGAATGATGCTTTATTATGGATGGGATGAGATGCTTTCCCCTGAAGTGGCGCACATAGATGCTTGATTCTACACATGACGCCTGTTTTCCAGGTTTTCGTCATGGTCTTGCCCAAAGCGCCGCACATGTGGTTTTCACTAGAGGATGATTTTTTTCTTTACTATTTTCAATCCTTTTTCTGATTTTTTTGGATTTTCATATTTTTTGATTTTTTTGATTTTTTTGAAAGATTTTAAGCTCATACTGAATCACAAGGTGTTGCCGATGTAGATTCCCCTATCATAATGTGCCATCGATATCCTACTTGAAGAAGTTTCTTTGCTAAGATACGTGCACTTGAATACAAATTTTGAGATTATTGATCTGCTTTATTGATATCGGGGTTAACTTTATCTTTGTGCACAGATCATGATAGAGTACCTTTGGAATCCTTATCATGAAGGGTCGTTGCCAATAAATGGTCAATTTGAGAATTGGATATCATGTGTGGAGGCATGGATGGAGTGTGGTTAGGGATAGAAGATGGTTTGGTTGATAGTTTGGAACCTTTGACTCTCCAAACTTGGGAAGATGAGCAATGATGGGTGGATACGGAAGTGTTCATGGAATTATGACCAACTGCTCGATACACTTTGTACATCGCTCGAAAAGCCTTCTTTTGCTTTTGTGGACATCTTTGATGGATACTTTTCCCATTTTTATTTTTCCCCATAGTTTCTTTGACTAATGGAGTTTGATAGGGATAATCTTTCTTTGTATGTTTTGGTATCCATGTGTATTTTATTCAGTCCATTATGCTTCTCAGCTTCTTTCGCTTTCATAACATTCTTCATACTTTGATTCAAATCTTTCTTTTGAAGTTTGTCCCAATTCATGGATGGGGTGATGGGTGGATGAAGATTCATGACGTGACGGGTTGTAGTATTGGCATCAGTTTCATCATAAGGATTCTTCGTGCTCCCTATGTTGATGTTTACTTGAGATGAAGTTTCCCCCAGTATTGTGGAAGTAGTACCTTTGTTCTTTGATTCTTCCTGTTCTGAGATGTCTTGTTCAATAAGCATTCTCTGATAGATAGCCATTGTAGATAACATAAGTTCAATTTGCTGCTCTGCTAACTTTGAAATATCTTGTTCTATCTGACCTGCTTCCTTGAGTGGATAATGTTGGATATCTTCATACATGATGTCTTCAGTTTGGATCTTGGATATATCTGATCTTGATGTTGACAACTTTGTTTGATTGTAGGAATCAATAACCTGATCTTTTTGTGTAATAATATCAGGAGTAAATGAATCTTGTTCTAAATGAAGATCATCTACAAGTCCATCCGTAGAAAGCATCTCATGGGTAGATGGAGGAGTATGTGCTACATGGATATGATCATCTTGCATAGATAGGAGAGTGTCCATTAGATTATTGTAGTATCTTGAAGATACAAATTCTTGATCTTGAATGATTTCAGATTTTCTTTTGACATGCTTTGGATCAAGTTCTTGACATGGGTCAGTTTCAAAGGATGGATTGCTTACGAAGGGTTCTTGGATGTCGTTATTAGACATGGTAAGTGGTTCAATATCCTCAAGTGTTGAGTTCAGGGTTCCTTCAGTATCTATAACCATGAGGTCAAAATATGTCAATATGTCTTGGAAAGGACCATTGCTAGACTTTGGTGAAAGATTTTGATCATGCTTTGGAATAAAATTTTCAGATATGTCCTCTAACTCATAAGGTGATGTAGAGATATTTTCAATATGATCATTGGTCGATGGATCGTAGATTATGTCAATGGGATCAAATAATTCTAACACTCCTTGAAATAGATCACTAAAAAGTTTCTCTTGATGTATGGTGAGTTGATCATCGGATGGGGTGGTTCAAACATCTTCAAGGTGCTCATTGATGGAGAGATCTTGATCATTGTTTTCAACAATTGTAGCAAAGAGATTGTGAATGTCTTCAACCATAGGGTCAAGTGATGTTGACATTTCTTGAATTGGATCATTTTTGAGTATTGTTGGTGGATTTTGATCATGATTGAAAAGTGACTCTTGACCTATGTTGATTTTATTTTCAGACGTGATAGAAACATCTTCAATGTGCTCTTTGATGGATAGATCTTGATCATTGCTTTCAGCAATTGTGGTGGAGAGATTGTCAATGTTATCACCAGTGGTTGAATGTTCATCGTTATCCCCAATAGTTATCATTTTTTGTGTTTGTGCTTGTGTTTGTTGGGTAGCTTGAGAGGCTTGTTGCACTTGTTGAGCTTGTGTTTCTTCTTGTGTGGCTAGATATTGTTGGATGGCCTTTTGGTAGGCCTAGTGAGCTTTCAATGCAATGTTATATTGTCTTGCTACATTTGGTTTTGGTGGTAGTGGTGGTGGATTTGGAATTGTGTTGGATGTAAGGATGGGTGGTTGAGATACGCTTGGAGCAATCGTGAGGGTTTGAGATATGATGGGATTGATCAAGGTGATAGGTCCTTGGAAGACCATGTTTTGATTTTTCAGGATTGATGTTGTCATTTGATTAGATAGCATCTGTTGGTGCGATGTCGATGGTATATTCAAAGGTTCTGATGTGATGGCTTGATTGGTGTTAGGTGGATTGACTTGGATGGAGTGATTGGTGCTAGGTAAAGGGGGAAGCCCTAAACCAAGGAATGATGTTGATATGGGTAATGATGGTGGAGATGTCTATTGGCACAATGACTCAACTATTTTGGTAAGTGTAGCAATTTGATCTTGATTTTGATCTTGACTCCCTTGATATAGTTGATTTGGCTTTTGTTCAAACAGATTTGGGATGCATACTTGTGATTGATTTTGGACAATGTTCTGATTTGGGATGATGTTCAAATTTGGCATTATGGGTTGAAATTGAACATTGTTGATGTTGGGAATCACATTGCCTTGTTTTAGGTAACTCTGATATTGCATGGTGTTACCTTGACTTGGACTAATGCATGGAGTCGTTATCATCGTTTTAGGACTTTGAACAACATTTGTATGATTTGCAAACATATTTATCCCAAATTTTTCCAGATTCATGTTTGGAAAACTTGTACTTGGTACATTCTCATTTGGCATGTAGGGATTTGGTGGGATGACATTGTTCATTTGAAGGCCCATGCATTGACTATTTGGTGGATAGATTTGTAGTTTTGGACATGGATATAAATCTACCATCGAGAAAGGTGTTTCAAACTTTTGACCAGGCATATTCACATTTGTTGTACCATTAAGGTTTGTAGGGGATAATGATCCCATGTATGAATGTGAGTGTTGATAATCAATCGGTGTTGTATGACTTTGATAGTTTGGTTGAATTGGATTACTCATGATGTATGGACCAATTTTATATTCCATGTTCCTCTTGTGTTTTGACCTTGTTGCAAAAGTGACCTCTAAGGTTCTTAGGACCAATGACGAGATGAAGGGGAAATGATATGAGTGTTGAACGTTTAGGGACTTTGGACCAATGCTAGACTTAGGGTTTGATTTTGATTGGTTTAATTTGGATAATGAACTTGTAAACCCTAAGATGTTAGATGTGATCTTAGGATAAATTTGTTCAAAGGATTGCTAATTCAATTAAATGTATGAGAAAGGATGCATTCCCATACACCTAACTAAACAAGGTGATTTTGATTTTGATGATTTACCCAAGTCTAGAATGATGTTTCCAAAGCTCTAAAGTTGTTTGTGGGATGAATATTTTGGATGGATGAAGTGTTTGTTTTGATCCTAAATGAGCCTAGGAAGGACTTGTTTACAAGACCAAGATAGTGAATAACATGCCTTTCTCAAAGAGTAATTCAAAATCAAAAGACCAATGTTTGCTCAAAAGACAATAAAAAGATAAACAAGCACATGTGTTGGGTTCAATTGATTCAATCTTTGCTTAATGGATTCTTTTTTCCACAAACACTTCTTAATTAGCTTTCAAACTGAATGTCAAATGTCCTAATTTTCTTTCATCTCACAAAATGCATTATGTGGAAATCAAGGAAATCAAGACAAAGGTTACCTAAAGTTGACTTTAGTAGGAACAAATTGAGATGAAATCCAAATATTTAAAAGCCTCTAAGGATACGAATCCCAAGGGAAAGCAATAACATGAATTCGTTCAAGGATATTTGCTTCTCCTAAAGGGTTTAAGATTTGGATGCTCATGTTGAAAATTTTTGTTTTCCATTGTTTTCAATCAAGCAAAGTGTTTATGACTCACAAGCAATATAACATCCTAGCTCCATTGGTACATTTTTCTTGGTGGGCTTGCCTCATGCCCTTCGTAGAAGAAGAGATGATTTTACATGCAACCAAGGAAAGAGTATAAAGGTATGTTAAGAATGAAGTCTTAACCTCTATACTTTAACCAAGATCGGACATGGAAAGTAACTTCTTGGAATCTAAGTTCCAATGCACCACTTCGATAAACTCATTGAATGGATCACTTGGTCACTACAAACAAAGGTTTTAGTTCAAAATTTCTGTTCGTGGAGATTGACCCATATGGAAAGAGTCCCCTTTTAGATCCATCTTGTCGGAATCAACCATGTGATATTGGCGTTTACTCCAATACCCACATTTATATCCCAGTTGGAAATACTCTTGGCTTTAGAGTGTTACCGATTGAGTCATTCCCTTGGGTGAGTACTTTTTCCCCAAGGCAGGCACTCTAAGATAGACAAAAGAAAATAAACTTATTCATAGTTTGATCGACCCTTGTTTAGAAACAAAGGGAAAACACATGCAATAAGCTCACTCACACTCACACAATATTTTGTTCAATTTTAAGCCCAAATTGAAGTGTGGAGGTGATTGCTTTGTCTCAACCTAAGATCATGAAAAAGGCCTTTTGATTCTCAAGATCGCTATAAAGCGGGAGAGAAGCGCATACATCCTTTTTCGATGATGTTAGTTCAAGTAAGCTCTCACAAAACAATGTAGCACATGTTCATTTTAGATCCCACAAAGCAATAATGAGTTCGTTTTAGAGCACCAAAAGAGAAATGATAAACATTTTGTTTAATTTGTTAACCAAATAAACAAACTCTAGTAAGTTGTATTCACAAGGTTCATTTTAGCCCTTTTGTAGCAAAAAATTGAAATATTCTTTTTAGAGCTCAAAAGAAATTTAGTAGGTCCTAAAAGCTTGAAGGGGTAAAATCCTTAGAAGTGGGATTATAATTGCTCCCCAAAGTGTTCAAAAACACTTGATACAATGATGTGATAATGATTTTTTCTTTGACTTCCACGCTCCATGATCCTTTAAAACCTACAATACAAGATCCAAATGTTAGATGACATCAAGGAACAAAAGGATATGAAGGTTAGATAAATGATTAAGCATAAAAACCCTAAAATTTAGACCAAGTTTCATTGTGATTTGACATTAAGTGAAAATTTGAAAATTTTAACTCTATCAAAGTTAATAATAACCTACATCATTAGATAGCTTATGAAATTCTACCCCATTTAAAAAAAAAAGCTTGAAAAAGACTAAAAAATGACCAAGATATGGCCATTTTAATTTTTCATGAAAAAGTAAGAAATCAAAGGCGGTGCAGTTTGTAGCGGCATTGTTTGGGTTCAAACAATGATGTTGGAGCTCAAACAGCGACACTGAAGCCAAAAGCAGCGCTGTTTAGGTTCAAACAGTGACACTGGAGCTTCAAACAACGACGCTAGAGCTCAAACAGCAACGCTGGAGCTCAAACAATGACGCTAGAGCCAAAAGCGGCACTGTTTGGAGTTTTAAGCGGTGCTATATGGCACTGATGGGCTGTCAATGGCTCTGTTTGTTGTAGACACAAAAAAAAATAGAAAAAGCATAGAATTTTGATGAAAAAACATGATTTAAACTTTTGGTTTGCCCTCCTTTTAGCGACAAAATGTGAATACTTGATCTAGACCTACATAAACATGAGTAAACAACACAAGGTTAGTCCATAAACAAGTCTAAAACAATCATTCCCCATAAGATCCATTCAAATGAAATGTACAAGAAATAGTAAAAGAATTCAAATGAAAACTATCAAATCTTATTCAAAACAATCAAACCACTATCCCATGGGAGAATTGGTGCCAATTTGATGTGGAAATTGGCCCTTTCCCAACTCCTATGATGCAAGATTGATATGTTGATGATTATTGATACACTTTGATGGTGAAGGATGAGAGATCCAAGCCAAAATCTGCAAAAAACCTAGCTATAGAACTTAATAAGATGGATGAAGATTGCTCTAAATTTGAGTATAGTAAGTTTACTCAAATTGTGGATGATCAAATGAGGAGAGGAGCTCTTCATTTATAGAAGAGATTGAAGGAAGAATGTCCAAAATTGAGCAATGTGGGACTAACATTCATCCAATGGCATGGTGCCACTTGTCAACATTTGATAGGATGAAGGTTGAGCACATTTTGATCAATGTGCAAATTTGAAATTTGAATTTGATGAGATGACATGTTTAGGGGGGATGAAAGATGAGTTAAATTCCAAGTGGGAGACATGTAAGAGACAATGTAAGAGCTTTAAATGCTTTGTTGGATGGACAAGTCATTTGGGAGGAGATTTCAAATTTGAGGAATATTCCATCTTTGATGCCTTTTTTGAATGAAAATAGGTGATTTATAAAACAATTAAATTGATTTTCATGTGCAAGTTGTAAAATCTAGAGGATTTGAGTGATTAGGATTAAATTAATCAAGATTTGATTAATTTAAGGGGAGATTTAGCTGATTTGACTATTTGATTTAGATTTTAGGATTGAAATAAATAAAAAAGAGATGAAAATGATTAAGACTTAGTTAAATAAATATTTTGATTTATTTAACCAAAAGGGGTGATGTTAGATTAAATTAGATAAATGTTTAATTTATTTAATTTAATTAGATGAACTTTAGAAATTTAATCAAATAATATGGATTATTTAATTAAATAAAGATAGGAAGATGAAATGACCTAGCTAATTACACAGAGACGATGATTTAATTAAATTGAGGGATTTATTTAATTAAAAGGGGAATTATGATGACTTTAATCAAATAAGGCTATTCGATTAAATGGTTAGATAGAGGGATAATTTAGGATGAAGCGATGTTAGTAGATCAGGATCGAGTGTGCGATATCAATTTGTATATTTTTGATGTCTACAGTAAGTTTTTCCAATCCACTCTTATTTTATTGATAGTAAATCTTCTTTACACTCTTTATTTTCTGCACCCTTTTCAAGTTCTATTGCTACAACATTTTCATCTACAACAATTGCTACACTTTCTTTGGCTACAAAAAATTCTTATATCTTCCTTATCTCCTATCTTAGTAAGAGATATTATCCTTTCTCACCAATCACCTCATCATACTTAGGACACTCAATATCAAATTCTCCTTCAACCTCTTCTTTTGCACATATAACCTCCTTATTCTCCACCATTATGCCTTCAACAAGACATGTCTCAGCTTTAATTTCATCAAATTCTTCATATTCATCCTCTTCTTCTTGTTTTGTGCCACATGCATGGCACCTTGTTACGTCATCTTTTTTTCCTGCAATCAAAATATCATTAGAAAGATAATCAAAATTACCTCGAACTCTCCTCTCTTCTTGTTTTATCCTTTTAATCTTTGCTTCCATTTCTTTCATCTCCTCCTTCATCTTTATCATTTCAACCCTCACATATTCTTCTCTAATTTCTTGAAGTATCTCTTTGATTTTCTCAAGTCCATGACTCTTTAGAATCCATCCAATGACAAAAGTCATGTTATTCTTCCTCCTTTCCATCCTTAAGGCCTCACAAATCATTAACACATTTTTTTTTTTCAAACCCTCAAGTTTTGCACATGTAAACTACCTCACTCGGTGATTTGTTTACAAATCCTCAACACTCCACCCCCAGGTCATGGTACAACTTGCCTCATATCAAAGCATATGCCTACACACTGAGGAACTCCCGTTCTAATACCACTGATGTAGGAGGATCCAACCCTCAATCACAAACTTCCAAAAACATAAGATGCAACTCATAAATTGTTTGAAACAACACAAAAATCTACAAGATGTATTCTTTTGCATTTCATTCAAAATCTCCTCAAATTACATAACAACTTAACATTTTTAAAAATACATTTTTTTATAGCCATATAGGCTGATGTAGATCATTACAAATTAGATATAAATCTACTATATGACAAAAAACAATCATCAAAGAAAAACTCAAATTCCTCTTCTTCCTATCATCTCCTTGAACCATGAAATTGACTTATCAATATACATTCTTCAACAACCAACTTTGTTGATCTTCAATCATGGATATCATAATCCATTTTCTATTGCAACACACATTCAAAACCTATAAGAATGTATTTTCCTCTTCCCCCAAGAAAAGCCACACCTCCTTCCAAATTTGAAACAAACAACCACACAACAAATTGCACAAAAAAATGTAAGAAGGAAGCATAGAATTTATTCATCATGATTACATAATATTTAAAAAATTGGAGTCACAATCCTCTCGAAATTGGTAGCATCCTATTATGCCAACTTCAATTCCTCCAAATCCATTTTTTGCAAATGACAAGGCCATAATATATAGAGGTTTGAGGGGGAAAACACCACTATGGTATCCCAAAACAACAAGCCAAAACCTCATTGGAAAACCCATGCCCCATTTGGATAATAAATCATAAAATAATAAAAATTACTCAATGCTCACATGGCCTTCACATGAGCACCTAATCCATGGCCAATCAAATTTGGGCACCCCAACATGCAAGAGCATGCATTAATGAGTGGTCCCCACCTTGAAATGGATGCCTAGGATGGAATATTCCTCTAGGTTGCTCTAGAAACATTCACCAAAGTAAATTCACCTCCAAAATTACAATTACAAATTGTCATTAGGGAAAATTATAATATTTGGAAATTAAAATAACTAATTCCCCATACATTAGCCATTATTGAAAATTAATATAAAGGAAAATAATATTTTTGGAGGATGTTGATTTCTAGTACCCTTGGATGCTCCTGCATCATAAGTCCACTTAGGTCATAGGAGGGATTCATTCCAGTTAGTATTAATTAGGGGGAATCCTTCTAGTTAAGTATTAGTTGTCACTTATCTTTTGGAATTTAATGCTTGTGTCCTATGCCATTTAATATTTGTTGGGGTAGTTATTTCATTGTATAGGATTAAGACACATGTCAAGATCTTGTCAAATCCTATCTGACACCTTTCCTATATAAGAAAGGCATCATTTGTATATCCTAGATAGTTTAGTTCAATATAAGTCTAATATACCACCATAATCTTAAGTATTGCATATTGGCCATATCTTGCATCCATTGTTGTAATTTCATGTTTTTACTTTCCCTCTTATAAAAGGTCATTTTTTGGTTGTTTTAGGTGATCTTGTAGGCTTGAGTCCCTCAGTAACTCTAACTGTTATCAGAGCTTTAGAATTTCAAAACCCCTTCTCAGATTTGAGGGTTATTTGAGCTTGAGCTTTTGTTGGGTACACATTAGGGTTAAAGGGACCTCACAATTGAGTCTAGAAGGCCCAAAAACCTCTATGTTCATATAAAACACTTCATATTTGGGTGAAAGTTCTTTTTGAGCCATTTTTCTAGGGTTTAGGAAAATCTACATTTTTCTATTCTTACAGTCATATAGAATCCGTATGATATAGATCCATACAATCTGTATGCAACCATACTCATCATAGTCTATAGTATCATTGACATATTCAAGCAAATATTTTAGCTCTGTGTCAACATTGCAATCATCCCCACATAAGTATTTGGTATGGTTTTATGTGGTTTTAATTGAGCATATGAATTCATCATTTAAAAAAAATAAAAAATTTGTAAATACTATTTGTATTGATAATGAAGAAAAGTATTAATTTTTAGAACATTTTTTTGTCAAAAAAACACACCACCCTAGAGCCACCCAACGACAAACAAAACCCTACACAACCATCCAGCCAAACATACCAAGACTAGACATCTATAGAAAACCCCTATACAAACTACCATCCCGCATACCCTAACAACCCATACAGATGACAAAAAGGCCAAGATTTAGATACAAAACCCGATAGAAAACACACCAGTCAATCCACCATTAACACACCATCTGCAACTAGAAAGTCTCTAAACAACTAATGCCAATCCACCCCACTAGATGGCTCCAAATGGAGATAGTTCTTTAAGAAAATCAGACCGCATGATTCCTTCAAAGCTCCTCACCTTTAATTTCCAATATAAAAGGATACAACTTGACCCATTCACCAAGAATTAGAGCTTTTTGAAGGTCATGAGGCCGAGGAACCCCAACACCTGGCTCGACAACAATAATGACATCCATTGCTCCTTCCAAAAGATTGTCCCAGACCAACTTTCTAGCCATGAGCATCACCATGGCCCACGACACCTCCAAATCTAAGAGCTCACTACAAGAAATATTGTTGCAATGTCTGCATTCATCCACCATCGCTCAGTCAGATTCATGAAGTCTTCGCCTAGCAAAACTTCCACTGCTCCCAACACCAAATCATCCCAAACCTTGAACACAAACTTTAATCAACCATGTCAAATTATCCCATAAAATGCCCACAATTTCCTACCAGACGATAGACTAATTGGTGACTCCAATTTTTTTGGAGAAATGAGGACTTCCATAAGTCATAAGACCATTTAAATCCAAAACTAGCATATACATCCCATCATCAATGTATCCCCATGCCACCCCATCCTTCAATAGACTGTCGCAATAATAAGGCTGAACAGATGACCAATATAGACCCTCTACCACCCTCTAGCATTTAATTCTCGCCACCACCCAACTCACCAACTAACCACACCAGCCAAGCCTATGTCATCATTCATCCCCACGATGACACCAAAGCCAGACCCACCCACTTGGCAGTTGTGAAAGGTATGAGTAGGAAATCAACCTCCATCCTTCCTAGGGTCCCATATTTGATACATTTGAGCTCCATCAACACCCTGATTAGCCAATATTTTTTCCACCTCATTTGCTTCTCTATAGATGTGTCTGATGGAGAATTTTGGGATAGAACTCACCACTTCACAAGCCCTATCCAATAAACCCTGCAACCTCCAATTATCCATTCTTCCCTCTTTAAAGGCTTGGACTTCCACCATTGAATCCCCTTCTAACTCAACCTTGCCCAAATTCCAGCTTTTGCACATCTTTAAACCACTAATAAGAGCTCGTAATTCCACCATAGTATTTGTCATTATGGGAAGATGCTCTAATTTCTCTGCTATCAAACTTCCCATATCATTCCTTATGCAACAACCCAGACCTGCAATCCCTGGATTTCCCCGAGAAGCACCATCAAAATTCATTTTGAACCATCCTTTCTTTGAGGGTTCCCACTTAGCATTCCTTCTGGCTTCTTTCCTTTCTCCCCCAGAGCAAACACTAGGCTTTGGAAGCTCCAAAACAAACCATGCATGCCTCATTCTTGTATCCCACATTGAAAAACTCTTCTCACCTTCTTTCTTCAACTTTACTCTCTCGTTTATCACTTCCACAATCATTGATTCCAATCGATTAATCAAAGTTAGAAATAATTTATCCTTCTCTAAAAAAATCCTTTGATTTCATTCTTTCCAAATCTCCCAAATTACTAGGGACATACTAACTACCCACAACTCATGATAAAGAGACTCCCTTTTTAGGACCGGCCAAGCAATAAAGAGGGAACAAATATCATTGGGTAAGGCACTGCTCCACCCCAATCTTGTGCATAACCATCTCCAACATGCCTAAGAAAAGGGGCAACTGACAAGAAGGTGATCCACATGCTTCTATGCCCTTTTGCACATAATAAATCTCAAGGGATGTGCATACCCCAAGGATTTGAACCTATCAACCGTAAGTATCATTCTTCTTACTTCCACCCACGTAAACATTCCATCCTTTTGAAGAAAAGCTCTATTCCAACACAAATGCGATGGTAAATCCAAGGGAATCTCCTCTGCAATTTGAACCTTAAATCCCTCTTTAGCAGTATATTTTCTAGAAGAGGAACCATCCCACACTAGTCTATCCACCCCAACCCAAATCACCACAAACCTTTTCTCCAACTTTTTCTGTAACTTCACTTCCTCCAAAGGTATTAAACCTTGCTCTAATATTCTCCATACAAATTTTGATTCTCCTCCCACCACTACCTCTTCCAAATAATCACGAACACATACACCAGCTAGGATTGGACAAGAATATCCTTTGTCCTATCCAAACCCAAAACAAGATCCAAACTCGGGTACCCACACCATGAATCCTCCCAAAACTTTGCTTTCTTCCCATCATGAACATCCTAGGAAAGATTATTGAGAACAAGAGAATGAGAAACCTTGATAAAGTTCCACACTTGTGATTTGTTGGGAAGATTTTCTGCTGTTAGAATACACTCAACATCATCTGCACTCAAATACTTGCACTATAAAATCCTTGCCCATTTTTCCTGATTCTGCGAATACATTCCCCAAACCAATTTAGTGCCTAGTGCCTTATTTTGCTTCAATAAATCATGAATCCCAATTCCACCTGCATTCTTTGACTTACATATCATCTCCTAAGAAATCATAGGAAATTTCCTCTGATAAGAAGTTCCTTGCCAAAAACCTATGCATAATCTGATTCAATTGAGAGGCCTTATAATTTGGAAAATCCAAGTAAGAAAGAAGAAAAATTGGGAGCGTCACAATTACCGCTTTTAGCATCACAATTCTCCTAGCCAAAGAAAGCCACTTGTCAATCCATCAATACATACAATTATTAACTTTGTTTACCAAATTATCCCAGAGCTTACTAGTCCTCACCCCTTTGGCAACCGGGAGACCCCGATATGTCATAGGAAGCTGCCCAATTCTGAAGTTCAAAATCGCCGCCACCTGCTTTGCCAATCTATGCTCAATATTCAAAAATAAAATCTCATATTTTTCCTCTCTCACCTATTGACCAAAGGCAAGTTCATAGCAGTGCAATATTCTTTTCAGTGCAATAGCTTCACACCTACTTGGACACACAAAACATAGGGTATCATCTACAAATTACTGATGCAAAAGTGTTGGGGGTCTGCTAGTAACCTGAATTCCTTTAAGAGTCCCATCCTCAATATCCCAAGTCAATGATCTCCCCAAAGCTTCTTCCATCAAGATATATAAAAAAGGAGATATCGGATCTCCCTGCCACAAACCCCTAGATGCCTCAAAAAAACTTGAAGGCTCTCCATTCACCAAAATTGAAAAATGTGGAATAGAAATACAAGTATAAATCCAAGATACCCATGTCTTATCAAATCCAAAAACTTCCAGTACCTTACACAGGAAACACCAATCCACCAAATCATAGGCTTTCCTGATGTCCAACTTAACTAGCATACTCAGGCGCCCACTAGATTGAAGCAAATGAATGGCCTCCTATGCAATGATTACACCATCAAAAATATATCTTCCTAGAATGAACCCTATCTATTCCTAAAAAATGAGACCCAGAATGATATTCTTCAAATGATTCGCCATCACTTTTTCCTAAATCTTATAGAGCATATTACATAGGGTAATCAACCTGAACTCATCCAAGGAAGATGACTTCTCCTTCTTTGGGATCAATGCCAAAATAGTATTATTCACTTCCCTCAACAACGAACTAGATGCATGGGTTTCTTCCAATGCCATAGCAACCTCTTGACCCATAACATCCCAAAAGACCTAGAAGAAACACATAGTAAATCAATCAGGCCCAAGAGCTTTGTCCAGATGGAGTTGAAATGTAGCCTTATGCACTTCCTCCGATGAGAAAGGGCTTGTTAAAATCCTATTATGTTCTTGAGTCACCAAAGATGGAATCCCACATAGAATCTCTCTTTGTTGAACATCATTTGAACCTTCCCAATTATTAAGAATCTTCTGAAAGAATTCCACTACCACTTTTGCAATCCCTTCCTAGCCTTCCACCACTACACCATCTTCCCTCTATAAAGAGGAAATCATATGTGTTTCCCTCCCGACTCTGGTGAGTTATGAATTTTTTTTTAATTTTGGTCTCCTTCTCTAATCCAAGTATCACGATATTTCTGACGCCAAAAAAATTCCTCTCTGGCAAGAACCTCTTCCAAGTCCTTCAAAAGATGTTTTTCTTTTAAAAAAAAATTCTCTTCCATACCTACTGACATAACCTAGTCATTAACTTCCACAAGTTCAGCCTCAAGATGACGCTTCTCTTCAAAAATGTTACCAAAACACTCCTGATGCCAAGCTCGAATTTTCTACTTTAGGCCTTTCAATTTACTCACTACCCTAAACAAACCATTCCCAGTCACCTGATACTCTTGCCACCATTCCTTGACTTTAAGCAGAAACTGAGGGTCTCTAAGCCAAATCTTTTTGAATCTAAAAAGGCACCACAAAGCTTTGTGCAACCTCAACACCTCCAAAAGAATCATAAAATGATCCAAGCCTAAGAATGATAAAATCCTTCCATCCAAAGAGAAAGGAAAAGCTGCCAAATCACCACTAAGCAAAAACCTATCCAGTTTCTCTGCTATCCCACTAAAACCCAGTCTCCTATTCGTCTATGTATAAAAACCATTCACCATTTGAATATCCAACAAGGAATTTGAACTTACAAATTCTTCAAAGTCCATCTAAGATTGCATCTTTCTCCCAACCTCTCCATGCTTGTCTTTTGCCTTTAGAATCACATTAAAATCACCACCGGGTGATCCCACAATACTAGTTTACAATTTATGGGAGATCCTACTTTTTGTTGAAATCACATATTTTTAGAAAATATAATGATTTAAGCCTTGAAAAGTTCCATTTAAAGGATTCCAATTCAAGAGTGTTTGATCAAACCACCTTAGATCAAACCCCCTTGTATAGAACCCCAATATTTTTAAACCATACCTATAATGGAGTCTCCTTTACACCTATCAAAATGTTGATTAAAAACCACTTTTGATTTACCTTTTGAGGGATCAAATGAATTCATTTAAAATTTATTTTTGTAAGTATTTAGTCCTTATTATAAGCTTCCCAAAAGTATAATTTTAAATAAATTTAATTTTATTATTATATTTATTTTTTATTTCTTGTGAATGTAGGTTTTTGCCCGAAAATCAAGCTCTATGTTCTGCACCTATCGAAAAATAATAGATTATCAAAAAAAAAAAATGAAAAATATCATTGCACTAGATATTGAAGTCCTTGATCCAACAAAAAAAAAAAGAATTTTGATACATACAAAATTTTTTATATTGTATACAGTCTGCCTATGTCTAAATTGTAATTGGTTTGACTTTGAAACTTGATTAAGGAAAAAATATTCAATTAAAAACTATGAAACAAAATGAAAGCACTAGACATCATAGTTAAAAATCTAAATTAAAAAAAATAGCTTTTTATCCTTCATGGAAAAAAAATTATGTTGTATACAGTGAGCATCACTCCTTAAAAATGGTGTTTACTAAAAAAAACTAGTTTTCGAAGGAGATGGAAAAAAAAGTGCAATATTATTCCAAAAATTTTGAAAAAAATATATTTAGAATCTACAGACAAAATATCACAAATTACTATTTTGCATCATCTTCAAATTCTTCATGGTTTAGCCGCTATAGGTGCCCGAAAGTGAAGATTTAGTTAGAAAAAATTAGTTTAGTGTCCAGTTTGGCCAAAAATTGTAAACCAGTATTGTGGGATCACCCCACCTAAGATAAAAATAGAGCCCTTTTGAAACTGAAGAAAAACTCCAATATCCTATCACATCGACATATTTTGGACTAGGTTTAAATTTTTTTTAACCACCCACATGGATATTTAAGAACCGGCTTTATTTTGTCAGGGCCAATGGTCTTATTGGTAGCAAAGGGGTTGGGAGGATCTTCGATCACTGCCTAAGCGACATGTAGGGTCGCTGCCCTATCTACCACTAACCCATCATTGCTGCCAGTGATTCTTAATATAATTTTTATTTATTTGAAATTTAAACACCTATGGTCACATCAACACCCAAGGGCTAAAAGCCCAGGTGCTAAAACTTGCCCCCCTAGGTGCCCAAATTGAGAAGTTTTTTTCTAAATTCCATAAATTTCTGCCTAGGTGTTGAAAATTTATAAATGAGATATCAACATAAATCTAGTTATGAGAACTTCACAATAGTCCAATCTATTTTTTAGATTTTATCTTAGGTTAATTTTATTGTTGGTCGAAGTTAAATTTTATATTTTGGACTTCTAAGATAATAACTCCTTTTCCATGATCTCCAATTTTCATGATTACTACGATGTTGGAAAGGTATTAAGGAGCTATACATTTCTATTCAGGTACTTTTTTTAGATTTAGCCTCAAGTATCTTTTATTCATTTTTTGTAATTTTGCATTTTGGTTAATCACTTGGACATACCATAACCTAGAGAAGTGGTGTCCACTTAGGAAGGCCTCATTTTTAGTGTAGATCATATTGGGAAAGGTTAATTTTAGTTTGAAGGATCTCATTCTAATATATTGTTGTAATTTTTCTATCCTTGATCTATAATGGCATTGTAAATCCAAAACATAATTCTAGAATTCTAAAAACACTACATATAAAGTGTCAAACATATTATTGGGGTGATTTTTGATTGATTGATTGGGGGTTTTCTTGGTACATTGTTTTGATCTATTTCTTTGTTCTATTTTCATTTTCATGGATCATTCTAAGGTTCCTTTTCTAATGTCATATAACTATTCAACATGGAATCAACATGCATGGAGTATACTAATGAAGGGCACTCTATAAGGTACCTGAACATACAGACGATGAAAACGATAAAATGGATGATTAAGCGTACCAAAGCTCTTGGATGTATTCATAAATTAGTTTCTCAAGATTTTTTGTTCTAAATTAAATCATGCAAAAATTCTCATGAGGCTTGGGACAAATTAAATTTTTTATATGGTTCTATAGATGAAGTAAGAGGATATCAAATTGATAATGAATTAATGATTCTTGATCCTAAGAACTTTGACAACATCCAAGACTACATCACTAAGGTTAATGATCTAAAAGAGCAATGTAAATCATGTTGAATTGATAAGAAAAACATTTAGTTGGTCTAAAATTCATTGAACAAACTTGGTCTTGATTATGCTGGTTTTGTTTCTAGAGCTTTCATATTCATAGGTTGACTATGGGGTCTGCATATACTATACCTTCGTTTGCATCATATTTTAAGATTTTGATACATGGGAAACAAAATATTATCTCAATGGGTCTCATTAAGTCTTCTAAATATCAGCCATTATTGGATAGTTAGGTGAAAGAATCAAATAATACTGATAGGAAACAAAAAAATCAAAGAATAATCCACATTGAGATCAACCAAGGAATAAGTCCTCTTCTTCAGATAAATCATTTAAGAAGGATAAGTCTACTTATTTTTATTACAAGAAGCTTGGGCATGATGAACATTCTCAAGTGTTACAAGAAGGATATTGATGAGTTGAAATATTCTAAAAATGAATCAGATTGATTTTCCTTCAAGAATGTCTGAATCAATTATTCTTCTACTTCAAAATAGTCTAATAAGGGAAAAGGTCATGCTAGTTCGGCTTCTACATCAGGAAATAAAGGACATGCTCTTTGTGACTTTTTAGGTCATGGATCAAGGAGATGGATTTTAGATCAAGGAGATAGTTTTTAGATTCAGGATAATCTCATCATATGGCATCTTCACAACCTATATTCTCTTATTTTGAGCCTTGTACTATGTCTCCTATTTTGATGGGAAACAATACATTCATGAATGTACTTGGGAAGGGATCTATTAGATTTGGGGAAAACACTTTCCAAGATGTTTTGTGTTCCTCATTTAATGAACAATCTTCTTTCCATATATAAGATTACACATGGTGGAGATGGAAGGACTGTGGAATTCACTCCTAATTCAATCATCATTCAAGAAATGGAGAGTAGAGAGATTCTTGATATTGGTATGGTTGATTATTCATAGAGGTTGTATACCTTTGTAGATTTTGCTTCTGATGATGAAATTGTTCCTTTGGCTGTTGATCACACTTCTAGTGTGAATCATGATTTAGAGGAGACATTTGGCTTCTTGAACTTGGGTATTCTTACATTTGATCTTGTTCTTGAGCCTTGCATTTCATCTCCTCCATATTTTTTTTCATTTGATGATGCTCATATTGACACAAGTTTGGCCTCTTTTGATTTAGTGTGAAAGATCTACACCATCTTCTAACTGTATCTACTTGGGATATGTACTTTAAAAAAATTGGTGGGTTGCTTGTTGAGTCCTATATTTTAGATTTGGGAGACACCATTGATTATATACATATTTTATTTGATGAATATGATTCTTCTTGAAAGGTGGAAAATTGGCGCCCTTTTCACCTTTAGGGTTTAGGACCAAAAGGGGCAACTTTTACTAACTTTCATTCAAGAAAAAACCCTTAAGATCCCAAAAGAGAAAGATATCTCGCAAAAAGGTTGTCCTAGGGGATGAATTTGATCTAATGAGGGGTTCACCACCAAGTGTAAACTTGGAAAAGATAATGAAATTTAAGCTATAATGCAAAACCCTAATTGAATGCAAACTAAACGACCTAGAAAAGATGAATGAAACAACACAGAAAATTGTAAAACAAAAAGTGTGCACCTGGGAATCCGAAGAAGGATGAATGGAGATCTGGAATTTTGGAAAAGTTGCTTTTATTGCTAACTGGTACTCATTCACCAAGCTAGGTGAATCAGTCCAATTTCTAGAAAAATGTGCCAAAACATAAATCTGTCAAAAGGGTGTCCAAATCTACAAAATTTTGAAAATGTACTAGAACTGGGAGTCATTCACCAGAAGTGGCGAATCAGTCTATTTGGGATTTTTTTCAACTTCAAAGGTTGATTTTTCTCTTCCTTGTTTGCTCTATCCTTCTTGACTGGTTTCTGGATCCAAATCTCTGATTTGCAACCTACAGGTTTTCTCCAAGTATCTCCAAGGCTATATGAAAACTTTGACAACTTTAGATGATTTGCAACTTTTCTCCAATCTTTCTCCTTAGGAAATCTACAACCTAATCCTACAAATCACACACAAAAGAGAGGGGAAAATGTTGTTGGGTTAGTGAATAGGGGTTTTCCTTGGTCAAAACCCTTGTTGGTAATTAAACCTTGAAATGAAAGAAAATATGAATGGAGAATGATGAATGAACAAATAAAAATATTGCAACTCACCAAACACTAGCAATAAGGTGCTACAAATATGCTTGAAATGGCTACAATGGATGTGGTTCTTGACTCTTACTTGAATGGTGTTGATCTTGCTTGAAACACTTGCTTGAATCATAAACCCTACATCACAATTGTTAGCACAATAAAAAACATGATGGATGAAATATTTGACATGATGATTGGCACTTGAATGTTGCTCTAAAGTGCTTGACAATATGCCCTTGAAATCTCTTGAATGCTCTTGTGAACTCTCTTGAATGCTAGGTGTTGAATATGAGTGAAAGAACCTTGTATTTATACTCAATTATGCAAGAATTCCTGAAATTACAACACTACAAGCCGACATCAGATCTAGGAGAATAAAATCCCACTAGAAATTTGAATTAATTTTAATTTTGGATCACACAAGACTCATTTTTCCAAGGTGGTGAATGAGTCCCATTAGGCATAATGTATTGGACAAAAAACCAAAAGTGCTTAGAAATGTGTGAAAACTAGTTCAGGGCCAAAAGATCCAGGTGGGACTGATTTTCCCAAGGTGGCGAATGAGTCCCAAATCCTAAATTTAGGCCACACAAGCTAGAAACAACTGAATTATGATTGGATACAGATTGACCTATTGAGATTATCCTTAAAAAGATGCAATAAATGAGGCTTGTGGATGCAAAATAGGGCCAATTAAAGCATAATAGGACCCAATTATTAATGAAAATCCTAGATAAATGTGAAAGTGTGTTACAACACTTTACAACACTCCAAATAAAGCAAGATTAAGGTTAATTTTAATTAAAAATAGGTTTATTATGCTTAGTTGTTTGATAAAACCCTAGAAAAGTGTGAAAGTGAGTTACAACACTTTAGCAAGGTGTCATTAAAATAAATTAGTTCACAAGGGCCCAAAACCTAATGTGAATGTGTCATCCACATTAAAACACTAAATCTAGGCAACATTAAGCCAAAATCCACAAGGAGGGCCCAAAAAAGTGTGAAAATGTAAAGGGATACACTATCTACACTACATTTAGCCCCCACTTTAGTGAGAAGAGGAACTTGCTTCAAACTCACACAAAAGTAGACAATCACACATCAAGAGGGGTTCAAATGTACCAATGCCAATAAGATTGGATGGAAATGATCAAGAGGGGTTATCAAGCCCCTAGGATCTATTGTGCATTTTTCGCACACATGCCTCGCTGAAAGTAGGGACCCTCTTTTTTTGGTCTTTCAGGTGTTTTCTATAGTTCTGCCTCTTGGGCTGGTCTTTGGTCTTGGGTTCTTGTAATCCTCTAATTGTGAAGGTTTAGCCACTTTGAAACATGATTGAATGCTTATCCTACCTATGCAAGTGATCCCTTGAGGTGGTTCATTGAAAATCCTAAGTTAAGGGTGAGTTTCAGGTTTTTCATAGATCTCGAGTATTTCCTCCCTAGGCAAAAATCTCTAATTTTTGTCAGTGTCTCAAATGCTCAAAGGTTATTACTTATATTGTTGCATTTCAGAGATTTTAGCATTTCGTGAAATTTGGTATGTGGCATAATTCTCCAAACTTCCTTGAGTCTTCAAATCCTCAACTTTCATCATTCCCTCAGATCCCCGAAGAAGGTTTTATGCAGTCATTTCGCCTCATTTATTCCTGTCATATGAATGTTGTAGCTTGCATTTAATGGGATTGTGAGAGATTTTATATCGGTAAATTGGTGTTATTTGTCTCACAACGAATTTGAAGAGCTTGGTCCTAGGGAGCTGTGTATGAGCTAGATTGTCGAAGCTATGGATTCCTAATTTTGGTGATGTTCCCTTGGCCTCATTCGCATCTACGTGGGATTTGAAACTTGTTGCCAGTAATTGTCTTCCTAAGATTTGCTTCATCAATGGTATGTGTATGATGCCTTTTCTTTTGATTGATGAGTATGTTTGGTTTTATGGTGTTATGTGTATTCTATGCTTGGATTTATGTGTATTTGGAGGTCTATGATTAAACTAGGGTTGTCCCCTTTTCATTTTGATTCCTCCCCTGAGTGTTAATGTCACAACTCTCCATTGAATTGATGATTTAATAATGCCAATCCTTTCTAGATTTTGCCTTTGAATTTGGTGTTGTGCATGATGGTGATTTGGCTCGATGGATCTAGGGTTCTATGTGTTTGACAGATTGATGATTTGAGTGCAAGTTTGAGTTGTTATTTCCCATGTGTATCTAATTGTTACTTGCCTATGAGAGTTTTGGAAGAATTGATTATGATTTGATTGAATGAATGAGTGTATCGAACCTTTGATTGGTTATTCATGGCGCAACCCTAGGGTTGTGTATTTTGAATTTATTGGTAAAGATTAATCGAACTGTGCTTGAATGAATCATAAGTCTAAATCATGGATGAACAGTTTGACCAAATTTTTATTTGGATGATCAATTTGGTCAAAACTGTGGAGAATCAAGACTCTAAGAGATTTTAGGTACCTCGTGGAATTCCTTCACACTCGGAAATCTCTAAAATTTCCATCACCCTGTCATTTACCCCAGAAAGCATGTAAATGTGAAAGTTATGATATCCTTGCTAATTTCTGTCTAGAATGGAAATCCTTGAAACTTTCTGAAAATGAGAAAATTGTAGAAATGGGTGAATTGACATTGCATAATTTCAATTTTTCATGATTGGTTTGATTAATTAAAGGTTGGATATTTCCATTTCTTGAGCTATAATGTTGATTAAACTATTTTTAGGGTAATAGCTATGTTTTCCTCACTAATTTCCGCTTGGTCATAAAATCCCCAAATTTCCTCCTTGGCCTGATTTCTGTGAAGGGGTGAAAATCCTGAGACTTTTTAAGGAATCATGCTTGT
Source organism: Sequoia sempervirens (assembly GCA_007258455.2). Taxonomy (NCBI): domain Eukaryota; kingdom Viridiplantae; phylum Streptophyta; class Pinopsida; order Cupressales; family Cupressaceae; genus Sequoia; species Sequoia sempervirens. The sequence continues at coordinate 91,610,565 of VDFB02271358.1, read as the reverse complement.
GGGATTTTAGGAGATTATAATCATTGTTTTGTCTTATTTGGATGATGAATGTGTTGTTGATGATGGGATAACCTTAACTTTTGTGTTATAATGGATATTGATTGTGACTTTTTGCTGAAGTGTAGGCTGAATTAAGCAAGGCTGTTGTTGGCAAGGGTAAGGGCATAAAAATGGATCCTAATGTTGAGGAAGCTCCTATTTTATAAGTTGAAAGGATTAAGTTGGATATAAAGAGCAAGATTCTAGAGAGTAAAGTTATCTCTATTTGGTTGAAGGTGACTGACACCAATGTGGGAAAGTGAGACTATGAAGAATTTAAGGAAAGGATGGTAGCAGGAAACCCGTATGTTTTGGTAAGGAGAATGAGAGATTCTAGGTTGGCTCATGTGGCTAGTTTTCCTTCCTTAGTGAAATGTTATGAGATTTTCTTGGAGTGTGCTCAACACTATGATCAAGGTACACAAAGAGTAATTGGTCCATTGGGTAGAGTGCTTGCAAATTTCTCTCCTATCTTAGTTGCCCAAACATTTGACATGCCAGACAGGTCTCATGTGGTGCAATTTGATATTGATATAGCCAAGAAATATTATGAATAGGATATAAATAAGGCTTTGGAGGTTATTAATACCTAGCTAGAGAAACCCAAGGAATATATTTCTAAATTTCCAAAACAGTTATTCAATGCTAAGTTTAAATCAGATTACTATGATGCAATCACTCTTCTCAGTAGAGTGATGGGTCTGAAGAATGCAAAAATGTTTGAAAATTGGATGTTCTATATGATAATGAGAATGGAACAAGGTGTAGACTACCATTGGGAAGGAATAATTAATAAGATAATTCATGAGAAATTATCCAATGTGTTGCAGACCAAGACTTTCACTATGACATCTTATTTGGTCTATGCCTTGGAAAGGTTCCATCCATTTAAGGGATTAAGCACTCGAGGGGTCTTTTGCCGAGATGTAATTTATGAAGTCAACCTCAGCTACATTTGGATAGCCCAAGCTATAGAAGGGTGAATGATGCATTCATCATGTACATTACAAGGTTTCCCCAGGGTGCAAAGCATGTTAGAATTTCTGACACTACCAAGGAATTGATTCAGAAGTTTGAAGCATGGTTTATACAGTTTCCCAAATTTTCTTACATCAGGATTGATGGTTGTCCTTGAGCTCCATACAAATTTTCTAGATATCCTACAAATCATATCATTCTTATGGAGGTTACAAGGAAAATTTGTGCCTTTGATGTAATTGTGAAAAAGGATTTGCACAAAAATGGTTTTGGTAATGAATTCCCACTAAGGATTGGAGGTAATGAGGCTTTCCCTTCCTTGGCCACAACACAATTTTCTGATGAAGAGATGGGAACTTTCAACCTGTCTTTACATACTAAGAGGCCTAGATTTGACATAATGGGTGGGGCTTAAAAGAGAGCCAGCAGGGAATTTAGATATAAAGATGACTTTGAAGATTATTGGGCCAATTGAAAAGATGAATTTGAAGTTTTGAAGAGGAAGTTCTCCAGGTTGCCTGTCAATTTGATTAGACTGTATAGTATCAAGGCCAACCTAGATCAAATTGATGATGATGGAGAAGTTATACAAATCCATGATTATGAATCAGTCAAAGATAAGCCTATAGGTGAAATTGATTGGATAGAAGAAGAAATAACATAATTGGATCAAATCAATGCCCCTATAATCAAATACACTAAGTTGTGGACCCAGAATAAGATTTGGGAGCTAGATAATGAAGGGAAACAATATACTTATGACTTGATGGGAAGCTTGGAATCTCAATCTACTTCTAAGGAGGAGCAGGACCCAAAAGGTAAGGAAAAAGTGGGTTCCCCTTTTAAAATTAAGATCAAAGGTGGCCAAACAAAGACTGGGGAAGAAAAGAAAAGAAAGTCCATTGCAAAGAAGAGAAGGATTACATCCAAAGGGAAGAAATTTTCTCAAGAAGAGGAATGTGAGGAAGAGGGAAATAAGGGTCACGCCCCTATGATTAAAAGGAGAAGAGTAACAAGAACATCAAGGAAGAAAAATGAGCCTCCTAGGGGAGAGGATGAGACAAGACCACAACTAGTAAATGTTGAGAGTTCCAGAGAGTAGACACAGGTTTATACCCAGAAAACAAGAACTCCATCCTCTAAGGGAAGTTTAGTAAAGAAGTTGCCTCCATGATTCCCTTTGTTTCACAGCAACAAAAGGATACTTCTGCCTCTCCTTCTACTTAGGAATTGCATAGTGATGAAAAGGAGCCAACAATGCAGCTATTGAGGATATCCATCAAGGCAAAGACACAAAAGAATTTAAGGATGGGGATCTTCACATGGAAGAGGTAGAAATTGATAATAATATGCAATGTTCTTTGGTATCACATGAAGATTCACCTATCGAGGTTAAAGGAGAAATATCCCTAGAGAAAGAAGAGATGCATGAAAAAACTCCTTCTCCAATTGGTTAAGTGACAAAGATGCATGACAGGGAAAAGGATGAGAATCCAAAGGGAGATGGGGAGAAATATAAGGAAGAAAAAGATAAAGGTGAAGAAGTTTTTGCAGTGCATGGTTCAAATTTTGACTCCTCCTGTAGTCAACAAGAAAGGGATAAACAAGGTGAGCACCAGTCAAATATTTCTACTCCTAGTTGGCTCAATGAGGAATTAAAAAGCAGGCAAGTAGTTATAGATGATATTCCTCTAAGTTGGGATGATTTATTGGCTAATATTGGAAAAGGTAAAACAAAGAAGGCCAAAACTATTTCCAGGATTGACAGGGATGAATCAAAAAATAGGGTGGTTCATATTGCCACTCCTGCAATAGATAAGAATAGAGATGAAGTAATTCCTCAAGATTACAACATTCAAATAATAAATTTGGGGCCTACCTCTAGAAGACAAGAAGTAGAAGAATTCAAGGGGTCTTTTGCCACAATTTTGGAAAGATTGGATAAAGAAGTGCAAGCCAAGGAAATATTGAAGAAAGAAAATGAAGAGTTAAAGAAATATCTACAAAATCTCAAGAAACCCTTGCATCCCATCATCCAATTTGGTTCTTCTTCATCAACAACAGGTTTCTTACCTAAAGAGATAGTTGGTGAACTTGAAAAGATGAAAACTTCTACAGAGGCTACACATGAATGGTTACAAGGAGTAGGGCTTAGAGGAGACAACATGATTAAGGAAATTATGTCAACCTGTGGAGATGCACATAGATCATTTGAGTGGTTGCAGATTTTATTGGTACAAGATAAAGGTGATGTAGATCTTCTCCAGTAGAAAACAAAGACAATCATGGATTATACTAAGGAAAGATTAATAAGTGATGGAATCTTTCCTTCCTCAAAGGTTTCAAAGCCTTGGGAGTGGTATGAGGTCCTACAGATAAAGAAGAGGATTCTAAAGAAGATTCGTAAACAAGGTCAAAAGGTGGGGAATACATTGAATGACATTTATAATAAATGCATCTCATTATTTGGTATAATGACTAGAAGGAAGAAATATGCATCAAAATACATGAGCCTGGAACAATTAAGAAAATGGTGGCATGAAGTTTATGCTCTAATGGATGATGGTCCAATCACCGCCCACCATTTGGATGATGTTGCTACCTATATTGTTGTTATGGAAAAGTTTCAAGATCTCAAGGTAGAGTGGGATAAGGTCATTACAAAATAAAGGGAGGAGATTAAATCAATTGAAAGAAGATTTAAAGTATTGATAACCCCACCATAGACTGACTTAGAGAAGATCTTTCTTAACGTGCAAGATAAATTGGGTCAAGATAAGTACAAGGGGCTAGTTAATGCAAGATTGCATTGATATTTGTGTTTCCCATTTATCTAGGGTTTCCTACATGTTTCTTCTTCCGACCTCTACATGCATTGGAGTGATCTACATTGGAGAATCTAGGCCAACCTAGAGAGAAGTCTCAAGCATTAAATTCTATAAATATTATTGTTACCTATTTTTCACTACAAGCTCAAATAGGTAGAGCTAAATCAAATTCATCATTGATAGGTACAAAAATTTTCAATTTTTGCTGCTAAAGTATTCATTGTTCATCATAAATATCATATTACATCTGAATTATAGTTTTATTGTGCAAGTGTTTGAAATAGAAAATTGAAAATTTGCATAATAATGCTTTTTACTCATTTTGTAAAAACACTGAAATCTTGCACAAGCCGCGAGAGTAACTGAATTTGAATATGATAATCAAATAATGAATACAAAATTAAATGAAAGCTACACTACTGAAGATAACATAAACACAAATAAAAGTAATTCATCATCGCCTGTGATGATGAATCACTTTCACTTGATGTCTTCAATTGTCGCGTCTCCAAGCTGCAGCCTCGATTTCACGCTCCATGAACCTGCAAAATTGTAAAAAGATGATGTTAGAGATGTACTCTAAGAAATGATGAATCACATTCTACTTTATGCCTACGCCACCAATAGGAATGTAATTTGCATTAAATCAAGCATTCACCAGATGATTGAGTTACAAAGGATGACAATCAAGAAAAACATAGTTCAATGGAAGCTTTCAGCTTTGATTATTTTTACTAACTTGTTTGTTTCAATGTGCAGGAATAGGTTCATTCATGTTCAAGATGATTTTCATTAGATATGTAGGGAAAAATGGGCTCACACAAGGGTTGATCCCGAAATATCAAGAAGGTATGAAGGTATTCTCTCATTCAACATTTATATATGAGAGTCATCAAACATCAAAGAAACAGTCATTATCTAGGACTGTCATCAAGCAATATAATAGCATGGTAAAACAGATTGAGCAATTATCTTTTTCTCATCATTCAAAGGAAAAATCAAAGAAATATATTAAGAAGTAGTTGATTGCATTTATCATCTCTTCCTTTCATTCATATTTACATTTTAATGAGGCATTGATCCCCTTATGCTAAAGGGAGAACAAGACAATAAGCAATTAAGTTGTTTCTTTCAATTTCAAAGCACATACATAGTCCATCCAAAGATTTAGGAGAATAGTTAACATGATAACAGAGCAACATTATTGCATCTTAAGATCAAGAGACAGAACTGAGTAATCTGTAACAACATCATTATGCAAAACAAGTCCACATCTGCTCTTATTTTAAAAGGAGTTAACAAGGTCATAGAGGCATGACTTGAAGTTTAAAAATATATGCTACAGGACTGCCATGTTGACAGTAGCAATACATGGCACAATCAATCAAGGAAGGGACAGTCTTATAAATGATTACCATGGAGGTTGTTCTTCTTTGAGGAATGTGGGATTAATGTTAATGTTGCTACTTCCTTTAAAAAATTTCAATACACAGTGCATATACTTGATAATTACTACAACCTTGCATATACTTGAAGATTTTATGGATTGTAGTAATCATTCAACAATTTCATTCAGAAATTAGGAAGGCTTTGATAATATTGTTGTCAAGATAAAGCTTGAATTCTATCATTTCAATGAAGGTATTTGGGAGAGACTGCAAAAAATAAAACTACATGAAGACAAAATCTTTATTTTGAAAAGTACAGATTTGTAACAATACAGTCATGGAGAATGAGCAGCAACTATCATAAAATGAACAACACAACCAATAGAGGAGGAGGCAGTTTTAGGGAAAGATTCCATATGAGTAGTGGCAAAGCTTACACTCCCAGAATAATCAATATGTAATAGTCTCAAAGCACAACAAGAGTAAACCTTTCTTGAGTTCCAATATAGTAACACCATTGTGAAAAGTTCCATTCACAACAACACATTGCTATACATTAGAGGATACTCAAAAGATGTCACAAGAAAAAAAATACAATCATTTCTAGAGACTGTCCTAGATGATATGTGAAGAAGTAGTGATCTAAAAAAGACAAGATACAAAAGCTTTCATATTCTTCCAAGAGTCATACATTGAAGCACAGTAACAAGTGAAGGTACATTTTAGAGCAAAGTTTTAGAACAGAGTATGCTTATATGTTTAATGTAGTCCAACAAAATAAACAAAAACCATGCAAAGACAGAACTTGGTAATCTCAATCATGGGCAGTGACCTCATAAGTGTGGTTCACTGGAGGGACAATCAGTATGCAAGGTCTCAGTAAAATAATTAATTCGCAATACAGTCCTATGATAGCCATGCATAATGCGAGCCTGCAGAAAATGCAAAGTATGACAACATCCATAACCTTTAATGCATCATACCTATATCTGGTATTCTCAACATAAGGTAAATAACAAATAGGGCATGAATTGCAAAACCAAAAGAATACAATATGCATTCATGGCCTGAGATTTCAATGTCCTAGGGTTCCAAATTCCTAGTTTTTTGCAAAGTAGATGAAATGGAAATGAAGTAAATGGAGGTCACCATAAGTAACATACAAATGTGAAAGAAAGGTATGCATACTCAGTGATAACCAAAGGGCAAAGAAAGGGGACTAATTATTTGCAATGAGAGGACAATAATCTGAATGGTTGATGACAAAGAAAATAAAAATGAAATCCCATATTTCTCTTGCAAATGGAGAAAATATTGCCACGGCCTGTTCAACAAAAACCCAGATTGAATATATTGAAGCTCATAGTTTAGAAAGGAAACCCAAATGGATTCAAGAAAATTTACGCAATACTCTTCCATGGCAGCCCAGAACAAATGAAAACTCGCCATATTATATGCCTATTGGAGAATCAATAAGCTACGACTGAGTTCTCTTTGAAGCTAATTTTTTTTTAAACCATGGATTTTCCCAACTTATTTTCTCATAAAATCAAAACAAGGATCCTCCATGGTAGCCAAGAAGACACAGAGAGGAGCAACACAAAGAGATATATCAGAAAGATAAGACATTGGCCGCGACTTAGAGGCCAGAAGATGCTTCAGAAATACATGAGATATGAGGATTTTTCGGTTTCTTGTGCAAAGAAAGACTTACCACACTCTTCTTTCAGCATCTCCATGGTAAAGTCAAGCAAGGGTGTAGTTCAAGCTTCAAACCCTACTCATTGGCGGTGCAGCAAAGGTTCCTTTAGAGAAATACAAAGTGAAAAATAATCATGAATGATTAGGGTTTCATTATTTACTTGCCCTTTTTCTTTTCTTTCCACAAGCTTTCTTCATGATTTATGATGGGATATTTTGACCTTATGTTTTCAAAAATAAATCATTTCATTGTCCATGGTCTTGATTTGTGAAGTCAGTGACTTAATCATGCAAATGGAGGTGATAAAGTTATATGCCAAGTCATATAAAATATTTATTAAAGCATTGATTTAGGGATGGGCTCGGGAGATATAAGGAGTGATATGGTATTTTTATCAAATAAACTTTTATAAGCCTTCCATATTATTTGTAAAGCTTATTTAACATTATTAAAACAATTTTTATTGATTGTTTTTTAATAATTGTTTAAATAAACTATTTTAGAAGGAAGGTTGAGTTAACTGGTTATCACTCATACATGATTAATTTAGACATAGAGTTCCGATGTGCATGGGCGAGTTGATAAAAACAAGGTGAATTTTGCATATTTTGGCCCACATCTTCATATTTCCAGTTCAGTTTGAGTTACAGATCAGTTATACACATTGTGACTACGAGTTTGAGACTGAGTTCACTCATTTTTGCATGAGTTTGAACCTTCTTTTCAAGGATTTTTATTTTTGCTCGGATTTTCCTTGGAGTTATCATTTCTATATTGAAATTGACTTTCAGTTTCATTTTTCATGCACTTTGGAGTTACATTTTATATATATATTGGAAAAAGTTTATCTTTTTCCTCTAGTTCTTGTTTTTCAGCCTTTGCATTATGCAAAGTGAATCATCTTGTAACTCAGCTTTCATATTCAAATTAATACAACAACAAGTTTACAGGTTCAATTTGTGTCACATTTGCAAAGATTCCTTCAATTTCAGTGAATTTAAAAGTCTGCCTTGTCATTATGGTGTTTCTTATGAAGGATTTGATGAATTTTTACTGTGTTTAAATATCAGAACCTTTAAAATATTTGTCTCATTTGTATTTGCATGCATTCAAATAGTAAAAATCACAGGTCTAAGGTTGTGTAAAGGAATAATATTCTGCTTTGCTGAGAAAACCCTATTTTCCTTCAAAGGTGGTTTATTCACACCTTCCTTAGAATCATTTTTGTGGTCAAATTGTTAAAATCAACTTGTGTGGATGGTTTTTCTGAAGTTTATCATGAATCACAGTCGCAGATCTTTATCAATTAGGTGCATCACAACTAGTTTATAGTTTCACATGCATATAGCAATAGTTCTTTTATCCCTTTTCTAGCAAGTTACCAGTTATTAATTTAAGAATCATATAGGAACTAGCCTAGAATCTGTAGGTCTATCTTCACCATAGGAATACCCACAGCCTAAAGATAGTCCCATGTTTCAACATATTGCTGAATTTAATCATTCAAGCGTTCGGGTGCAATCTATTTGACAACAATTATTTTATTGAAAGAAGTTTCTAGGCCGACCTGTTTTCTTGCCGCCTATCTTTGTAGCCTTAATTGGGCTGACCTAGCATGAAATTTCTATAAATGGGGCATTTTTCCTCGTTTGTTGGGCTAGTTATATTTTGGAGCAAGCTAAGTGATAGAGCAAGATCTATAACTAGGAGTTAGTTATTCTAAAAGCAAGTGTTGTAATACTAAATACTAGAATTGTTGCAACTTTTGGGTGGTTCAATATAAGTAAAGACATTGTGCTTTGGTGCTCTTTCTTGTATTGATTTATCTTGCATGGTTCTTGTTATTCTATCTTTCAAGATTGCTTTGAAAAAATTAGACATATGTTAGATTTTGAGTTAGATATGATTTGATGGTGTTTGTGGTTTGATGTTTGAAGTGTTTGTAGCAATCCTTGGTCTATACTTTTAGCAACTTGCTAACTGTAAGTTGTTGTGTAAAGTTACCCTGGACCTTATATTTATGTGCTTAGTTTAATTGTGAGTATTTATTCATTTCAATTGAAAAATAGAGTTGGTTTGGATGAATGTCTCATGATCTGAAAATCTTTAATTCCTTAGAAGATTGCACTGTTTCTATAAGATTGCAAATGAAATCTAGGTTAAGTAGGAATTAGTTTTGAGGGATTGGTCCATTTCAAATATTTTATCATTTTCATTGTTGATCTTAGGAGTAATTTAATCTTAGGATCTCTCTTAAACCCTTATCTTTTTCTATTTATTTTATCATCTGGGTTAGATTTAGGATTTCAATTATCAATACATTACAAAATCTAATAAGTTTAGAGGATTCAACATTTGTTTGTAAGGTCCCTTTGTGATTACCAACAATATTCACATTATCTCTAAGTTGTTTCATTGCGTTGTCAAGACCCGACATTAGAGACCTTGGGGTTATCTCTTGAAGCTTGCTGATAGAGATTTTCCTTTCAAGAGAGATAGGATATCATATTCTGTCTGAGTTGTTGCTATGCAAAAAACACCATCAACAGGATCAAGATCCCATGGCAAACCAACATAGGCACAAAAGAACACACATGAGAACTATGTAAAGAACAACAAAAAATTATAAGCATACACTGCCAAAGATGAAAGAGAGAGAAGGTGAAAGAGGATCAGATCAAGCTTCAACCATTTGTCCATCTTGATATGGATTAGATCTAGGCTATCTATCTGAAAAAAATGCATACTCACTCTGAGGCAATGAAACTCCTAGTTGTTCGTTGGCTGAGAAGTCCTAAAAGGTGAGAGACATACACTTATGGACAGTATGCACTCAGACACACACACAAGTGGCTTTGGGGAAATTCATGCCTCAATTGGGCTTCCCACTCAAACCATACCAAAGTTATACCTCCTGATAACTTTAATAAGGTGCCACAAAAAAATGGTTTTTGAGCTTCATGAGGCAAGCAAAAATTCATATGCTTGGGGCTCATGAACAAATAGGATGGCTCCAGAGGCATGCAAGTTGCATTATGCAAGGTGGCCATATAACGGAAAATGCAAAATGAAAAATAGGAAATGTCCAAGGGAGTCTTGCACAGTATGGGTCTAATGTACCCCTGATGAATTGTTGTGTTTGATAGATGATCTTGCATCACCCGCAAAAATGGAGAAGTTTTTTAGTAAATAATGACAAAGAACAGTAAGGATATGTGTGTGATAGGAGGCATAGGATTTATTGCTGCTTATCTCATTCCTTCTCTGCTCAACAAGGGTTACATTGTTCATGCTATTGTTTGTAATCCAAGTATTTAATTGACATATATTTGCATAATCTCAAATTCCTTCAAATGCTTTTGAAATATCAATGTATCCTATATAGGGTTTAGAATGATTTCTTTTAATTTAAAAAAAAAAATTAAATGCTTTTGAAGTATCAATGTATCCTATATTGGGTTTAGAATGATTTCTTTTAATTTTAAAAAATAAATAAATGATGTATTTTCCTGTGTTTAGATAATGTGGAGATCTCATAAATTTGCCCCAGCACCTCTTTGGCACTGTATTCATTACTCTAGTTGCTAGGATTTTGCATGTGACATCTTTAATATCTTCATGACTATGGCTTTTAAATAGATCTCAGCCTTTGCTTTAATCCTTATCATGGTAACCCTTGATTTCCATAATCCACCTTCAATCTCTTCTAAGAACATTGTCTTAAGCTAGACTACATAGTATGCATATAAAACAAGTCCTTCATACTTGCCAAATTGTTCCAAACCACCACTCACTACCTTACTTAAAATGCTTCCTCCATAAGCACAATAGCATGTTTTAAAATCATGGTTGTCAGTGATTAAACATTAAGGTCACTACTTTTATCAAGATACAATGATATTTTTGTTTTCAAAATCAATGAATTATGCAAGATAACATTGTGATTTTTTTGTTGTGTATGATTTGATTTTCTTGCACATTTATTGCTTTGCTAGCTTCCTTTAAGACTAGAATTTGCATCCTCAACTACAATCTCAAACAACTCACTCACTGTCATTTGAAGATTCCTTTCATGAGCATCCTTTTATAAAATCAAACTATTCCCTATAGATTTCCTACTTACTATAGGGGACTCATTGTTTCATGGTATTGTGGGTCTTAAGATCCTTCAACCTTATTGTCACTACTTCACAATCCACAAGGTATTATTCACTATTCTCCCATCTTTGATGAGTCTCAAAACACTACTCAAACATGCAATCCACTATCTCCATTAGATAATGGCTAAGAAGAAACATTGAACCTATGATTACTGTTATTACTTCATTTGGACAATCATTCCCTGATTGCATTTTCCTTGTCTAATACTGCCAAAAGCATTTGAAAACCCTTAAGGTCAACAAGGGGGTAAGGAAACTCACTGTTAAAATCTCCACTTTACTATGCAAGGTTTGAGCTTTATTATCTTGTCACTTCTCAACCTCTTTTTGACTGTCACACCTTAAGTGACTATCATTCTTCTTACCATAGAGTGCATTTACAAATGTCACTGAGCTACATAGTGTGCTTGTTATTGGCTACAATCTTTAGATTGCAAGATTTTTTTATTGGCTACAATGTCTCAATCTTTATGGTATTGCAACCTCACTAATCCACTAGAGTTATTTTTTATGTTTTTACGGAGGCCTGGGGTTTGTACCCTAGTCGTGATCTTACCAATGCTTATGTTGGTATTAAAAAACAACCTTAAATCTTGGGTTAGAAAATTAGTTTTCTTGACAGGATTGTGGTATGATCTTGGATTGTATCCTAGAGTGTGTGAGAAGCTTGTGTTTGACTATTAAGGTATGTAAACTTGATCTAGGAAATGTATCCTATATAGCATGGGTCTTGCTTTAATACTTTCCATAATGGTTATTAGCAGATCACATTATTATAGTTTGTGGTAACCCAAGATTGCATTCAAGTATGTAACAAACTTGGTTTGTAGTTTAAGTTGTACACTTTGAAGTAACATTCATAAGGTTTAGAAAATCTCGATCTCTCTAGAATAGACCATTAAACATGGGTTGTGTTTGAATGCACTACATAATTGATATAACACAACCACTCTGCATATCAACTAGATTTATAGGCTCTTTATTGCAGCAAGAGGCAATCGCTCTTGGATCATTCAATCATTACATCACAACCTGTTAAACTTGAGTCAACTTGAATGCACCCAATGATGATTGACACCTAATTGTGATGCCACTGATTTGTACATGAATTGTGCTCATATGAGTGCCTCCATTTCTATCACAATATAGCCACATTAAACTTGGGTCACACATGAATGCATCTTGTATTTGTTATAGCACAACTGTACCACATGACCAATAGAATTATGGATCACATAATTACATTCACAAGAATTTGTTCCTCGATTGTGCTCTTATGGTGATTTCATTACCGTTACAGCATAACCCTTTGGACTTATATTGCTCAAATCCTTACATTGCTTATTTTCTCTTTGGATGTATTGCTTCATGGATTTTTGTTATTTATACAGCTTTTGTTTTGATAGTAAATGACATTGGATTCTTTCTAAAGCTAAAATGATTTTTTAATTATGGTTTTATGATGATTTTGAGTTTTATTTAGAAGGGGTTAATATGTGGCATTTTTATGTGTAGGAATAATAGATTGTGATGCAGCGTTTAGGTATGGATGGTTTAGGAAAAACTAGATTGCTATCGGTGTCATAACTAGGTTGGAGAGTACCTTGAGCCAGTGTGAAACACTTTCAAGTGTTTTCGGTTGGAAGCAGAACCTAAGTGTTAGTCACTACATGACTAACACTTTTAGTCACAACAACTAAAGATGATTAAATTCTACTCATTTTTTGCAACACAACTATAAATGACTAAATAAATAACTAATTTGATTATCATAAGTGACTAATTTGATCATAGGGTAAAAAACACAACTAAATAATTAGTCACACAAATAAAAATGACTAAATAATTAGTCACAAATAAAAGACAATATGATATTAAAGTGGATAATTAAAAAAATAATTTTGAATTGAGGGAGGGTTGTATTATAATATAATATATTAATAATATATTATATTATCTTATAATATAATAAAATAGGATATTATATAATATATTATAATACAATATGATATTATATAATATATATAATAATATTATAATATAATATAATATAATATATAATATAAATATTATAATATATTTGATAATATCATATTATATTATATATATTATAATATTATATTATAATAATATATATAAGATTTATGTATTGTAATTTACTTACTTTCAAATCCATTTTGAAATGCTTTTTAGCAGGAAAATAAACTGCGTGGGAAAATTGGCCCTAATTTTCATTTTAATTAACACTCAAACGATTTGAAATGCTTTTTAGCAGGCAAATAAATCGTGTGGGAAAATTGGCCCTAATTGTCATTTTAATAAACACTCTAAAACCCTTAGTGTAGGAAATTCTGGGTGGGATATTTTAAGGCTACAACTCGCCAAATTGGAGAAGTGAAAGGTCAATGGCAGTAAGGAAGAGTGTGGAGGTGCTAAAACCAATAGCAATTGGGAAAGCATCAAAAAATGGCGTAGGGATTCTCCATTGAGCCTTCTCACTCGAGTGATTGTGCTTGGAGGGAGGTTGGGAAATATGTTATGTGATAAGCTGTACAGTATTGTGCTTTTTGTGCTTGTGGTAGAATTCATGGCAGAGGTCAACCATAGATTTGATTGTGGGAATCGATCCTTATCTAATCCACTTCGACAACCCTTGCCAAAGATACACTATATTGCTAATATGCTTAGGGTTTTCTATGAAGGTATGTTGTGTTGTTCTATGATTGTACATATTTCTATAAATCCTTATTATGTTGACAACAATGTTTGTGATGCACAATGTCAAGAACGAATCCTAAACATGGTCATTATCATATATTGGTTGTACTTTGATTTTAATAAACATACTTTAAATCCCTTGTCAAAATCTTATTTTTAGGCTCTAGCTCACCAAATTGGAGAAGTGAAAGTTCAATACCAGGGAGGATGATTTTGGAGAAAGAAGTGGAGGCAAAGACAAGGCGCACAAACTCCTTGACAGAATACCTCAAAGAAATTTTGTCTCATAGAGTGCGTGAATTATAAGATATGCACAAAATGGTTTTATTGAACAAAATATGAATCGCTTCCATTTTTTATTTTTTTTTCTCTTATATTGGATGTATCATGTAAGGCCATTTTTTTAATTCTCTTATACTGTATGTATCATGTAAGTATTTTTTTGGTTTCGCAGTGTATATATTTATGATATTGTATATCTAGGTTATTGTTTCATTTCTAAAATTCTTTTCATTTCTTGTTTTTTTTCTATAAAGATCATGAGGAAGGATCTCCCAGTTCATAGGAAGCTTAATTTGTGTATCATAGAACCATTTGAAACTTGAAAGCAAAAGAGTTTCTCTGGGTAAAAGATATATTTGTTAAGATTAATCTTTAGCAATGAATAGCTAATATATAGGTTAAGAGAGTAAAAACTTGATGCATTATTTCTAACAATAGTGCTTTACCAGTTATATAGTTGTATTTGCTTTAAATTTTTGTTGTATTTAGGAGTACGCTTCAGTTGTATATGTCAGCCACTATTTTAAATATATCTCTCACAAATTTGTTTTGTTTTATGTCAAATCAAAATGAAATTTAGTAAGCTCTGCTAGTCTGGATATGATCAAGGGATTTTGTGAGCTTGTTTCCTTCCTCTTTCGTTGTGCTCAACAAAACAACAGTATTGCTAGTGTTGTTATTATTATTGATAATCTTCTTTTGTAAAACACTCAGTGAGGTTTTGCTTTGCCAGTGAGGCAATTGCCACTAAGACATTGAATGTAACCGGTGAGGTTTTGATTTGCCAATGAGGCTTAATAAAGTAAATTTTCAGAGTGGTTTTTTCTCCACTCATAAATACTGTGTTGCATGGCTCCTCTTAATTTGTGATATGTTTGTGTTGATCAATCATATTTGTTCAAGCATTTTAGTCTTCATCTCATGGTACTTCTCTCAACATTTGAATATCTATGATACTTAAAATTTATTTGCATAAATTTGTGAGGATTAAGTTAGATTTGATTTGTAACTTGAATGATTGATTCACACCATGACAAAATAAATGACTACCATGACTAAATAAATGACTAGCATGACTAAAATAAATGATTATAATCACTAAATAAATGAATACAATCACTAAATAAATGACTACAATGACTACCATGACTAAATAAATGACTACCATGACTAAATAAATGACTATCATGAATAAATAAACAACTACCATGAATAAATAAACAACTAACATGACTAAATAAATGACTACCATGACTAAATAAATGACCAATTAACAACAATCAATGAATAAATTAATGACTAAATATACCACTAAATTGATCAATCAAAACAAGCAATAAATGACTAAAAATGGTTTAGTCATGAATTTGGTCATGTTATAAATGGCTAGCAATATAAACTACTAATGGTCACATGACCAAACTATTGATCATGTGACCAATTTTTAGTAGTTTTTTTAGTCATTTTTTTTTGTTTTTGTACTAGTGCTTATTCTAAAAATAAAATCATAAATCTATTGGTCCAATTGGAGATCCAACCTGAGATCTTTAATATTTGATAGAGATTCAATTTTGTACATTGTAAAGATAAAATCATAAATCTGGTGGATCAAATTTCAAATCTGATTTGAGGTAGTGAAGCTCCAACAGAGGAAGTTCCTACATTTTAAAGATAAAATCATAAATTTTATCGGTCTAATTTGAGATCCAATTTGAGGTCGTGAAGCTCTAACAGAGAAAGTTCCTACATTCTAAAGATAAAATAATAAATATGCTTGGTTTAATTTGAGGTCCAATTGTAAGGGTTTGTCTTTTTAATTATACTTTTTAACATTTGGCTTGATACAAATTGTTACTTTAGAATTATGGTATTGCTTTTCTTCTAATGTTTTCAACCCTCATTTCAGGGAAGAGCTCCAAAGATGGTTCCTTCAAATAGAGACTACACTTTTCCGCTATAGGTTCCATCTAGAAACACTAGAATCTCAAGTATTGTCATACTCAGTTATAGCAGAGTTTGAGGTGAATTACACTTAGTATTTTATGTTGAAATGGATATGTTCTAGCATGTAGTTAATTGTTGTAGCATAATAGATAGGCTAAATAGTTGTTCATATACCATAGTTTCAAATTATAAATTGCTATACCTTATTCTAGGAGAAAATAATAAGGGGAGTCCATACATAAGACACCATTGTTTGAAACTCAAAATTATTGGCTCTTTCACAATTGTTTGCATCATTTATTTGATCTAAGACAACCTGCTGTATAGAAGATGCTCTCAAAATCACTGTAAAATCTTTTATTTTGGGATGATTGTTCAGAATCTTTCCCATCATAACAATGAACAAAAGCTTCAGCCACTAACCTGAACTTTGCAAGAGTTTCATCAAATTCTACTTTTCCACTCTCTTTTCCATTCTGAATTTTATTCCCAATTTCATCCATGAAGAAATTTTGATCTGGTAAGGCTGATTTTTTTCAATTGTTGCTTGGGTAAAAACTCAAAACTATCCTCGGCACCTAGTAAAGTTATGGCTAATAGAAGAATCTACATGCCGAGGAAGTTCTTCGTGGATGAAATTGGGAATAAAATTCAGAATGGAATAGAGAGTGGAAAAGTAGAATTTGATGAAACTCTTGCAAAGTTCAGGTTAATGACTGATGCTTTTTTTCATTGTTATGATGGGAAAGATTTTGAATAGTCATCCTAAAATAAAGGATTTTATTGTGATTTTGAGAGAATATTATATACAACAAGTTGTCTTAGATCTTAAATGAAGCAAACAATTGTGAAAGAGCCAACAATTTTGAATTTCAAACAATAGTGTCTTATGTATAGAATCCCCATGTGATTTTCTCCTAGAATAAGGTATAGCAATTTATAATTTGAAACAATGGTATATGAACAACTATTTAGCCTATCTATTATGCTACAACAATTAACTATAGGTTAAAACATATCCATATCAACATAAAATAGCAAGTGCAATTCACTTCAAACTCTGATGTGGTAATTGCTTTGTAAGGAAGTTTGTACTCCATGAACATTCTCTGTGCACATAAGTATGTCGGTTATTATCTCAATCTCCTTTGTGATCAAAAGAATAGTGAATTTCATTGCATAACTCATGACCATTTTGTAGTGCTATGATCTAGTGCTCTTTTACTTCTTACTCGCTATGCTTTGTGATCAAAAGAATAGTTAAGTTCATTGCATAACTCATGACCATTTTGCAGTGCTATGATCTAGTGCTCTTTTACCTCTTACTCACTATGTTCTCAATCACCATGTGCAAATGACTTACAAGACAAATCTTTGTCACCATTTGACAGTAACTTTCATTGTTTTTGGACAGTTTGTTATGATTCAATCACTATTTGACAGTCTTCTTCCTTTCTTAGTCCTATAGGATAGAGGACAATTCACAATTTGCAACTCTCTAACAACAGTAAATAGATACAGTAAAGATATTTAAAATTTTAGAAGTGGATTTTTTTTTGAATTGCTAAAGCCTATTTATCAGTTTTATAACTTAAAATTATTTAAGCTATTTGAATAGCTAAAACTCATATTATAAATCTTTATAGTATAATAGAATCAAGTACTTAAAATGATTACAGAGAAGTTGAATGAAAATTAGTAAATTACTATTGATTTAGCTTTTCCTTTTGCGTGTTTACAGGATTATTTCTTCTAGCATTTGTTAGGCCTATTTGGATTCTATGGAAACAACAAAGGAAGTTCCACATCCAGGTCTAAATGAGGTGATGACCCATCCATCTATGATGAAGTTTGCAGGATACACCCAAGAATAGATCTAAAAATATTATATTTTTAAACCTTCAGATCTTTGAGATTGTTGTAAATTTGATTTGATTTTTGTGCAGTTGGACGGATCTAAAAAAATGTTGCTTGAAAATGATGTAAATGAAAATGTTATTTGTTCAGAATAATCTAAGAGTAGTATTTTTCACTTGAACAAATCTTTTTTGTCTACCTTAAGATAACCGTTAAAATTATCATTTTGTTAATCATAATATTTCATTGTATATTTTCATTTTGTAAGATTGTATTGGATAGTTAATGGTTTAGTTTAAAAAAAAAAATCAGCATTTAATATACTTTCCATATACTTCTTTTCATCTCTTGTAAATCTAAATTTTTGTTACTTTTTGTGATCATAAAAAATAGAGCTGATTTTAGTCTCCATGAAATATTTTCATGCATGTTTGTGATCTCTACAAGGTGATGAAAAAGGCCCTAGGGTTTGGGAGGGTTTTGAGTATCCTTATTGTTTTGATGGTAATGTTGTCACTAAATTCTCTCCTTGCCCAAATATATTCACCTAAGAAACTACCATGATGCTCTTGACTATAAATTACTTTGTTCTCCCTACCTTCTCACTATTGGTCTGATTCTTCAACTCTACCAACTGCCCTTCCATCTCAATGTATTTTCATGCTCTTGCATCTATTCTCTTATGAATTTATTCTTATGACTCTGAAATCTATCACTAGGTCTATTATGACTATTAGGTCTTTGAGGGTATATGATTTTCTACTACGAACTCTTAGATTGCCATACTTTTGATGAAAATTCTCTAAGGATGTTTTCTCACTGACTTAACTCTTTATATATTCTCCATTATGCATTGAAAATTCATGGTTTCTAGTTAACTATTTATTGGTATAACCATTTCCATGTTTCTTGGGACTGTCATCCCTATAGGATAGTTTCCTTATAGATATGAATGTAATTTAAAAGGTGCCCATAAATATTGGAAAGTTTCATAAGACTGTTGTGTCAAGGTAGTAGATGGTCGTGACAAGTTTCATAAGACTGTTGTGACAAGTTTCATAATACCACCATACCATAAGAACCAAGAAGACGGTGTAGTGGTAACATCCAGCATTACCGCAAAGTCTGAACAATAATGGTACAGTGTAGTGGTAACATCCCACATTATTGTAAAGGCTGAGCAATAATGGTGTGGTACAACGATAACATCCCACATTACCATCAAGGAAGAGCAATAATGGTACAGTGTAGTGGTAACATCCTGCATTATCGCAAAGGCCAAGCAATAACAGTGCAGTGTAACAATAACATCCCGCGTCACCACAAGGATCATGTCAAAACGGTGTGGTATTACAGTTAAACTATAAAAAGAAATATCACATTTCTTTGAGGCATTTTTTTGAAATAGTTTGCTTTCCTTGTGTATATTGCTTCCACATTTTCATGTATGTAGATAGTAGGGAACTTGTAACTACAACATATGACAAAAAAATCCCTACTATTATGCTTTTATGGATGTCCCTTTGTTATTACTAGATATCTAATGTAGTGCACATTATTATAGTGTAAGCCTATTTTTCAGATTGTTTCATTTAGAATCACCAATATTCTCCACAAGAACATTGTTCCTGTTTAAAATGATGGAAATGGTTCACATCTCTCAGAATAATTTCTCTTGCAACAATCTTGGAGATGAATTTAGATGCAGTGTGAAAATCAGAACATACTTGAAGGTTCTTAAAAACTCTAATAGTTGTACCAAGGGCCATGTTTAACAAACCAAATGCAATTGCTAACTTTTCAAGTTATGGTGGCAGATAAATGATTCTTTTTTCTTATATTCCACAGCATTGAGTAAAAGTCTTGAATTTGGAAATACCCTAATGCCTTCATTCGCCAAGCCAATTTCTCCAATTTTGCATAGATCTCCCATGTTTGTGGATGTGATATACATCTCCTACACAAAAAAGCATGTACCATTTTATGCCCTTCAATCCAACTACATGCAAGTATCTTTTTAATTCCTCTATATTTCATCAATCTCCTTACTATTTGAATCTCACCAAACCTCCTTGCTTCTGCACAGATGTTTTAGAGAAGAACATAAGTTGCAACATTTTTAGGATCCAACTAAAAAAGCAGTGTTGCTGGAATACTCAGCCTATATTCATATATGATCCACACGAACAAGAAGTTTAACTGGCATTTCAATAATAATGTTTAGGGTGTCCTCAAGATAGCCATCACGGGCATGAAGGTCAACCATGCACACCTAATGATCAACTATATATGTAATACAATAAGGGTTACTAATGTGTGAAGTATGTGCCGCCCTCATATACTAAACCTGCATGACTACATGCATCTTGAACACAAGCAAAGCTTACAATGTTGGTGTTCCAGAGTGCTTCATTAATTCAAAGGCTTTGAGAGCTTCCTTGCAAAATCCATTTTGTGCACATTCTATAATCATATCATTTCATTCCATGAGATGACATCTCTTTGAGGTATTCTTTCAAACAATTCATTTTGTACTACATTTTGGTGTCAAATCTTTGGTAATTATGGTTAGTTTCATTGCATTCAAATTTTGAATTCTAGGAAATTATATACAGTAAATAGATTGATGGCTATTTGGATAGTGAAATTATCTCTCTTAGAAATTAACTAAAATATCTAGAAGGATTATTTTAATTAAAGAGGATTTTGTGGTTATTTTTGTAACAATGATTTTACAGTGCAGCTAGCTTGCTATTTTCATTCAAGATACAAGTCATCAAATTCAAGCACATACCAAGAAGATGGTACTCTACTTCAAACCCTCAACCTCACTTACTTTAGTCTACTTACATGGGGATATTAAGGAAGTTGGTAAAAAATTAATATATATTGTTTTTTGTTTGTGAAGGAGAATCCTGTGAGGTTCAATATGGCAGTGGATCAATATCCAGTTTCTAAGTAAAGATGATGTCACAATTAGGAAACTTGTTGTGAAACATCAGGTTAGTAATTTTTAGATGTTAAGGCTTCCCAGTTGGATATCAAGGATCTTTTCTCATTTATGCATAAATGGATTCTTCCATGGTGCAAGTCTTTACTCAGACAACACATGAACCAGGGTTGACATTTTTTTGTCTAATTAAGTCTTATGGCATTCTTGGGCTTGGTTTCTAGGAAATTTCCATTGATAATGTTGTTCTAGTCTAGTTAGTGTTGACACCCTTCATTCTATAATGTCAACTTCATTCTATAATATGAGCATATCACCTTTTTCAAACTTTGAATAAGGTTATGAAATCAAGGGTTCAATATGCATATTTCAGGCCTATGTTGAACACTATTTAATGCATTTGTTGACAAGACTACAATTTTTTAATTGATTTATTTTCTTGTTGTGTTTGAACTTTTGTAAAATTTCAATATACAATGCACTTTTATTCGTTTTGAATTAAGACTAATAGTAATTTTGTTGGTTGTATTGAGGCACAACTTCATTCATGGCAGAAAAGGTAACACCCTATTGCTCATATCAGATGGCACGTTGCATATAAATGAGGAAAGATTCTAGTTGGGTTATTTTTTATTGCATTCAAGGAGAGAGCTTCATATATGGGACACGATCAACACTCTCCTTCTTGGATTCTACACATTATAACTTGCTCCAAGAAGATTTCCCACATCGTTGTAGAAGTTTTAAGAGATGAAATGGGCATGTTCTCACATTGAAGGGCTTCAAGCATGCATTTCCATCATTGTAGAAGTTTTTTGGAGTTCATTTATTGCACTCATTTCTGTGCAATATTGTAACTCAAATTTTTAGTCTTGTGACTGAAAATAACAATTGTAATACTCTATTTCTAAGCTGTAATTAGAACACCTTTCTTTTGTTAATAAAGTTCACCGATTTTTCCTTCTCAATGGTTGTCTTATTGTGTGCAATTGATGATTGATGTGTATTTATGTGTTTTATGCTTAAATCCTCAAATATTAATCAATTAAAATGACTAACTATACTACTAATTGACATCAATTAATAATTAAATTGGCTAAATATACTACCAATTGATAGAAATTAGTGAACAGTGAATAAAAATGACAAAATAATTTACCAATTAACAACAATCAATGGCTAAATATATCAGTGAATAAAAAAATGACTAAATCAACAACAAAATAAGTGACCAATTAAATATATCAGTGAATTAAAAATGACTAAATAAGTGACCAGATCATAGCAATGCATGACTAAATAAATGACTAAATATACTACCAAATCAATCAATCAAAACAACCAATAAATGGCTAAAAATGGTTTAGTAATCAATCTGGTCACATTATATATGACTCGCAATAAACTACTAGTGGTCACATGACCAACTATAGTCATTTATAAGCAGTTTTTAGTAGTTTTCTCAGTAATTTATTGTTGTTTCTGTACTAGTGTGCTTAGTTCATGTGAGGTCTTTAACTTAGGGAACATTGTGCTTAATTTCTCCAAGAGAGGACCAATCAAAGGATAGAAAATTTGCAACTTAGGGGATGCATTTTGTCGCATCAAGCCACTAAGAGGAATGCAATATGTTAAGAGAGATCATGCTCCTGAAGGACATCACACCCAATGTCATCCACAAAGCGAAAAATGCATCGTATAAAGTAAGAAGACTGCACCATGAACTGAGAAAAAGAGAAATTGCATAAGAATAATGCCAATATATGCGCCCACTTTAAAGAAATTGCTAAACACCATATTATGAGCAATTACTTTAAAGTAGCAAATGAAAAATGCAAAAAAAAGAAGAAGACATGAGAGATAACTTATAAAGCCCTATGCCAAGTCATATGTTTCTGAGTAAAGCTATGTCATGCAAAAGAATAGGAAACCCCAAAAATGAAAATCCCAACACATAAGGGGTCTATGGATTTGGGGTCAGTATGTTCTTGCTACAATATTTTTAGAGACATCGGAACTATAATCATTCCCCAAATACACATAGAACTAGAAGAATGACACCAATAGAGTGAAAACAAAGGAAACACTTTCAGGTCAACATGGAAGAAACATGAATGTCTCAATGCCTTGCATCATCCCCAAAAGGAAAACACAAGACAAATAAAAAAGAGATAAAGAAAATAAAATAAAAAGCTTTTAGGTCAACATGGAAGAGACATGAATGTCTCGATGCCTTGCGTCATCCCCAAAAGGAAAACACAAGACAAATGAAAAAGAGATAAAGAAAATCTTTTGAATGCTACTTTAAAATGCTTGATAATCTGACCTTGAAATCTCTTGAACTATCTTGTGAATGATCAAATGCTCTTGTGAACTCTCTTGAATTATCTTGTGAATGATCAAATGCTCTTGTGAACTCTCTTGAATGGTAGGTGTTGAATATGAGTGAAAGAACCTTGTATTTATACTCAATTATGCAAGAATTCCCAAAATTACAACACTACAAGCAGACATTAGATCTAGGAGAGTAAAATCCTGCCAAAATTTTGAATTAATTTTAATTTTGGGCCACATGAGACTCATTCACCCAAGTTGGTGAAAGAGTCCCATCATGCATAATGTTTGGGACCAAAAACCAAAAGTACTTAGAAATGTGTGAAAACTGGTTTGAGGCCAAAAGATCCAGGAGGGACCCATTCACCCAAGTGATGAATGAGTCCCAGATCCCTAAATATAGGCCACTGTAAGCCAGAAATACCTGAATTATGATTAGATATTGATTGGTGTCAGGATTATCCTCAAAAAGATGCAATAAATGAGGCTTGTGGCTGAAAAATAAGGCCAATTAAAGCATAAGAGGACCCAATTATTAATAAAAACCTAGAGAAAAGTGAAAGTGTGTTACAAAACTTTACAACACTCTAAATAAGGCAAGATTAAGGTTAATTTTAATAAAGAATAGGTTTACTATGCTTAGTTGTTTGATAAAACCCTAGAAAAGTGTGAAAGTGAGTTACAACACTTTAGCAAGGTGCCATTAAAAAAAATCCATTAGTTCACAAGGGCCCAAGACCTAATATGAATGTGTCATCAACATTACAACACTAAATCTAAGAAACATTAAGCCAAAATCCATAAGGAGGGCCGAAACAAGTGTGAAAATGTAGAGGGATATATTTTTCTACACTACACTTCTTCAATTGTTGCAAGGGATTTCTTTGACCCTCTTGCTCATTCTCTACATGATCATTCCTTGTAGTTTGATATGAGTGGAAAATTTTAGACAAAATTTGGAGGAGGATTCTTCAAAGGAGGTATCTTTTTCTTTGGAGTGTGCTCTACATGATCTATCTCTAAGAGGTTTTGGATGGACATCTTTAGTTGTGTGCCCTAGAATTCTTGTTTGAAGTTTCTCAAATTTTGGCATCAACATGGAGACACTTGAGCATAGTTCAAAGACATCACATATCATTCTTCTTCCCTCATGTTTCTTTTCAAAATGGGAAGACATCCTACATAGTGTCATGGTTTTGTTTCTTCATAAAGGGAGGAATGTTGTTCGATGAGATTGGATCATCTTCAACATTCAATATCAAGCTTCTACCATTGCAAGAGACTCACCATTGAGGGGGCCTGAATGGTCTCTCTTCTTCTCTCTTATGGGTCTGGGATTATTTCCTTAGATGGGAATTTTTCCCTCTCATGCATCATTAAGAGTCTAGTTTGTATTTCATCTCTTTTTTGGGGAGGATTTTTGTCCCACTGTGTTTTCTCATTTTCTTTGTTTGTGAGAGATTGCATTGCATATGTACATGGGTACCTAACATGGTCACGTAGCTAGGAACCATCCTCGCATCTTTACATAATAATCATCTCCCTAAGTTGTACTTAAGGGGGGTGTTAGTGTAAATAGGAATTTTCCTTATCTGGTGATTATCTAGGTCCTATTTACATTATTAAGTCCACTTAGGTCCTAGGAAGGAATATTTCTAGTTAGCATTAATTAGGGGAAATATTTCTAGTTAAGTATTAGTTGTCACTTATCTTTCACATTTAATGAGCTTGTGTCCTAGGTCATTTAATATTTGTTGGGGTAGTTATCTCATTATATAAGGTTAAGACACGTGTCAATATCTTGTCTAATCCTATCCCACACCTTGCCTATATAAACAAGACATCATTTCTACATCCTAGATAGTTTAGTTTAGTGTAAGTCTAATATATCACTACAATCTTGAGTATTGCATATTGGCTATATCTTGCATCCATTGTTGCAATTTCATGTTCTTTCTTTCCCTCTTGTGGAAGGTTGTTTTTGGTTTTTGCAGGTGATCCCAGAGGCTTGAGTCCTTGAGTGACTCTAACACCATCAAGATCCATTCAATTTGCATACCCATCCGAACAAGGATGTGGGCACGTTCACCTCTAATATCTTGAAAAATCACTTATCCATTAGACATCAAACCTTTATTAAAAAAATGGGATGGGGGAAAGAGATACTACTAAAAGTTTTAAAGGATGATGAAATCAATAGACGAAAGGTGGAACCTTAGCGTATTGAGATTGGAAGAGAAAGGAAGAATGGATAGTGCATCATTGATCTCATTCCCCACCTCAATAGGAGAAAAGAGAACTAGACTAGAATAAGGGAAACAACAACTCCCTAACAACAAGGCCATTAAAACTAGATGCGGATACCAAATCCCATCACACAAAAAACCAACCTCTCTAGCAATACCAATCTCCATCTCAATAGGATATCACTCCACCTTAGTAGGAGAAGCAAAAGAAGAAGCTAACTAAAGCAAGAAAATACCCCTATCCACACTCACAGGAACCAAATCCACCTCTATAGGAGAGATCTCCACCTCAATAGGAGATACAAACTGTGGAACCAAGAAGAGAGTAAATAAATTAGTAGAAAGGGTAGCATTATCTCCCTTTACCAACAAGAAAACTAATGTCTTTAGTAAAAATTTTGAGCAAAGCCCACCTAATAAGATAATAGTAGAATACAGAGTAGCAAGCACTCCCTTAAAGAGATTTAATCTTTGAACCCTCATGGCATGAGAACCAAGAGCACTTCCAAAAGGAGAAATCCCAGAAACCCCCATGAGGAAGATAATAAAAATAGGGGATAAAAAAACCCCATACAAAGAGAAACTCACAAGTAAACAAATCTACAGTAAAACAACAGACTCCAAAATCTAGAGCATTAAATAATGAAATAACTACAACCAATAAGCATCATTACCTAATGCTTCCAAAGCCACCACAAACCAAAAGAACATCTTCTGGTCTCCAACACCCACAACTTCATGAGCTTGGAAACACTCAAACCAATACTCCCTTGAAAATAATTTTCCATCAAACCATTCTTGGGTGAAAGAATGGCCTATCCAAATCATAATCTCCCAGTAAACAAATCTATAGCCAAACAACAACCTCCGAAATCCAAAGCATTAAACAGCAAACTAACTGCACCCAATAAGCATCATTATCCAATGCTTCTAAAGCCACCACAAACCAAAAGAAAATATTTTGGATCTCTAGCACCCATGAATTCATAAGCATAGAGGCACTAAAACTAGTAATCCCTTGAAAATAATTATCCATCAAATCATTATTGGGTGAAAGAATGGCCTTACCAAACCAAAGAAGCCACCCCCAAACACCATGCTAGGGAAACAAGTAATGGGGGCAACCCTAATGACCAAGCAAGTAGAAAATCCCTTGAACTTAAAGCCCAAGATGTCATCTAGAACATAAAAATACATTAGGTAATGACCCAAGCAACAGAGAAAATGGTGGTTGCAACCTAAAATACAACATTATCAACCCCACTAGGCTCAATAGCACACCCAACAACTTATAAAACCAACTCAATATAACCATGCCAATTGTTGAGAAAAAGTTCCTCTGACAACAAAGCAACCACCACCACACCAATATTCGAAAAAAGAACAACCACAACAAGCTTTGATAGTAGAGAAACCATAATTACGCCAGGCTTCAACAACAAAGCAGCCACAACCATGCTAGGTGGATCCCCATCTGCATCCTTTAAGTCCCTTTCTCCATCTTCCTCATCCCCTAAGGGGATACCTAATGTTACACTTTTTAAAAACAAATTAACACAAAGGATTTAAAAGAATATATATGCATGTAGTGTAAAAAAAGAAAAGTGGAAGAACAAGAACGAATCAATGAAGAGAAATTTGATGTTTTTAATTGGTATTGAATAAAAAATTGCATAGGTCAACCTTAGGATTCAAGGAGCCAACTCCTCTCTTAAAAGGAGACACAAGAATATTTTAAATCTCTCAAGGTCACCAAGTCTTGGTATTACAATATAGCTCAATGGTGAAAGTATTTGTTTAACAAGGGGTATGGTAAATATTGTTTAACATTTCAAAAGATGGTTTTAGAAAAGAAAGAAAAAAATCCCTTACAAAAGAATAGTCATGCAACAGATGAGATTCCGTCAATATGAATATAGGCACATTCTCATATAAAATCCTAGAGAAATGAGGCACATGAAAACTAGACTAAACCAATCTAATATTGTGGGCTGATGTAAGAAGTTGGGTCCTCAAAAAGCTCAAAAAGTGGAAGTGTTTTTGTTGTTTTTCAAAAAAATTCACACTTGGACTGAAAATTTGAGGCACTTACACAATGAATCTTAAAAAAAGTGAGTAACATAAAATTTAGATTTTTGAATCTAGTTTCCAAATATGTAATTTATTCAAATATCCAGATGATAGAAATTAAATTTTGATAGGGATGTATAAAAACCACTTTTTAAAAGTCATTTTTTTTACCATACCATGCACGTGTATGGACACCACTTTTTGACCCAAATAAAAGTATTTTGATAATTACTTTTGGGGAAAGATAGCTAACAACATGAAGATTGATGAGGATATTTTTTTGTAATTTTTTTATGAATTATTTTTTATTAAATTTTTATTGGTCTTAATTAATGTTTTTAAAAATCGTGTACGAACAGCATAATTGGATCTAAACTAAACATTTTTTTAATCTCTTTTTTTATTATGTAGAGAATTTTCTGAAGATTGATACCATATAATTTTTTCACAAGAGAATTAACTAAAAAAAGTTATTAAAACAAGAAAAGTTTGATATTTTAAGTTTATGGATTAGTTTGTTTATAAATTAATTAAAAAATAACAAATATAATCCAATTTTTAAAAAATTATATATTTGGAAACTATACATCGTATTCTCTAATGGGTTTTAATTTCATAGATTGATTTGAAAAAAAAAGTCCATCAGCCATATTGCCAAAGTTGGACATTTCTCTTGAACCTGCCTTAGTTTTTTAGTTGCAGGTCAAAGACTAAAGGTTAGATTGTCAAGCCTTTCCCAAGCCTAAAACCGAGGTAGCATGTGGGTTGGGGATTCAAAATTTTAAAAACGAGTACGCGTACGCATTTTTAAAAATGTGTACGCGTTACAAAATGCATATGTGTTCTTTATTTGCTTGATTATTTAAAAAAATAAACTTTTTAGAAACGCATACATATTTTGTGTTAAAAAACACATACGTGTTGTTTTGCGTTACAAAATGTGTACACGTTTCTAAAAGGTATTTAATTTTTTAAATAAATGACCTGTAAGTGTTATAAAATGTGTACACATTTTTATAGTGCATACACATTTTTTTAGGCTCGGGTACCCGAAATATAACACATACGTGTTTTTTTAATAACATGTATGCATTTTCTACGAGATTTTTTTGGACCAAAACTTTCACTCTTCGTGGACTCAACTTCTTGCTGTTACCCTTGTCCTACCTTAATTTAACCAAGTAGAGAGAAAGGAAAAGAGAAGAGAAGGAAATATGAAAATGGGAAATAAAAGATAAAAGAAACAAAGAACACAAGAAAAAAAGCTTTTTTAAATAGAGGAAATCATTGACTCAAAATGATTTACTTGTAAACATAGGGAACCACTTATACTACTATCAATCATAACTTAACATGAAATTATAAATTATGTAAGAGTTTGATCAATAAAATGATAAGTGAATGACATTATTTAAAAATGAAAGAGGCCAAGGAAAAACCACTAATTACCTTTTTACAAGCAACTTTACTAACAAAAATAAATTTAAGTTCAAAAAAATTATTTACAAAGTAAATAATCAATAATGTTACAATATTTACACTCAAATTAACTAGAGAAGTAGAATCTTCATCAAATCATTCATACATGAGAAGTCTCCTTCCCAAGTCCATCTAACTATCTCTAACATTACTCATTCATGTTAGTGTAAATCTAGAGTCATTATCATATCTAGTTAGCTAATCACCTTTCTAGGATTGACCTATTCACACCTAACTTAAGTTTACTTAGGCTTCTTTTAATTTTGTCTCACTTCATATGGTTGAGACATGTGTCATCATGACTTGAGACACCTATTGACACTTTCTCATGCACTTGTCACTTGTGAGCTCACAAGTGTTTCACCTTTGGAGGGGTGGTCAAAGTTTCACTCCTACCTTCTCACCTCCTCATCCTTGCCGATATATGCAAGTCTTGATCATTATATTATACACTCTTCATTTCATATTGATAGACATACTATTATGTTTGTAGTTTCACTTGTGGAAGGTTGTCAAATTTGAGCTCTCTGATCTTGGAACTATCCAACATGGCATTAGAGTCATGAGAGCACTTTCTTTCCCGCATCGAGATGACTCTCACACATATCCCTATTAATGGAGCATCATAGAGCCAAACAAACACTGCCATTACACTCAAAAGGCTTGAGAAATAGAAAAAAAACCTCTCATTTCATTAATTTTCATAATTTTCATTTTTTTCAATTTTTTGGACCTTTATACCTATTTTTCGAAAAGTATAAAAACAAAAAATAAATTTTAGCAAAAGGCCAATTTGCCCTTTGTCCATCGACTTGTTAGTGTATATTTTTCCTTCTA
Organism: Sequoia sempervirens; assembly: GCA_007258455.2. Lineage (NCBI taxonomy): Eukaryota > Viridiplantae > Streptophyta > Pinopsida > Cupressales > Cupressaceae > Sequoia > Sequoia sempervirens. Next base: position 91,580,753 of record VDFB02271358.1, on the reverse strand, counting down.
CAAATATTTTGACCATTTTGGCATATTGCGGCATCTTTGGGTGCTCATGAAATTGCTATTTGGAGAGAATTTGGGGCCTTCATCAGCCTATTTGATCAAAATCCCCGTGGATCTGGTGTTGCAAGTTTTATTTCGTAGTTTATTTCATAATATTTGGCCTCTTCAGTCTGTTTGAGGAATCCATCTCTTCTGTGGGTTTCTGTCGCGGTTTTACCCTTGGTTGCATTCAAAGCCGATTAGTCTATCAATAGAACCATCGACCTCTCCCTGAGCATATTCCTTTGACATAATCAACTTATTGGTAGCCGAGCATTTTCTGGGGATGTAGAGACCCACATTTTGTCCCTCTTCGTTCTGCATGGTTGAATGAATGGTGTCAACTCGGCTCACAACTTCCTTTCATTCCTGCGCCATACTTTGATGATTTGGTTGTGAGAACCAAGCGACCAATTGCCACCTGCATAGGAGAACACCCTCACAAGCCCGCAACCTCCCAAACATCGCCTCGTTTATTGATTGGTGAGTGAAAGATATTCAAAGTTTTCTGTTGGTTGTTGATTCAAAGGGCAGCTAATTTCATTGCATCTAACCATCTTTCACCTGCAAGCTCTTTTTAGGAGGCTCCATCATACATGTGACCACTCTGCCACTCCACGTGGTCTGTACAAACGTCTCCATGATGAAGTTGAAGCCCCCAAAATTGCATTTTTTGTAGGTGTGGCAAAGTTTTTGGAGCAATTATTTGCAGCAACTTTGAAGATACGTAGCTTGATTGGGTCGATTAAGTGTTGTCTGATTTAACAGGCAACCTACAAAAATACAGACGCCCCCTCCATTGCCAGCCTCGGCCTACAACTCGGCTGCCTGGGACCTTCGTCTTAAGCCTCTGGAAGGAAGCCACCACACCCTTTGTGGCCTTGGTAAATCCCTTACCAATGGTGCATAGTCCTCTAGCTGCAATCGACCTACGACCTCTCTTCATAGAACCTGTGCTCCTCTTGTAGAGGTGTGTTATATTTGAAGGCTGATATCTGCAAGTTAAGGAGTATCCATACGCAACCTGCAACTTATCTGATGATATCAAAGGCCTTCTATTGGTGTTCAAATGTTATTCCTTTGTCCCACGTAGCCACACAAGGGTTTCTAAGCATCCACATTCCTTGCAAATCAGACTTCTCATAGCTTCTCCCTTGCACGGAGCCTCTTTGGAGATACCATTCGACTCCTCACTAGCTCAATTCTCCACCGCTGGCGCCCCCACACTTCCAACGATCCCCATTTCTAGTGCCTTTCTTTAAGGAGTCTTGATTTGTATTTGGCTAATAGACTTGGTCAAAAGTAACTGCGCTTCCCAGCATCTCTCTCCACATTCGACATCCTCCACAAGCCAAGTCACTTGGCATTTATTGTTACATACTAGCTACAATATGTAAATTTATTTTGACTTAACATTATCAAATAATGTTATTACTATTGTAAAAAAATTATGTACATGTTAGATTGACCATTAGTGCTTCTAAAAAGGGAGACTTTTTCATTTTGTGATAACTTGTAAATGAGGCGGTGTTTTATCAAATGTGAATAGTTGACAAAAAGCTCTTTCCAACATTGATGTTTTAGCATCAAGATGTTTTAGATTTGTTGTTGTTTAATATCATTTTTTAACCTTCGAAGTCAACTTTCTAAGAAAATTTCGACAGGGTATAACTTTCACTTCGATTATCAAAATTTTGCACTTTCTTTTTTATTTCTCTTAGAATTATGCAAGGTATCTAAATTTTGCATGTAAATTTAATATTTGTATAAATACATTTTGTAAAAATCATCATTTATTATAAATGGTCAATTTGGAATCTAATCTTCACAACTTGTAAAAAAAATTGCACATTTTTTTGGGGGGCTATAATCAACACTAATCATTCTTGGGTAGACTCTCTGAATCAAGGGGGAAAATCTAGATGTTTCTACTTTTCAATTTGTTGGTTCATTTGATCATGTCTTTCACACTAAATCCCTTCCATTTGAGTACTCTTCGTAATCCAAGTCCTAATAAATAGAAAATTAAAAGTGGATATTGTGGGGAAAAAAGACATGCAATAGAAGAATGTTGGTTTCATCAACTAAGGAATTGAAGAAAATTATTTTTATTCATGGTATTGCCTTCCCTGATCCTCTACTTCCAACACATGCAAAAACAACATCCAGTCTCACTTAGACATCTTGTGAGACATCATTAGGATGAAAAATGTAGTCTAATGACTTGCGGTGATTTCTCATCTCCCATAACACTTGTTGCTACATCTAAATTTGGTGTTGACTCATTCATGAATTTTAATGATTCTTTGCATCAAGTTATTGTTATCGTTATTTTAGATCCACCATATTGGATGTATATCTATCATACATCACATCTTTATTTGTAGAATCCCATTTTTCTAGTTTGAATGACACCATTGAGGACAACCATCTTCTATTTGATGACAACTTTGATGAAGTTGCCTCACCATTTCCATCTTTGTATATTTCTCTTGCCTCACCTACATGACTTCTATCATGACAGATTATGCAAGCATTCATGAGTTAACCTATTCAACTTAATTAACATTATATGTAATTATATCAAATTCAAACTGGTCTAGACATAACCATATATCCATGGTCCCTATTTCAGAATCCTCTATGGTACCTAATCCATCTTATCAACATTTGTCATCAAAATTTTTGTAGAGATCTTTGAGCATCATTCAAAGGCATCATTAACATCATTTTAGTCTTTGGATCATGTGTGTAATTTAGAGACATTCAACTTACTTCATATTTTTATCTGAAATGGCAAGTCATTTTGCACACATTTATGGTGTGGTTTCTTCCCAAGGGGAGATATGTTGTTTAACATTCATGGATCATCTTCAATATCCAATATTGAGCATCTAACAACACTACAAGCATCATTCTAGAGGGAGGCTACATGGTTTCTCCTCTACTTTCAATTTTGGGAGGAATAATTTCCTCACATGGAGTTGATTACTTCACATTTTTTGGGGGGTCACATAACCTCTCTCTTCTCTCCTATGGGGAGAACATTCATTGTACTTTGTGTGAGAATTATTCCTTGGGGGTCATAATGAGTCCTTCCATCTTCTTCACAATTTGTACATTTGATTTCATTCCATTTCTCTTTTGGAGAGGTGTTTTTATTTTCCATTAGATTTTTCTCATTTACTCCAATTTATTTAAGATATTTGTACATAAGTACCTAATATGGTCTCATAATCTCATAAATAGGACTCATCATTACTACATATATTACTCCCTAAGTTTCAATTAAGGGGGCATGCTAGTGTAAATAGGGTCATTATCATACCTAGTTAGCTAACTACCTTATGAGGATTTACCTATTCACACCTAGCTTAAGTTTACTTAGGTTTCTTTTTCTCATTTCATATGGTTAAGACATGTCTTCTCATATCTCCTCATGTATCCTCATGACTTGAGACACTTGTTCACACACTTGTCAAGTGAGCTCAAAAGTATTTCACATTTGGAGGGGTAGTCATAGTTTCACTCTTACCTCCTCACCTGCTCATACTTGCCTATATATGCAAGGCTTGATCACTTTATTATACAATCTTCATTGTATATTGATATACATACTATTGCATTCATAATTTCACTTGTGAAAGGTTATCAAATTCAAACTCTCTGATCTTGGAATTCTTCAACAATTTCAACCCTATAATATTGAGAAAGGGTCTATTTATATACAAACCTCCTAGATATATACAACAAATTACATTGTCACAAGGGTCGCAAGGCCCTTTAAGTTTAGTAGTAGAAGTAATAAAAAATTAGATGGATAATTATAATTAAAGAACCAATTTTAAATCCAAACATTTGATACTTTATCTCCTCATGTATCTATGTCCACTCTTGATGTTAGAAAATGATGTGTATAAAAGAAAAAAATATCCTAACCCTAATCATTATGGTTTCTGGTCTCTTTAAATTCCTTTAGGTGCAAGATGTACTTGCCCACCACTTGAGATTTTGTTGTTGCAAGTGTTTGAGGCTATTTTCTATTATTCATGTGTTATCCTATAAAAATATTATTTTTACCTAATATTATTTACTAGAACCACCTTCTAACATATAAATAAGATTAGATTTTAATAATATTGCTAAAGTAATTGAAATCTCATTTATCACTCAAGAAATTAAATTTAGTTTGTGTTAATTAAAATAATATTAATTTTTTATTTTGGGCTTTATTCTAATGTGTTGGCTTACACTAGATATTGTGTGTTATTTTACTTGTATAGTAGGTTTAATTTTCGTATTGCATGAGGATTAAAAGGTAGGTTCATCATTGTTGTACTTATCATAGATCAAATGGGTGGTAAAATTAGAAATTTTATTTATTTTTTTGAATTTGTTTAAATGGCCCTCAAGATAAATCCACTTTACATTCCAAATGTAAGCTAGATAGAATTAAGTTATACTTGAAGAGGATTATATTTAACATTCTTTCCACAAACATGAGCTTGATTCTCAACCAAACTATAAGGGGTACCTATGGTGTTAGAAAAACTTAGGAGCAAAGAATGTTTACATGTAGACATGGGAGTCAAGGAAAAGGTAGCTTACCAAACTTTTGAATTCTATGAGAGGAATGCAAGATAATTTGAGAGTGGCAAGTGGTGATGACCATGTGTGACACATGAAAATGGTCCGATGTTAAAACATGTGGATACAAAAAGAGCTAGATATGAAGCACTAAAGCTTGTGGATAGAAAAGCCTTAATCAAGTAAACTATACAAGGATTCTTAGGTCCATAAATCAATGATAATTTTTTATTCTAGACATGGGAGCACAAGATTGCTAAGATATAAGATAGTGTGAGGTTTGAAAAGTATATTTTTTTCATGGAGTAAACAAATATCTAACACATCTTATTCAACTAAAAAAAAATAGACAATGGGATTCAACAAGCTCAAGACTCAAATGTTTAAACACATTCAAGTACAAATCCCTAAATGAAATTGATCTTATAATAACTTGGATCTATATTAAACTACAAGAATATAAAGCTTGCTATAAAATAGAAGGCATGGAGATCAAAATAAAAAGATGAAATGACCTAAATTATAGAGTTAGAACTCAGATAACATTGAGAAATTTGAGTCGATAAATGTATCTTTGGTTGATTATTTTTGTGACCCATGATTAAAAACCAAAATAGTTTGAGGGGTATGTACTAGGTCCTAAAAGAGTGTTGCAATCATGGTATCTAAAAAGGGGGCCAAATGTTTAAGAAAAAGTGGGTGTGTTTCACAAGTAACAATAATTGATATGGGGTTGATCCCATAGTGTGATGGTTAAGTGGTGGTGTTATACCCGTGGCCACTAGGGTTCAATTCTCTGAACTTGACCTTGTTGTTTTTGTGGGTGTTCATGCTTTGTGTTCCAAGCGTCAAGGCTTGGGGCCTATTCCCCCATTAGGCTAGTGTGCTCATAGGCCTTGTTCCCTTGCTTGGTTGTCATGCTCGTGGGAGTGGCTTTCATTCCCTCATTGGGTCGGTGTACCACCATCGTTGGGTTACCATGCCCACGAGAGTGGCTTGATCTTGCATTCATGTTGGGGATGAGATCCTCTGTTTGTGGCCTCACTGGTTCATAGCTCCAACCAAAAAATGTGTACTAATAAAAATATAGTTGATATGATGATGATTTTTAGATGAGTCTTTGGAGGAAAAGGATGAACCTCCAATTTTTTTTCAATGATTCATGAGCATCACCTTAGCATATACACCTATCTCTCTACAACTTAGATTTCTAGTTTTATCTTTTGTTTCCTTACCACTTTCACATTTTGGCCTTTTTTTATTCCTTATTTTTTGTGTGTCACATGCTTATTTCACCTTCTATATTTTTTTTCATGTTTTCTTTCCACCACTTAGGGGGCATTTTCTTATTTTTGTTTTCCTTGCTTCATGACTTTTCTCCTTTGCTTATTTACATCTTCCTTATTTGTTATACTTGTTCACCCATGCTTTTTTCTTGGATATTATTTTACCTATTTTATATTCTGTATCCTTATGATTGCTTTTGATTATATTCATTTTCCACAATTTTTTAGCTTCTCATATATTTCCTTGTTATCTCTTGATCATATTTATATGTTTACCATAAATTTTTACTTTTGATCCCATGCTTGCCCATATATGATAGAATTCTTGTAACACATTCTATATCTAAACCATATACACATGATGGTCATGCTATATCCTAAGACCATTGATAACTTGCTATGATCTTGTGTTGCCGTACCTTGCTTTTAGAGATAACACATTAAGGTTACTAATATTATGTCATATGTTTAGAGTTCTCTTACTTCATTGGGGAACATGATGCCTTCCTCTTTACATATCAAGTATACATTGTTGTATCACATTATTAGAGTTATATTATACCTTCCCTCATATTATTTGAGCTTTCATTGCCACATCTTTAAATTGGAAGCATCACACCTTTCCCTATATTATTTAAAATTTATGTGCTACATCTTTAAATCAAGGCCTTCATGTCTTCTCCCATTCTATTTGTACCTATAATTCTTTAAATCTACTACCTTTTAAGTAGAGACAACTTCCCTTAACCAATATTTTCATGCATTATCACAATTGCCTACGCATTACATTAGGGGCATTATACAATCACCCCCTTGACCTTGAGATTATATTTTGTAGACCTATGTTAACATTAAGGACCTATCTCCTTACCTTAATTGCATTGAGGGTATATGCCCTTCCTAGTGCCTTATGTGCCTACATGGTTATTTTTGGCCATTAAGGGCCACATCACCATTTTTATATTGATCATGCTAGGAACAACCTTATACCAAATTGAGATTCATTTCTAGCCTAAATTATAAGTTTTATATCTATATATTTTACACTCATGTTACACATAACATTCATGACATTTAATTTACATGATTCATAAGCTTACATGAGTATCACTAGATATCATTTATATTCCATGTATTATTTTTCAATCTCCAATTCTTGTATTGTATGGACCCAACCAATTATAGGGGGCATATATTATCACTAACATTCATATGATTGAGTTTTCATGTAGTGAGAGGTGCTCCATAAATGCTCATCATTATGTTTAGACAAATCTTACCACATAAAAAATAATTATTTGATATGCCACATGGTAGGGAGTCATACCACTTTCTATATAGACAATTTTCTAACCCTACTCATTTCTTTTTTTGTCTATTTTCTAGACAATTAAGCAAAGCTTATATTTTATGCCTACTTCTCACTAATGAGATAGAAGCTACTCATTGCATTTATTTATTTTTAATTTATTTTTTGTAGAATCTACTCATAGTGAAGGAGGAAGACATGCAATGCCATTCAACTTGAATTATTGTATATGGACACAATGTATCATTTTATGTTTGTATTTACTTTTACATGCATATTTGTGACATACTTTGAAATGCATTGTCATTCTAGAATTCACATGTAGCTCAACATGAACAAAATGTATTGATGAAATTTGTATATCCATATTGTTTCTCATATAATTTTGTTCTGATTTCGCGAGAATGGATTAATACATTTATATATCAGTGAATGACAATCTTATTTAAAATTATATTCATTCTCTCATTTTATCTATCCCTCTTATACACACCCACACATTTATCAGCATGTTGTACATTTTTATATATCACTCCAAAAAGATCACATTGCTACACCTAAAATAATCAACATTCATTTTGGAGTCCTCGTCTCAGAACATTTTTGAGAATACTTGATCAACCCCATACTGTGCTAAATTTCCCAAAATCAAATTTAAAATTAACCAATTCCCACTCGTTTTACATTTTTTTTTTATGAACCAACCAAACACAACGTTTACAGGGATTGTAGGTATGTCGTTGTACTTAAAGGTAGGAGATAAAGCTCGCTATGGAACAAAACATAATGAATTATTGAGGTTTCCCGTCATTGACTTCTGAAGCAAGAAAACATTAAAGAGTACTTGCAATTACATATAAATTAGTGGTTGTCAGTAACATTTAAGACATTCATTAACTTGGCTTTTAAAGTTTCACCAGCAACATTCAGTTCAGAAAGCTGACAGCCTAAACAAAATTTATGAGGAATGCACCATGTCTCCATCGGATTAAATAATTTCAGCTCATGGTAACTGACATAAGATACAACCTACAGGTGTCAGTGCAACTTTAAAAAAACAAACTTTTCATACGGTTCACATAAGCCATACATTCTAATCTTCTATGTATAGTATTTTATGGCTTATAGTTCTATTTTATAGAATAAAAATTAGATTACCGGGACTGAAAGTGCCCTAATAAGAAGACCGGGAGCAGTGAGCTGTGGAAGATGTCCATGAGTATGCAGTATTTCAACACGAGTCTTTCCCCCAAGGTGTGTTTTCAGGTACTCTGCAACAAAAAGAGGAACTACAGTATCATTTTTGCTTTGAATTATGAGGCATGGCACCTTGACTCTGCTTAGGATGCTCCTCTCATCACTCTCAAACACTTGTCTTACAACAAAATAAGCAACCTTTGGCCTCATTGCCAGCAGAGTTTTCCTGAACATATCAACTGCATCATGAGACCGGGAACCCACTGCTATGGGGGCAAATCCAGTAGCCCAAGCAGTGTAATTTGATTTTAAGGCATGCAACAACTGATCTATGGCTGACTTATTAAAGCCACCTTCATATCCAGGAGCATTCAAATACCTATCAAATCAAAACACGAAGAAGGAAGAGAAAATATTAACAATATGAATAAATTCTTTCATAAGATCTTATGAAATCCTAAAGACTTTAGAGAAGGATGATTATGATGATGCCTTTTCCTAGATCCATAAGACCCATATATGATCTATGACCCTGTTAGAAAATAAAACCATCTATATCTATTGTTGCTTGATTCTCTTTACCTACAGTCAGTCATAATAATTTTGGGAGAATTATGAGGAGCATTATCTTGATTTGTTCTCATGATGAATCATGAAATATGATCCGAAACGTAAATGATAAAAAAATACTACACCTACTATACTAAATTTAGATCATGTTAGACTCGTCCATATGTGGCTTGTTACACAAATAGAACCTTATGCCAGATAATGCACTGAATGTGGGTTTTAACTAATTTATAGAGGAACAAAATAAGGCTGTTATTTCATAATAATAACAATATATTCACCTTAAAAGCTGTTATTTCAGAATAATAACATTATATCCACCTTAAAGTTGCTATTTCAGAATATAATAAATGCAACTTAAAGTTGCTATTTCAGAATAATAACATATTCACCTTGGAGAGCCTCCCAACAGTATCAGCTGTTTAAACAAGTTTGGTCTCTTGATAGCAGCAATAGAACCAATCATGGCAGACATAGAATGACCCACAAACACACATTCATCAACATTGAGCTCATCAAGAATAAGCAAGACATCGCGAGCATATCCATGCAAGGATCTATATCTGTTAAAATCAAAATTAGAACAATTCACAGCCCCTGCAAACGCTAGATCAAATAATATAACCTTGAAATCTTTTTCAAGGTAGTGTGGTAGTATCTTCTGCCACACTGACTGATCAGTTCCATACCCATGTGAGAGAACCAGAGTAGTATTCCCAGATCCCATAACCCTTACATTGAAGGCATCTAATAAACCATGCATAGCTCCCGGTCCTTCACAGTGTATGATGCCTGCAAGACTAGTTAAGAAATATTTATCATGAATAATGCCAAACAGAATATATACCTGCATCCAAAAAATATAACGAGGAAACTGTGGAAATGGTTATGTTAAGTTACTCACAGTACAATGGCGATAAAGGAGAATTTCGCAGGAGACATTATGCAGGGGTGACTGCCATCTATCCTCTAGTGTGTTGAAATTAACGTTGGCTGTGAATTAAATAGACAAGGCCAGAGGAATTATAGGACATTAAAGCCTAGATCTCATACGTATTAGTTAATAATTTTGGTAAGTGTGCACCAGAATGGTTGATAGACGTTGCCCATGTCATGTAATTAAAACAAAAAGTTCTGCAGTCTGTTACTTTGACTAACTTTATTCAGTCAGAAATGGTATTTTAAAGGAGCTTCGTACTTAAGAATGTTTTAATACTTGTGATAGTAGTAGTTGAGAATGTTTAATAGTTTTGTTTTTAAAGTCGGAGCTGTTTGTGAATACTTATAATTGGATGAAATTTATTATTTAAGATCTTAAAAGTAACAAATCAAATAATGCTACACCAGCATACAAATAAAATATGACTTAGTGTACTATTGTCCTTCTAAGATCTTTTTGACACTTTAAAAAAAAATTTGAAGTAATATCATATTTAATGATGTGGTTATAAACATAACTTGTCAAATTGTCGTAATAAATTGAAAATAATTTGAAAATTACGCCATAAGATTTTGAGAAGTAGCTCATTTACTGAATCCTTTTCTCAAATCATTAATCTGAAATATATGACAGCTGTAAACAATTGTAGCTCTTCATACCTAAAAGAACCTAGTGTTACAGTACCACATCGATCCGTGAATGGACTGGAACACACTAAGTAAAATGCACAGTTTAAAGATCACTTTCATGAACAGAGCGGTTATTTCTAGAAGGTTTTGAAACGGTGGTTCAAAGAAGGGGGATTGACTTGCAATTATCATTGCACCTTTTATTTGGGCTTTGCAAAAGCAATAAAATACAGTGTAAATCCAAATTAGTATATGGAGGATAGAGAGAAAGCATCTTAGTGATCTATAATTGCAATTTTCAGTCTTATAATAAGTAATTTGGACTATGTATACGTTGTAATGAGATGAGGAGGTAAGTTTATGCAAGTTAGCGTCTAATCTTAAGAGCATAACATTGTTAACTATTCTTGCTTCTTTTATGTCCAAAATGTTCAATTTGTAATTATATTGGAGACAGTAGATGAGAAGGTTAATATATTTTTCCTGAGAGTTTTCTTTCAATAATTTTTTTAATTATTTATTTTTTAGTTTTTTTTTCAATTGTTTGAATGTTGCAATAATTCAATTCTTCTTTTTAAATTTATAATCGAAAAATTATAGTATAGAATTTCCATCTTAATTTATAAATTAAATGGTGTCAAAATAATTATAGTTATTAGTGGAAAGATGTACTAATTCATTTTGGAAGTTGGTGCTTACAACAAGATCAAATGATAAATAACTATTACATAATTTTCAAAGTGATATCAATTATCTTCATTGAAAAAGAGAGTTGCAAAACATAGCAAGAGATGCAAAACTTCTTGATAGAAAAACAAGGTTCCTCAAGATAGAAATTGATGAAACAAACATATCTGAATCAATGAAGATATTGAAGGATATTATGGAGGCTCTCATCCACAAGTTGTGTTCGTTAGAAGATACCAAGGGAAAAGTGAAAGCCCCCATTATAGAAGAAGATAAATTTTGAAGAAAAAAAAAATTGTCATCAAAAGAAGATGCAAATATGGAAATAATGACCATTGGTTAGTAGAATTAGAGGTATATTTTAGTATACATACATTCTTAGCTTAGAGAAAAACATTTGCTTTTCTAGATAGAGAAGGATAAAGCAAGTCTATTAAATTCTTTGGTTTTAAAAAATAAGATCCAATTACTTCATTAGAACAAATTATAAAATTGATTAAAAATGGTTTTGTCTAATGGGTGAGTGCAAGATCATGGGGTCAAACTAGACTTCTAAGTGGCAATGAAAATTAGAAAAATAAAGTTATGCGATTTGATATAAAAATTTGAATGGGTTATTAACATAATTTTAAAAATATTAGGAACAAAATTTGTAGAAAATTGAATGTAGTTTCTAAGATACTAGCTCTTTTTTGGAAAAAACTAAAACTATTTTGTGAAAATTTGAAATTTCAATTAAGTACCCATTGGAGGAAAAAGATAAATAAAAGGTATATGTTGATCATATTTAGAAAGAAAAAACAAATTGTTTCTCAAACAAGGGACCCACATTTTTTTAAGTTATTTTGCAAGTAAATAATTAGTTCTATTTTTTTATTAGAATATATCAAAATGATTAAAACTACCACCATAGTAAAAAAAAATTTATTAAATTCATTTTTTTAATTTGAAAAATATGAAATAGTTTGAAAATTATAGAATGTGACATCTTTTATCAGCCTATCAATTAGGACTCTAGTCATAATGTATATAGAAAATCAATAATAATTATCTATTAAATTCAAAATAAAGCATATCTTATATGCTACAATATGTTTAATAAAAAAAGGTCAAGTATAAGAGCGAACTTTGAAAAATTAAATAAATTTCATAAACACGCTTTTTCACTTGACTTTCTAGGTATGACAACCTCAAGCCAAATCTTAAGGCAATCCCAACGCAAATCATGAGCTTACAATCTCGAAGCAAATCATCTTACTAATTTTCTAAAGAAAAAAAAGATATATCAAATATTTGCATTATTTATAATATTCTATATTATTATTATTAATATACTATATGCTAATATATTATATATTATATTATGCTAATATATTATATTATATATTATGCTAATATATTATATTATGTATCATATATTATATACTAGTAAATGGCATTCGGAAAATTCACCTCAAAGAAAATTCACCACCATCGAAAATTAATCACAAAATTTGTAGAAAATTGAATGTAGTTTCTAAGCTACTAGTCCTTTTTTGGAAAAAGGTAAAACTATTTTGTGAAAACTATTTTGTGAAAATTTGAAATTTCAATGTAGTACTACTAAATTTTGAGGAAAAAGATAAATACGAGGTGCATGTTGAAGATTTAAAAAATAATAATATTTGTTTTTGACCCACATTTTTTTTAAGTTATTTTGCAAGTAAATAATTAAATAATTAAATTCTTTTCTTTATTCTATAGTCTAAGAAGCATAGAATGTGACACATCTTTTAGATTCGAAAAATGTGAAATAATTTGAAAATTATAGAATGTGACACATCTTTTACCAATCTATCAATTAGGACTTTAGTCATAATGTATGTAGAAAATCAATGATAATTATCTATATTAGGACTAATGTATGTAGAAAATCAATAATTTAATTATCTATTAAATTCAAAATAATACATATCTTATATACTCACAATTTGTTTAATAAGAAAAAAGGTCTATTAAGCAAACTTTGAAAAATTAAAGAAATTTCATAAACACGCTTTTTCACTTGACTTTTTAGGTATGACACACTCAAGCCAAATCTTAAGGAAATCCCAAAGCAAATCACGAGCTTGTGATATCAACCCCAACAAAAGGAAGAATTTCTACACAATTTTTTTTTTGTTATCATTATATGAAGGAATACATGGAATTGAATTAACAATTAAACAAAAGCAAGAGAAATCAGCATTTGTTTCTTAAACATCGTGTCAATATACGTCTTACAAATAAAAGCTTACTTCAATAACCAATAGGAGATTGTTGTCATTAATGAATGCACCTACCTTAAATATTTTATGATTCATGAAGGCTCCATGTCCATGGTTTGATCTAGATTATGGTGGGGTGAAAAATGATCCCAACCAAGTTGATTCAAACCCTATGCACTCCTCCAAGTAGATTATGTGGCCCGCGGTGAGAGAGAGTTGTCATTTTAGACATGTAAGAAAAGTATAGAATATCTTCCTAGTGACCAAATCTCAAGGTGTACCTACCAATTGTAGAGTTAAGATACCATTCCCCCATAGTTATAAGGTTATGAGGTGATTTATATGTTACCTACTTGAGCTTGTTAGGAACTTCCTTCCTTTTAGTCCAACAGATGGCTAAGCAAACAAGGTTATCCATCACAGGCATAGAATGCTCCATGACTACTATCCATCTCTAGCAAGTACAACCCCTAGACACCTGTCAATCTCAAGCATTAAGGTACTGCTCCTTGAATATTGTCCATGTCGAGCCAGTACTACCCCTAGACACCTATCAATCTCAAGCTTAAAAGTATCACTCCTTGAATTTTTTCCATATCAAGCAAGTACTACCCCTAGACACCCATCAATCTCAAACTTAAAAGTACTACACCTTGACTTCTCTTAGCACTATGACTAGAATATAGGTCCCTAACACAAGTAAGCAAGTTCCCAACTTAGTTGCAGCCATGAATGGAATTAGTAAAAGTTTCATAAGGAAACATTACATGCTCATAGACTCCTCCCAATTGGGGTAGAGGTAATAAATTGACCCCTTGATAGTTGTGGTTAATACCCAACATATTTTCAATCCCTCAATATATATTTTCCAGACATGGAATCACAAAGGATTGTTTTCTCATTACATAACACAGGGGGCCTAATGTTTACTTATGATTGTCCTAGTAGCCAAGTAAATATAATAGAAATTATCCTTAAGATTAGGCATGGTTGTCCTTACATTCCATAATGATTCATAGTCGTAATGTGTAGATTTGGAATTCTTCAAGTGCATGAGTGACAGGTAATATAGGTAGGTAATCCTTAATTTGTTGAGCAACAACCTATCCTCACCATTTGCCTATCCTTCCTTCTTCTTGGGTGAGAAATTATAGAAAAAGGGGTAGATCAAAGGAAAAATTAAATTGCATAGCTGACAGTTGTGGTGATATGGTGAGTAGCACCAATATCACTCCTCTCATGACTTCGATTAAAGTTTCCATTGTTTCTACATTATTATCTATGTTTTCTTATTCCTTCTTGCTAATACTAACAATGCATGATTATTTTAGTTAGCAACAAAGGACTCTTTTTTTTAATAAGAATTACATGAATAATATTATGGTAGTTGTTATGGTTCAATCAAATAGACAATGGATATTTTAGAGAGAGTTTCTAATGGACTCTGGCAATTATGAAGAGTGAACAAAGGTAGATTCTAACAATATGATTCTATATGATGTGGTAGTAGAATCGCCCCTTTTACCCATTCTCAAACTCATATATTCATAGCACCATATTTAGACAGTATAGAAATTAAGGTTTAAGAACCTAAGATTTGAGGCATAGACCCAAATTATCACCTTCAATTACAACCAGATTATGAATCATGGGTTTTGGAGTGGGTGATGTGTCATCTACAATACTGAAATGAAAGGTTTTGAAATATAGATCAGAAGTATAGTTCAAGACACTCTTGAAATTGGGGTTTGATATTATCCTTCAAAACTCTATTACTAATACAAGCTTCCATACACTTATTTTGTACCCATTATAACCCAAAAGAGTGGTTGAGTGTGATATAGAACCTAAGGACAATCTAAGGTAAGTAGCAAGCCATTTCCACTAAAGAATTTTAAACACTAATCAAAATTTATAAATAATAAGCATTATATGACTACAACCAACTTATGGGAAGAGAACTGAGAGGAAATGAACTATTTATTTTATTATTGCATGGACCATTTCTAGCTTTGGAATGATTTTAAAACAAGGAGGTTTTATAATATAGACATCATTTCAACCCAAAGAAATGCAACAAAAAGTATCAGAACCTGGATTAGAGGTGGCTAAATGAATGGTGTCTGGAGTAGCAATGTAATCTACCCTTCACACTTCCCAAAAAAGTCGTTCACCTATCTATTCCTCCTCCAATCTCTTGTTCTTTGCTCTCCTTCTCTTTTTACCTCCTTTCTCTTCTCTTCTCAAGCTCTGGCATCCATTTTTTTGGGGGTTTGAAGATGATTAATAGCCAATTCAACTCCATTCATTTTCCTACAAAAGGGATAGCATTAAATTGGTGTGCCATTCCTATTAATTGTTAGAATTAGGTGTTGTACACCTTGCATAATGTTTATAATGTTTTATTTATTTATTATGTGTGTGGTGCACCTAGGGGTTTTCTAGGTGAACGTGCATCACAAGGTGTTATAATGTTGGGGCCACTTTGTTGTATGTATCATTGGGACATGATTGTAAAATGTAATTATTTAATATTGGGGGAATAATAAAATAATAAAGTACCCAATATTAAATGTGGGGTCACATGTTGTAGTATTTTTGGGCACATGGTTTATGTAGTACCACTTGGTGGTTTTGTGGGAGCTTGTTTCTATAAAAGCAACCACAAGGGTAGTTGTTTAGGGTTGGATCAAAAGTTGGTCAAGGTTGGACAGTTTGCTGCAGGTTAGCAGGTTGAGCTTGTGCATGTGTGAGGGTTTGAAGCATGGCATGGGATGTGTGGATTCATGCTTGGTCACATGGAATGCATGGATAGCTTGTACTTCAGAAGTGTTCATGAAGTCTCTGTAGATGTATTGTAATGGGTTTTCATTGCTGAATAATACATGGAGTGTGGATGCTTTTGGAGGCTGGTTTTTTCCCTCTTGAGGGTTTTCCCAGGGTATAACTTGTGTCATTTTTGATGGGTATGTTGTCTATTCTTTTGCATGTTGATGTTGAGTATTTTACTTGCATGTTTTCAGATTTGGGTTATGTGGAAATTGTCATTCTATGGCTGCATAGTTTCCTTACAAGTGGTATCAGAGCTTTGGTTATTGGATTGGATAACCCTAGGTTGCATAAGAGAATGAAAGGAAATGGAAAGATATAGGGTTTTGCAGGTGTTTTATTGCAGATCTGAGGGTTTTGGGTTTGTTGTTTTGATGGGTTGTTTGCAATTTGGGGTGAGAAAATTTGGCAAAATAGGGTTTCTTGGTCATGCATTTAAATGAGGGTTTTTGGGGGTGAGTTTTCACAGATGACCTCCTAGGACAAAATGGACCTCATGGTTGGATTCAGGTTTGCCGAGAGAGAAATTTTGACATATAACATGCCCTATTTTGGTTATAGAAAAAAAAAATGCATCCCCTATTCGACCGTATGAACGTCGATGGTACAGTCATCAGAAAAATAAAATATTAAAAAAAAAAAATCCAGAAAAATAAAAAATCCCATTGAAAATATTTTTGGTACCTGCAAAATCAAAAAACAAAAAAAAAAATTATTAGAAAAATCAAAAAATTGAAAAACAAAAAAAATTTGAAAAGGTTTGGGGGTCTGCAGACCCCTGCCTGTGCCGCTGGTAGCTTGCCAGCGGCAGGCTGCCAGTCTGTCAGCTACGGCCGGCAATGCCGGCCGGTAGTCCTGCTGCCAGCAAGGCTGGCCCCGCCCGGTGGGAGGAGCCCGCCAACCCCCATGCGGGGTTAAAAAAATAAAAATAAAAATTTGAAATTTTCAAAATTCCGCCAATGAATAAATCAGCCCGGATTTCAAAAGAAAATAAGCCAGTTTTAATGAGTGCTTCGGGTCCGCCATAGGGGTGGAGGAAAATTTTTATTTTGAAAAATTAAATTAAATTTAAATGGATTTTCAAATCCGCCACCCACCCACCACCGGAGCGCCGCCTGGGCGCCACCAGAGAGCCACCAGGGGGGTGTAATTGGTCTTTTTAAAGCTATTTTTTTCAAACGGGTATAACTTTCACCCAGGTTATCAGATTTTTGACTTCTTATAGTCGTTGGAAAGCTGGTTCTGAGCACTACACAGTGGTATAGGTTTTGTTCCATGATTTTGCAGTTTTGATAGTGTTTTTCTTGGTTGAATTCAGATGTTTATTTTGAGCTTTGAGAGGGCATATCGGGTGCATACGGAGTCGGATTTTGGACTTCGAATAGTCAACGGAAAGCTTGTTCAGATTAATTTACAGTGGATCAGGTTTGGAGTTATTTTGGCATGGTTTATTTGCTATTTTCTTTATCTGAGTTGTTTATGGGTCTCTTTGACTATGGTGTTATTATGAGCTTATGGATTGTCAGATTTGGGATATTTGATGATGGATTCATTGTATGCTTGGTTGTACATCTCAGTTTGTTCTATTTTTGACATGGTTATCAGCATGTATGTTGTATTGTTGTATCTACAAGTTGTGTAATGTTGTAGGCAGTCTATACTTACTTGTTGCACCTATGACTTGGATATGGGTTGTCTTTGCCCATTGATATTCCAGTGTTGATGCATGATCAGTTTTGGTGGCTTGGTTTAGTCACTTGGTTTGTTGTTTTGGTTGTCATGTTGAGGAGGTGAGATGGTATTACCAGGTACAGTCATGATATGAGATATATGTAGTTGACTATGATTGTGTAGATATGTGGACACGGTTGGGTTGATCTGTTGGTACATTTGGTGGTGATCATGATGTCATGGATGTTTCTTGTGCATTAGAGACTTTGGCATGTTATGATGGTTTATGCAGGTGCATTGTTGGTGGTGTTGGATTGGATCTTAATTCAGGTTATGGCGGTGTATCTTCTTGGTTTGAGGAGATTGGTATCACAATGTCATGGATAGCTTGGTTACACGGTTTAGTGGGAGCTTGTGACAGTGATGGTTTGGTGGTGATGGATAGGATGGTTTGGTGGTGTATCTTCTTGCTTTAGAGGATGGTTATCATGTTGTCATTGAGAGCTTGGATTCATAGGTTTTGTGTGAGCTTATGACAGTGTTGGTTTTGTGCATCACGGTGCCATGGGATTGCTCGGTATCACAGTTCAGTGGGATCATTTGGCAATGATGTGGATCCATTGGTTATTATGGATGGTTGTCTTCAGCAGGTGATCTTTGGTGTCATGGAGGAGCTCTTGGATTCTGTATGCTACAGTGAGAGTTCTTTGACATTAGGTGTTGGAGATGTTGAGGTATTATTTATGACTTGTTGGTTTTGACAGGTGATCCTTGGTTGTAGGATGGTTGTGTTATTATGTCATGGTATACTCTTGATTACTAGTTTAGAGTTGTGGCATGGTACATGTTATGATTATTTGAGCATGTGATCTTCTTTTGAGAGGATGTGAGATCATGGTGTCATGTTTATGCTCTTGATTCTACAGTTGGAGCTATGATTTTGATCTTGGTTGGTTCTCTTTGTATTGAGTACATTCATTATTTGCTTGGTGTTTAGCATGGATTGATTGGTACAGGTGCTCATGGATACTTGGAGACTTAGGTGAGGCTTGGTGTTCTCTTGTGATTAGAGACATGTTTTTGAGATGGTTACTCTTGATGAGGTTTTAGCAGAAAGTCCGAGGGAGCCTACACCTTGGTTGGACGTGAGTTCAACATGGACCAATGAGGAGAGTGTTGTTGGTTTAGTCATGATGACTTGGATATCCTGGAGGAGCATTCTCATTCCCCACTCTTGGTCTACTTGGTGGTTCACTTGAGAGGTATTGCCCATTATTCTTTCAGGTGCATTATGTTTATGCTTTGTCTTCTCATGGATATGGATCTTAAGCCATGGATATTTGGTTTCTTGAGGGTTCATTTGAGGAATATTGGCATGTTTATCTCCTTATACATGTTGGGTTTAGGAGATGGTTTTATTGGGCTGATTTCCTTGGTTTAGGAATGGTTACTTTGAGTTTGATCTTGTTTTGAGATGCTTACATCCATGTTAGTTACATATGTTATGTTTGATCTTGGTGATTGGATAGATGGATGTTGTTATGGATTTTGTTATGGGGTATTATGGAGGAGATCATACTTGACACAGTTGGCATTTAAAGGTGTGTGTGTAGGAGGACATGCTACAGGTGTTTGGTTTGCAGGTTTTTCTTATCAATGTGGATGTTCCTTGGTACTACATGTTTACTTCTATGAGATGCTGGTAGTAGACTTGGTATGCCTTTGTGATGGTGCCTTTTTTGGGATGTTAACGAAGTGACACGTTGAATGCGCTCATTCCAGGTTTGCATTCATCTTGACATTGCCCATGCAGTGGGAGCTCTTGGATGTGTATGTCACTTTTGACAGGTTTGCACATGGAGTTTGTTATTGCAATTTATGGGTGGATATGTTGTTGGCATGAGTTTACTATGATATGTATACCTTAGAGGTATGGATAGTTGGATGTGTTGGCATTTGCTGTGGATGTCATTTCAACTATGGTGATTTATTCTTGATAGCTACTGATGCATATTGGATTTAGTGTTTGTGTTTTTGAGATATCAATTGAGGCAGGTTTATGCTTCTTTGTGACAGTTAGTGTGACATCTCTTTGGATGTGTTCTTATCTTAGTGCAGTTGGCATGGTGGAGGATGGGAGCATTCATGGATGAGATGGTGGTCACCTTGGTTCTTGTTATAGGTATCTTGATGGAGCACATGGAGCACTTGGATTCCAGGATGGTACATGTTGCCTATGGAGTTTATTTGTTACCCCCTTATGCAATGTATACAACAAGTGGGAGATTGTTAGAATTAGGTGTTGTACACCTTGCATAATGTTTGTAATTTTTTATTTATTTATTATGTGTGTGGTGCACCTAGGGGTTTTCTAGGTGAACGTGCATCACAAGGTGTTATAATGTTGGGGCCACTTTGTTGTATGTATCATTGGGACATGATTGTAAAATGTAATTATTTAATATTGGGGGAATAATAAAATAATAAAGTACCCAATATTAAATGTGGGGTCACATGTAGTATTTTTGGGCCCATGGTTTATGTAATACCACTTGGTGGTTTTGTGGGAGCTTGTTTCTATAAAAGCAACCACAAGGGTAGTTGTTTAGGGTTGGATCAAAAGTTGGTCAAGGTTGGACAGTTTTCTGCAGGTTAGCAGGTTGAGCTTGTGCATATGTGAGGGTTTGAAGCATGGCATGGGATGTGTGGATTCATGCTTGGTCACATGGAATGCATGGATAGCTTGTACTTCAGAAGTGTTCATGGAGTCTCTGTAGATGTATTGTAATGGGTTTTCATTGCTGAATAATACATGGAGTGTGGATGCTTTTGGAGGCTGGCTTTTTCCCTCTTGAGGGTTTTCCCAGGGTATATCTTGTGTTATTTTTGATGGGTATGTTGTCTATTCTCTTGCATGTTGATGTTGAGTATTTTACTTGCATGTTTTCAGATTTGGGTTATGTGGAAATTGTCATTCTATGGCTGCATAGTTTCCTTACATTAATTGCACTACCAATCCTCCTCTTCTCTTCCATGCCTGCATCCATTCCCATTAATTTTCTCTTGTCTCCTAGCCATCAAGTGGAGGTTGTGCCATAATGAAAATCCCTGTGCAATGCCCTTCTCTCGTACTGTTACGTTTGTTTTTCTTCATTTATTTTTTATTTCCTTTCTCCTTGGTTCGATGGTCTCTTATTTAATCCCCCATCCTTGTATTAATGTGTCAAATATTTATCATTTAAGATAATTTTATTTTACTATTTCATAACTTTACAATTTATTATTTACTTATTTTAACTTTTATTTAGTTCTTTCTTTATATATATATATATAGTTCCTTGATAAATTATAACCTTATTAGATACTCTTAATTGATCTGAATGAATCAAACTATTTGATGTATTCTCCTAGTCGAATGGATGATGTTAGAAGATTAATCTTTACTTCATAAAGGTTATTCTTTAATTGTAATTTTTTATTAACTTGTAGGAATATTCCAAAGGAATCCCTACAAGTCTTTTGTCTTTTTGTCATCTCACACATGTGTGAGGATAGCTTATTTTTTATTTCCTTTATTAAGGAATATTTGTAACCACCCCCTTAAGAGGTGACACTTTGCACACACATAGATGAATGGTGGCATTCATTGAGTTGGGAGTTACATTCTAACTCCTCATTCTCACCTCTACTTATTGAGGTGCCTCTCCTCTCATTCTTCAAGACTCATGCAAGCAAGCTAAGGCTGAAGCTCTCTCTCTTTGTATTATTCTTTAGGAATTTTTCCTCCATTCATAATATTGGGGTTTTTTCTTGTTTTTTCCCCTTAACAAATTCTTGTGTCTCTCTTGCTTTGGTAGTGCTTGGTTTTGCTTCTTCAATCTATTTGGTAATATCTTTCCTTCAAACAATTGCTCATTTATTAGTTCTTTCCATTGCTCTTTTTATTTCCTTTCATGGTATCAGAGCTTTGTATTACTAATATTTTATGAGCTACATTGTTGAAGGTTTACCAAGTTTTAAAAGCACACCATTGGAGGCACTCAAAGAGAAAAAGAGAAGAGCTAAAAGTCTAATCTTGCTTTTGGTTTGAAATATTTTTCTAACATAGTTTTATTGTGTAGGAATTTTAGTTCTTTGTTTTTCTTTTCAAATAATTTGTTCTTAAATCTATTTACATTTAGTGCAAGTTTTAAAAAAAAAACCATTAAGGGTTTATCTTGTTTTCCAAATTTCAATTCACAGTTTTTAACCTTTTGTGTAGTTTTGTTATCTAAAGTTTTCTAAGTTTTTTTTCAATTCATAGTTTTTAACCTTTTGTGTACTTTTGTTATCTAAAGTTTTCTAAGCTTTTTGCTAAATATCAGTTTAAATCTGAAAAAAATCATTATACTTTGCATGCATGTTTTATTTTTTGCAAAATTTTAGAAACCCTCAAATAAAGGGTTATATTTCCTTTTTTTAGGGCTCTAATCTTAGTTTAGAAAATTTTATTGAAAATAAATAAAAAATTACTTTTATTTTCCTTTACAAGTTGTAAAAAAATCTATTTTTTAGATATATAATATTTGTTCCATTAAAAAAATCTAAAAAAAAATTCATTTATTTTGGTAGTAATAAATATATTAAAAAAATAAAAAATTAGAACCCTAATTTTTAAGGGTTTCAAAACCCAAATCTCTTTTATCATATCTGTTTAACAATATTTAATACAGATAATATTCGGACTTCAGCCCTGTTATTTTCTTTTCAAAATAATAAATAACATTTATCAAAAAAATTCTTGTTTTGGGCCTCTTGCCGCTTCGCGTCCCCACCCTGTACCATTGCTACCCTGCATTATATTCAAGTGTCTTTGAAGGAGGTAGGAAGCTCATCGCTGCTGTCTCTCTGCATTTCTTCCATCGTGAATGGAGTTCTCTACTCAAGCGCTCTAAAAAACCCCAATTTAAAATACTCTTAAGGTATCTTTTGCCCGCCTGATTTTTTTAAAATACTACTTTCTATTTTTATCTCCCTAACTTATCCCGCCCTTCGATTTTGTTTTTAACATTTGCACTTAAATCAATGCTAATATTAAGGAAAGCAAGGTTTTATTTTTTAATAGTTTAGTATAAAAGCTTTTCCTTATATAAAGATTTGTATACTTTTAAAAAGAGTTTTAATAAAGTTTTTTAACTTTTTAAATTACTTTCTTTATTATTAACTTTAAAGTTTATTAAAAATATTTATTAATTATTAGTATTTTTTAATTTAATTTCATATTTAAATTCAATTATATTTTTTTTATAATTATTTAATTATCTATATTTAGATTGATTAAAGTATTTAATATTTGTTTATTAAAGAAGGTTTATTTTAAAGTTTAATTCAATCAAAGTGGTATTTTTTAAGCAAATATTTACAATAGTTATTATTTTTCTCATATAGTTGTGATTTTTTTTATTGCAATCATGTCAACTTTAATTCCAGAGATTAAGTTGAATTCTTCTAACTATCATTCTTGGAAAACTCATATATGCTTTATTTTTCGGTTTAAACATCTTTTAGATGTAGCTACAGATCCTAAATCTAAACCAGGTTCGTCTGCATCCAAAGATGAAATCAAAAAATGGAATCTCAAAAATGAAGAAGCCCTTGGCCTCATAGGTATCTCCATGTCACCCGAACTTTATGTTCATATTGGAACATGCACAACTGCCTATGAAGCATGGGACAAACTCAAAACAATTTATGATAGTACAAATGAATCAAGAAAAATTCAAATTCAAGATCAACTTGAAGATTTGAGGTATTCTGATTTTAAATCTATGGATGAATTTTTATTGAAATTTGATGCTTTAAATAGTCATTTGGATGGTTTAGGAGTTAAATTAGATAATCTTAGATTAATTCATCTTATTCTTAAAAAGTGTCTTCCTAGACAATTTCAACAATTCATTACTAATATTCATGCTCAATTAGCTATTCCTTCTTTAGCTACTCAATTAACTTATGATATTTTTCGTGATTTATTAAGACAAGAAGAGGCTAAGTTAATTCAGTTTGGTACTCTTAAGTCTAATGACCATGCTTTCTTATCTAATCATAAGCAAAATTTTAAACCTCATTCTAAACAACAACATTATAATTCCAAACCTCATTATAATAATGGCAATGATCCTAGAAAGTTTAACTCTTCTAAGAAACCACATTGCACTTATTGTAATAAGGATGGTCATTGGCAAAACACTTGTTTTAAAAAGAAAAATGAGAAAAATCCTATGAAGCAAAATAATCAACAACAAAATAAACCTAATAATAATAAGTTTCAAAATAATGCAAATCAATCTAGACGTGCTTTTACTTGTAGTTCTAATGTTTCTCAACCTCTTGAATGGGTTATTGATTCAGGTGCATCTCAACATGTTACTTCACATAAAGAAGTTTTTGAGTCTATGCAACCTGATATATCTAATGTTCCTCTTCAACTTGCTAATAATCATACTTGTAAAGTAGAAGCAATTGGAGATGTGAATGTTCCTAATGGTAAATTGCATGATGTTTTATATGTTCCTGAATTAAAGACTAACTTGCTTTCAGTTGCTAAGCTTTGTCAAGATTATAAAATAGAATTTTACAAAGATATGTGCTATGTTATTGATCCAAAACAAAACAAGGTCATTGCTAATGCTAAATTAGACAATGATAATTTGTTCAAATTTTATGAGTTTGCTCAATCTAGATGCTCTTTAATATCTACCATTGATTTTAATGTTTGGCATGAAAGACTTGGTCATATAAATGCTAACAATATTGCTTTAATGCAAAAGCTTAATATGGTAGATGGATTGCCTAGTATTGTTCCATCTAAAATTGTATGCACAGGATGCATGAGTGGTAAGATGCATAGGGAGCCCTTTCCACATGGTCAATCATGGAGGGCAACTCATAAGTTGCACCTAGTTCATAGTGACCTTTTGGGACCCATGGAGAATAACTCCATCCAAGGATCAAGGTATGCACTTACTTTTGTTGATGATTTTTCTAGAAGAACTTGGATCTATTTTCTTCATAGTAAGGATCAAGTTCTTGATACATTTTCTGAATTTCATAAATTTGTTGAAAGGCAATCTGGTTTTAAACTTAAAATTCTTAGAACTGATAATGGTAAAGAATATGTGAATAATGCTTTTAATAGTTATTTGAAATCATTTGGTATTAAGCATGAGCTAACTATTCCCTATACACCTCAACAAAACGGTGTAGCGGAAAGGAAGCATAGAACTATTGTTGAAATGGCTAGATGTATGTTACATGCTAAAAATATGTCTTATAAATTTTGGGCAGAAGCTATGTTTTGTGCTACTTACATTATTAATAGGACTCCTACTAAAGCTTTAAAGGATATAACTCCTGAAGAAGCTTGGTCTGGTAGGAAGCCCAATCTTAAGCATTTAAGGATTTTTAATTGCTTATGTTCACAAACCTAAACAAAAGAGGCAAAAATTAGATGCTAAATCTTCTTATCATATTTTTGTTGGTTATGATGAACATTCTAAAGCTTATAGAGTTTATAATCCTCTTACTAACAAAGTTAAAGTTGCTAGAGATGTATGCATTGCTGAAAATGGTGTTCATGATTGTTCTAAAGTGCATAATATTGATTCTTCTCAAAATAAAGTTATTGTTGTGGAGGATAATCCTCAAGTTGAAACTCCTCTTAACCCTCCTAATGCATCTCTTACTCATAGTGATAGTGATGATGAAAATGTTGAAATATCTACTCATGATTCTTCTTCTAGTGATGATACTCCTACATCTAAAAGAATGCCAAAATGGTTTAAAAATTTGTTGCAAGAAAGTGAGGATTATTTAGCTAAAAATCCACCTAAAAGAAGAAAGGCAAATTATTGTAATTATGCTTTGATGTCTAACATTATGAATTCAAATGATCCTCAAACTTATGCATAAGCTAAAAATCAACCTCATTGGCAAAAGGCTATGCAAGAAGAATATGATACTTTAATTGCTAATAATACTTGGGATTTAGTTCCACTACCTCAAGGTAAGAATCTTGTTTCATGCAAATGGTTGTATAAAACTAAGGTTAATGCAAATAATGAAGTTAGCAAGTTTAAAGCTAGATTAGTTGCTAGGGGCTTCTCTCAAGTTGAAGGATTAGATTATAATGAAACATTTGCTCCAGTAGCTAAGATGCCAACCATTAAATTAGTTCTTGCTTTAGCTTCTCATATGCATTGGCCTATTCATCAAATGGATGTTAAAAGTGCATTTTTAAATGGTGATTTACATGAAGAAATTTATATGTCAACCTTTGGGTTTCATTAAGGAAGGTAATGAAAATCTTGTTTGCAAATTGAAGAAATCATTATATGGTTTAAAGCAATCTCCTAGAGAATGGTATTCAAAGATCAATGCTTTCTTTTTATCTCAAGGTTTCATTAGAAGTAAAATGATCCAAATTTATATATTAAGCATAGTGAAGATGATATTGTGATTATTATTTTATATGTTGATGATTTAATTATCACTTCTAGTTCTAACAATTTGATTAGTGATGTTAAGTCTCAACTCAATCAACAATTTCAAATGACTGATTTAGGCATATTACATTATTTTTTGGGTATGCAAATTTGGAAAACACCTAAAGGTATTTTTATTTCTCAACATAAATATGCTCAAGATCTCTTAGATAGATTTAAAATGAATGATGCAAAGTGTGTTTCTACTCCTTGTGAATTAGGAACTAAATTAATGGTTGATATGGAAACTCCTTTTGTTGATCCTACTTTATATAGGCAATTAGTAGGAAGTTTAAATTATCTAACTCTTACTAGACCTGATATTTCTTATAGTGTTGGATTGGTTTCTAGATTTATGTCTAAACCACAACAAACTCATTTTAAAGTTGCAAAAAGAATTTTAAGATATGTTAAAGGTACTCTTAATCTTGGTCTTTTTTATGATGCAAATTGTGATTTTTCTTTAAAGGGTTATACTGATTCAAATTTAGGAGGTGATCCCAATGATGGGAGATCCACTTGTGGTTATTGTTTCTTTGTTGGATCAGGTGCAATCTCATGGAATAGTAAGAAACAACAATCTACTTCTCTTTGTTCTACAGAAGCTGAATATAAAGGTTGTACAAATGCATCTAAAGAAGCATTATGGTTAAGAAGATTACTTGAAGACTTGGGTCTACCTCCAAAGGATCCTACTCCTTTATATTGTGATAATCAAAGTGCTATTGCTTTGGCAAAGAATCCAATTTTTCATGCAAGGACCAAGCACATTGCTCTTCAACATCATTTCATTAGAGAGCAAATTGAAGACATGCAAATTTCTCTTTTGTATTGTAAAGGTGAAGATCAAGTTGCAGATATTCTCACCAAAGCTCTTTGTAAAGATAAATTTCTCTTCCATTGTAAAAATCTTGGATTACAACCCATTGAAGGGTTTGATGTAACTTCCCCAAGTAAAGCTTAAGGGGGGATGTTAGAAGATTAATCTTTACTTGGTAAAGGTTATTCTTTAATTGTAATTTTTTATTAACTTGTAGGAATATTCCAAAGGAATCCCTACAAGTCTTTCGTCTTTTTTTCATCTCACACATGTGTGAGGATAGCTTATTTTTTATTTCCTTTATTAAGGAATATTTGTAACCACCTCCTTACGAGGTGACACTTTGCACACACATAGATGAATGGTGGCATTCATTGAGTTGGGAGTTACATTCTGACTCCTCATTCTCACCTCTACTTATTGAGGTGCCTCTCCTCTCATTCTTCAAGACTCATGCAAGCAAGCTAAGGCTGAAGCTCTCTCTCTTTGTATTATTCTTTAGGCATTTTGCCTCCATTCATAATATTGGGGTTTTTTCTTATTTTTTCCCCTTAACAAATTCTTGTGTCTCTCTTGCTTTGGCGGTGCTTGGTTTTGCTTCTTCAATCTATTTGGTAATATCTTTCCTTCAAACAATTGCTCATTTATTAGTTCTTTCCATTGCTCTTTTTATTTCCTTTCATATGACTATGGTGACTTAATAGACGACTAAGGCCCTAGGCTTAAATGAACTTCAAGTTGTCAGAAATTATAGGCAAGATCTTGGAACTAGAATGACATTACCAATTGATTGTTTCTCATCCCACTGGACCACAAAATCCACCTCATTATGCACCTCGAGTACTTGCAACCAATGACAAACCTCACAAAAGTCCAACAACCAAGTTATTAGTCCGAGTCAAGGTAGAAAATTTAATACATCAAATTTAAAATAACATAATAAGATTAATAACCACATTTGTTATTAGTAACATCAAGGTTCGCAATTAGCACATGCACGCACACACACATACATGTATGTCTACATAATAAAATTAAAAAATCCACCCCTAGTCCAAATTACATCAGGGTAGGGGTCTTGCAAAAGATTTAGCAAGTTGTCTAGGGGATATGACAGAGCTTACAATCCTGAAGCAAATCACCTTACTAATTTTGTGAAAAAAATGGATATAACGGATATCTTGCATTATTTATAATATTCTATATTATTATTATTATTAATACATAATATATATAATATATTAATATATGCTATATGCTAATATATTATATTTATTATATATTATATATTGCATATATTATATATTATATATTATATATTATATATTATATATTATATATAGTATATGGCATCTGGCAAATTCAACAACAGCAATTCACTGCAACAGAAAATTTCATAAACTTTTAATGCCATGAATTTTTGACATTGTGCAGTAAATTGCCCCTAGTGAATTTTCTTAGAATCATAATATATATTATTATATAGTGTATATTAAATATTATATATTATATTAAAGAGAGGGGGAGTGAGAGATAGAGTTATCTAGGTACCTAGTGGGAGGGAGAGATCTGAGAGGGAGAGACCTGAGAGAGGAAGGGATATAGGGACATTCATTAATTGGGCTTTTAAAGTTTCACCAGCAACATTCGGTTCAGAAAGCTGACAGCCTAAACAAAATTTATGAGGAATGCACCATGTCTCCATCGGATTAAATAATTTCAATTCATGGAAACTGACATAAGATACAGCCTACAGATGTCAGTGCAATATAAAAAAAAAACACTTTTCATACGGTTCACATAAGCCATACATTCTAATCTTCCATTTATAGTATTTAATGGATTATAGTTCTATTTTATAGAATAAAAATTAGATTACAGGAACTGAAGGTGCCCTAATAAGAAGACCGGGAGCAGTGAGCTGTGGAAGATGTGCATGAGTATGCAGTATTTCAACATGAGTCTTTCCCCCAAGGTGTGTTTTCAGATATTCTGCAAGAAAAAGAGGAACTACAGTATCATTTTTGCTTTGAATTGTGAGGCATGGCACCTTCACTCTGCTTAGGATGCTCCTCTCATCACTCTCAAACACTTGTCTTACAACAAAATAAGCAACCTTTGGCCTCATTGCCAGCAGAGTTTTCCTAAACATATCAACTGCATCATGAGACCGGGAACCCACTGCTATGGGGGAAAATCTAGTAGCCCAAGTAGTGTAATTTGATTTTAAGGCATGCAACAGCTAATCTATGGCTGACTGATTAAAACCACCTTTATATCCAGGAGCATTCAAATACCTATCAAAAGATGGAAGAGAAAATACTTAACAATATGAATACATTATTTCATAAGATCTTATGAAATTGTAAGACTTTAGAGAAGGATGATTATGGCAATGCCTTTTCCTAGATCTGTAAGACCCATATATGATCTATCACCCTATTGAAAAATAAAACTATCTATTATTGCCTGATTCTTCTTAGCTAGAGCCCAGTCATAACAATTTCAAAAAAATTATGAAGAATATTGTCTAACAGTTTCAATTTTCTTTTCTGATTAATTCATTCTGATGATAGATAATGAAACATGATCCTAAACATAGACATATAAAAAAATACTACAATTACTATACTAAATTTTGTTAAAATATTCTAGTAATTTCTACCAGCTGTAGGTTAAGTTTTTTATTTATTTATTTTTACTTATACTTTTATGTCGGCTAGGGTTAGGTAATTTCTAGAAGTTTAGGGTTAGGTAAAATAATAAAAATAATATGTCGGCCTATATTCTAGAATTTTCTTAATGTATCTAAAGTTTTCTATATAAAGAACTCGTGTAAATATTTTTCACTCAAGCAATGTGAAAGAAGAATTTTGTTATTGTGCAGCTGCACGAATATTTTATTTTTTCTGCTTAATTTCTTTGCCTTTGCCCGCTATCAGAGTGGTATTAGAGCTAGGTTAAGAAGCTGGAAAAAGAGCAGATTTGAGGATTCCTGGAGTTGCATGTTTATTTTTGGGGAGTAGAATGTTGCCGATTAGTCAGTCAATTGAGTAAGCTACAATTTTATTATATATCATATTTTTATTGATAGCAGATTATTAAAAAAAAGGAAGAAATTTAGGGTTTACAGATACTATTTTAAAATATGGTGTCAAGTAGTGTGCAAACTCAAATTCCAATATTTTCTGGTAAAAATTATGATACTTGGTCATACATAATGAAATTAATATTTAATTTTGAAGATTTATCAGAAATTGTTGAAAATGGTTATACATAACCACAGGATGAGTCTACTTTGAGCACTAATGCAAAAAATAAGTTGAGTGAAAATAGGAAAAAAAATAAAAGGGCTTTGCAGATAATTGGACAAGGATTGGATGATTCAGTCATTGGAAGGATTAAGCCAGCCACTACAGCCAAGCAAGCATGGGATATTCTGGAAACAACATATCAAGGTACAAGTAAGGTAAAACTTGTCAGATTGCAAGGACTCAGGAAAGAATTTGAAAACTTGCAAATGAGTGATTCTGATTCAGTAGATCAATTTGAAAATTGTGTTATGAATTTGGTTAATCAAATAAGGATGAATGGTGATGAACTAACAGATCAAAAGGTTGTAGAAAAGATCTTAAGAAGTATGCCTACTAAATTTGATACTATTATTGTGCCAATTGAGGAAACTAAGGATTTGTCAACATATTCAATAGATGAGTTGTTTGGTACTTTGAAAAATTATGAGTTGAGATTGAACAGGAATAATAATACCTCATTGGAGAGTGCATTCAAAGCACAAATGACATTTGGCAGAGGCAGAGGAAGAGGAAATCTAGGATTCAGAGGAAGAGGAAGAGGAAGAAGCAATTTTCAAAGGGAAGAATGGAAGAGTCCAGATCCAGGAGGATGGAGAAATCAAAGTTTTAATTCAAGGGGATGCTATAACAATCAACCATCACAAAGGTATGACAAATCGAATGTTCAATGTTACTATTGCAAGAAGTATGGTCATATTGCAAATGAATGTCGAAAGAAGCAAGCTGATATGGGAAAGCAAACTGCAAATTTTTTTGAGAGTAATTCTGAGACATTGTTCATTAGTTGTCATGTAGCTCAAGAAAGTTCAAGTAACATTTGGTTTCTAGATAGTGACCTTGCAGTAACCATATGACAGGAAATAAAGACTTGTTTGAAAGTTTGGATACTTCAATGAAATCGGAAATTGAATTGGGGAATGATAATACAGTTGCAGTCATGGGTAAAGGTGCAATTAATGTCATGACAAAGCTTGGTAAGAAGTCTATTCTTGATGTTTATTTTGTACCTAGTTTGAAGCATAATCTCATAAGTGTGGGACAACTTTCTCAAAAGGGTTATAGAGTTGTTTTTGAAAATAATGTGTGCACTATATTTGATATTCCTCCTAGTAATAAGGTGATTGCAAAGGTTGAAATGACAAATAACATAATGTTCCCACTTCAAATGAAAAATGAATTAATGGAGAATATTGAAGCAAGTTTCATGGCATCAAGTCAAGATCAAGCATGGATATGGCACTTGAGGTATGGTCATCTTAACTTCAAAGGATTTTGTTTATTGAAAAGGAAAGAAATGGTAAGAGGCTTACCCCCTATTGAAGCACCATTAAGTTCATGTGAAAGTTGTATTTTGGCTAAGCATCATAGAACAAGTTTTCCAAAGGGAGTGTCATATAGAGCATGGGCACCTTTAGAAATTGTGCATACTGATATATGTGGTCCAATGCAAACACCATCTTTAGAGGGAAGCATTTATTTTCTAACATTCATTGATGACTTTAGTAGGAAAACATGGGTTTATTTTCTGAAATATAAATTTGAGGCATTTGGAAAGTTCAAGGAATTCAAAGCATTGGTTGAGAAACAAAGTGGCCTACCCATCAAGGTATTGAGATCAGATAGAGGAGGTGAATTCAAATCAAATGAGTTTTTGGATTATTGTAGGTATCATGGAATAAAGAAGCAGTTTACTACAAGTTACACACCTCAACAAAATGGTGTTGCAGAAAGAAAGAATCGAACAATAATGGAAATGGCAAGGAGCATGTTGAAAGGAAAGAATCTACCTAATGAGTATTGGGCTGAAGCAGTAGCTTGCACAGTTTATATTTTGAATAGAAGTCCAACGAAGATTGTAAGGGACAAGATTCCACAAGAAGCATGGAGTGGTAAGCATCATAGTGTTTCTCATTTTAGAATATTTGGTTGTATT
The DNA here is from genome assembly GCA_007258455.2 of Sequoia sempervirens. NCBI lineage: Eukaryota > Viridiplantae > Streptophyta > Pinopsida > Cupressales > Cupressaceae > Sequoia > Sequoia sempervirens. Next base: position 91,548,177 of record VDFB02271358.1, on the reverse strand, counting down.
GCATTTGCACATGTGCCCAAGGAAACAAGAAGTAAGTTGGATGATAAAAGTGAAAAATGCATTTTTATTGGTTATGATGAACAATCTAAGGCATGGGTATGTGTAGGATCATGGTGCGCCAAAAAGTGGCAATATTTGTAGGGTATGTGGTTGATGACTTTTTTTCACCCAAAATTAATGAAACAAAAAGGGTTTTTAGAGGAGATTCTCAGCTTTCCAAAAATATAAATTATGATTTAATTTAAATTTAATAAATAATTATTATTCATTTTCTATTAGAATTATGACTAAAGTCTTGATCGATAGGTTAATTGAAAAACATCTATAACTTTCAAACGGTATCATATTTTTGAATCCAAAATATGCGTCACATTCTATGCTTCACATAATATAGGATTAAAAAAGAAAATTAAATTTCATGAAGTTTTGACCAAGTTAAGGTGAATTGACAGGCAGTTTTATATTTTCTAAAAGTTGTAATAAAAAATTCATAATTAATTATTTACTTGAAAAAAATTACAAAAAAATATGCATCACATCTGGACATGAGTCCTCTACTTATATATAAAATATTACAAAAATAATATCATTTTATTATGGTTAGGTGGTCAGCAGAGACACCTACTTCTTATTTTTCCTAAAATTTAAGTACTATGCATTGAATTTCAAATTTTCACCAAATAGATTTTTTTATTTTTTAAATAAACCTAGTATTTTAGAAACTACATTCAATTTTCTACAAATTCCATTCTTACATATTTTTCAAATAATATAAAATAACCTATTCAAATATTTCGCCAAGTTGCCTAACACTAATTTTTTGAACTTTTTGCCACTTAAGGGCACGTTTTTTGCACGATGATCCCGCATACCCACATATAAGTTATTTAATCCTATTACCGAGAAATTCATTGTAAGTAGAGAAGTTGTATTCAAAGAGGAAGAATCTTGGGATGGAAACATAGACAAAACAATTATAGGAGCTGCAACATTGCCATATAATGAACAAGAAGGAAAAGATCAAGAAAACCAAGGAGATCAATCAAATGAACGAGGAGGAACACCATCAAGAAGTCCACAAGGAGATAGCACACAAGGGGAAGTTGAGCAAGGAGAATCATCAAGTCCACAAGTAAGTGATGACTCAAATCCTACACTTGCATCATTAAGATCAAAGCTTAAAAGCAATAAATCTAGAAGTTTGCAAGAAATTTATTATCAAAGAGATAGGATAGATTTGCAATCAAATTTTGCTTTATTTGCTCAAGATCCTATTTATTTTGAAGATGAAATTAAGGAAGAACATTGGATTAATGCAATGAATGATGAAATGGAATCCATTGAGAAGAATGATACATGGGATTTAGTTGATTTGCCTAAGGAAAAAGATTGCATTGGTGTAAAATGGGTTTATAAAACTAAGTATAATGCAAATGGAGAAGTTGACAAATATAAGGCAAGACTAGTAGCTAAAGGATTTTCTCAAGAATATGGAGTTGATTATAATGAAACTTTTGCACCTGTAGCAAGACTTGACACTGTTAGAATGGTACTAGCTATTGCAGCTCAAAAGGATTGAAAGGTTTATCAAATGGATGTTAAATCAGCCTTCTTGAATGGATATTTAGAAGAAGAGGTTTATGTGCAGCAACCACTAGGATATGAAATAAAAGGTTATGAAGACAAAGTTTATAGGTTAAAGAAGGCACTTTATGGATTGAAACAAGCTCTAATCTAGCATGGTACAGTAGGATAGATTCATACATGATAAGCAATGGATTCAACAGAAGTACTAGTGAGCCTACTCTATACACCAAAGTCAATGAGCAAGGTCAGATTTTAATTGTTTGCTTGTATGTTGATGATTTGATTTTTACAGGTAATCTTTCTATTGACATCTTTAAATTAGCAATGAAGAAGGAATTTGAGATGACTGATTTGGGGTTGATGAAATATTTTCTTGGCATTGAAGTAACACAAAATGATAAGAGAATTTTCATTTGTCAAAATAAATATGCAAAAGATGTTTTGAGAAGGTTTAGAATGATAAGTTCTAGTCCAGCTTCTACACCTATGGCAATAGGCACAAAACTAAGCAGAGAAGATAATGAGGTTGATTTTGATTCAACTATATTTAGAAAATTGGTTGGTAGTTTGATGTATCTAACAACAACTAGACCAGATATAATGTATGGAGTAAGTCTGATTTCGAGATTCATGGATTCACCAAAGAACTCACATTGGCAAGCAGGAAAAAGATTATTGAGGTACATTGCAGGAACTATGAATCATGGCATATTGTATTCTACTTCAAATAAATTTCAATTGGTGGGGTATACAGATAGTGATTTTGCATGAAGTATTGATGATAGAAAAAGTACATCTAGATATGCATTTCATCTTGGAACAGGTGTTGTAGCATGGGCATCAAAGAAACAGCCTATAGTGACAATTTCATCAACAGAAGCAGAGTATGTAGCAGGAACATCAGTAGCATGTCAAGCAGTGTGGATGAGAAGACTCTTGAAGGATCTACTACATAAACAAGAGGAGCCAACTATAATCTATTGTGACAACAAGTCCACCATTGCACTGTCAAGGAACCATGTTTTTTACAAGAGGACAAAACACATTGATACTAGATATCACTTTATTCGGGAGTTAGTGAACAATGGAGACATCAATCTACAGCATTGCAGATCTGAAGAACAATTTGCAGACATATTTACAAAGGATTTAGCATAAGAGCAATTTGAATTTTTGAGAGGAGTTTTGGGCATTGTAAATATTGATATAGTTTGTGGTAGAAATTAGGGGGGAGTGTTAGAATATTTTGGTAATTTCTATCAGCTGTAGGTTAATTTTTTATTTTTATTTTTATGTTGGTTAGGGTTGGATAAATTCTAGAAGTTTAGGGTTAGGTAAATTCTAGAAACTTATTTTATGTCGGCCAAGGTAAAATAATAAAAATAATAAATCGGTCTGTATTCTAGATTTTTCTAAATGTATCTAAAGTTTCTATATAAAGAGCAAGTGTAAATGTTTTCCTCCAAGCAATGTGAAAGAATTTGTGTTATACTTGTTGCCGCGAATATTTTATTTTTCGCTTAATTTCTTTACTCTACAGGCTATCAAATTTAGATCATGTTAGACTCGTCCATATGTGGCTTGTTACACAAATAGAACCTTATGCCAGATAATGCACTGAATGTGGGTTTTAACTAATTTATAGAGGAACAAAATAAGGCTGTTATTTCATAATAATAACAATATATTCACCTTAAAAGCTGTTATTTCAGAATAATAACATTATATCCACCTTAAAGTTGCTATTTCAGAATATAATAAATGCAACTTAAAGTTGCTATTTCAGAATAATAACATATTCACCTTGGAGAGCCTCCCAACAGTATCAGCTGTTTAAACAAGTTTGGTCTCTTGATAGCAGCAATAGAACCAATCATGGCAGACATAGAATGACCCACAAACACACATTCATCAACATTGAGCTCATCAAGAATAAGCAAGACATCGCGAGCATATCCATGCAAGGATCTATATCTGTTAAAATCAAAATTAGAACAATTCACAGCCCCTGCAAACGCTA
>VDFB02271358.1:91515316-91544470 GCA_007258455.2 Sequoia sempervirens | reverse complement strand
ATTTTGATCCTTTCAGCTCTGATGGGTGGTGATGTACCTAGAACAAACGCATCAAGACACCGATACTCGAAAATGGTCAGCATACGCTGCTTCCAGATGTTGTAATTCTTCCCGTTGAACTTCTGGCTGCTTTTGAGCATTATGTTTGTGAGAGATGCCATCACGTACCTTGCGGTCAAACAGGTGAAGGCAAGATAATGCAAAGAAAACAGAAATACAGAAATCCGAACACGGATTTTGAGGTTTTACTAAAAACCCAGAAAAGAGAAACAAAAACCCAGAAGAATGGAAGAATACCCAGAAAATTTTGACAACACGAATTTTGAGGCACGGAAAACGAGGTACCTAGAAAAATCTAGTGACAACCCAGTTGAGATCTTGCAAAACCCGGAAGGAATTTGAAATAAAAGTAATTTTGGAAACGATGAGGGTTCAAAACCCTAGTCGAAATTTCTGAAATCCACGGCCGCGCCAAGAGAAAGAAGAAATCGTCATAGAAAAAAAAGAAATTGTGGCCCAAGAACAGGTAAAAACGCGTCCAAATGCCACGAAAAAACGCGGATCGGAATGGAGAAAAAAAGGGGCCTCAAAACCGATGAAAGGCAGACAAAACGCGCTCAGAAAGGGAGCCAAAGACAAACGCACTTCAACCGGAAATCCCAGACAGAAGGTCGCGCACGAAAAAACGCGAATAGGGGCTGGAAAACGCTCAGAAAAAATGCGGGCAGAGAAAAGGCGACCTTCAGATAAAAACGCGGCTTACTCAAACGAAAATTGTGCCTGAGGATCATGAAAAATGCGCGGCCAGAAATAGAAATGCACGACCTCAAGAAATCGCGTGCAGAGGGGTCGCGACCAGAAGAAATGCGTCCTCCAGAAAAATCGCACAGGTCACGAATGCGGGTTTGCAGAATGATCCGCAACCAGAAACCCTCGAAAATTTTCAGACCCCCACACACAGAAGAAATTCGAATTATGACCCTTTTTTAAGTCCACGAATTTCTAGGATTTTGTTTTCTCGGCTCTGATACCATGTAAATGGTAAAAGTTTCTTGTATTAACAAAAGGAGATCTTACAATATATAAAGAGCTTACATAACTATAGCTATTAAAGATATCTACCTATAGACATTAAATGTCCACCTAACAGATAGAAAATATCTAATCTATTAAATACATCATATTGACCATTAATAATATAAGAATATAATATATTCTAACAATAACTTCATGGCTAAGGCACCTAAACCACCCTTAGGGAAGATCTGATTTTTCATTTTATTTAATTGAAATATTCTTTGCCTTATTCTCCAAGGCACCTAAGTCGTCCTTATCCAAGGATTTGATTTTATTTATTAAGATATTCAATTTCTTCTTGGCTAAGTTTCCCCAAACCATCCTAGGAAGATGTGATTGCCTTTTAGCCTTTTTGAGTATTTTAAAATTCTATTTTGGAAGCTTCCTTGAGCCACCCCAAGGAAGAGATCAGATTTAATATTAATTTATGGTAGCTTCTCCCTTAAGTCACCTAAACCGCCATAGGAAAGGGAAGCTTCTAGAAGCTGATCAGATTGGATGAGGTCGACTCTCCTCCTTGCTTGCTTGTCCTCCTTGTTTGCATGGTTTTGCAAATAGTCCTCCTTGCCTGCTTTGATTGGAGTAGACCTTCTTGCTTGCTTTGACCTCCTTGTGTGCCATGAGATAATGTTAAAATAAGGTCACCATTATGCTTGCTTCGTTAAGGATAATTTCTAAACACCAAAATTTGATACGCTTGGCCAAAAGTCATTCCATAATCATGCCTTCTAACCCATGAGAATGCTGGATGGGCTAGAATATGACCACCAAGATGTCACTCCAAGAGTGGGGACATTACACAAGTGCACCATTGTTTTATCAATTTTTGAGTGATGACAGTTAAGTGCCACTTTTGCTTAGTTAAGGCCATCTCTATCTCAGTTAGACTGAGTTAATTTACCTTCTCATGACCTCTTGAACATGCCATCTCTTCGATTCATGTATTCAAGAGGTCTATATATTTATACTTTACTCTTTGTAATTTGCTCCATTAATTGAATATTGAGTACTTTTATTTCTGATTCTTTTTGTGATTAGCTTATAGGCATTAGATCTTAAATAGATTTGTTGTGTATATGACAATTTCTAACACTCTGCAATTGCAACCCATGCAAAGGGGATCCATCAACACAATGATAAAACATACGAATGCTAGGACAAATGAGGGGTAACACTAGTCTGCATCCTATGTTGGAACATGTTTTCCGTTGCGCCAAAAGATCGACCAATTAACATTTGATACAAACGCCATAAATAAACGGATCCAATGGAGGCGGTTAGTCCATGTCCCGAATCCAAAGCAAGACATTGACGATTAGTCCAACAATCCCCCCCCTTAGTGTCACTTGAGGAGATTCAAACCCACGACCACAGCTCCGATACCATTTGTTGGAACACGTTTTCCATTGTGTCAAAAGATCGACATATTAACGTTCGATACAAACACTAGAGATAAATGGATCCATGGGAGTGTTGGAGTATAGGACCACTGAGGGGAGGGGGGGTGAACGGGGTGTGAAATAGTGGTCAAATAAACCAATCTCATAAACTTAACTTACTTGATAACACAAAAACTTTAGATATTGTATTTGATGAAAAAAAAACACAAAAATGTGCAAATCACATCACATGTGAATCAGAGATACTTAACCATACACAACAACACATCAGCAAGGAAAAATGAGACACAAAATTTATGAGTGGAAAAACCCTAAAAAGGGCAAAAAAACCATTCTCAATAAATGCTTTATTAGGCCATACTAGCCAACACCTTGCTGTTTACAAATAGTGTGTCTCACTGACAGCACAACAAGCCTCACTGGCAAACTACTCAAGCCTCATTGGCTGATTTCCATGCCTCACTGACAATCACTCAAGCCTCACTTGCAAACTACTCAAGGCTCACTGGCTGATTTCCATGCCTCACTTGCAAACTACTCAAGCCTCACTGGCAATCTTCAAAAGGAAAATAAAGAGGCACAGAGGGTTACTCTGTTTCACTTCAAATCACTATTGTATCAGCCCTGTCAACTTCTTTTCAATTAGAACTTTACTCTTGCTCTGTTAAAAGCCATATCCAATATATCTCAACAATCTTGCTCTGTTCACAATAAATCCATCACCTTAAATACCTTGCTCTGCTCTCAAACAAACTGTACATGTAATACTGAACATAAAAACACCATTCTCTGTCCATGAAAGCTTCTGAGATCTCATTCAGATCAAATCAATCCTGACTTGTAGAAGACAAAACCTTGTAATCACTGCCTTTCACATACCTGACTTCATACAAACATTAGTAGCAGTCTTCATGTACTGATCAAATGAAGCATTAATTTGAAATCATATACTCTTCTTCAATGATATGCATATGCTGATCAAGAGAACATCATATATACACTGCCATTATTATGTTTCGATCAAAAGCATACTCTTTCCCTTCACAAAACATTTCATCAAAAACCCACACTCATATCAACTGACTGTTGATATTGAAGATCATGCAGACTGAAACAAAAAACTCTCCAATTTACTGCCACCAAAGATCATTTATCAACCTGTTTATCTTCAATCAAAGCTTCCATACTTCACATACATTTCAATTCTCAATCAAAATATGCTCCAAAACCCATCAAACATTAATGACCATATCCAGATCACTCTAGACTTTGCAAAACATACATATAGAATGAAGGCAGTCATAGAAAACAATTAAACACACTGCCACTACCATCTTCCTTACTTCACTGGACAAGACTTTTCCATTCAATTCCAAAAGCTTGGGTCTCCACACAAAAACCAAAACTCAATGTACACACACCTGACCATTGAACTTCAATAGGCTTTCAAAAACTAGAACGTCCAACTGCATTTTGGCGCCATAACAGCAACCATTTTCCTTTTTTCATTTTCAAACAGTTACAAAGCAAAAACTGGACAGTCTTTTTGACTTCCTGTCAAATTGAAACATAGTAAACTAGACGTTCTAAGGTTTGAATAAGAACCATCAATCAATAACTCCTGCTAGGAACTGAATTAAATAATGACCTTTGATCTTCCTTTAAGCATTCGAACAAAGCTTACTAACTTGTTCAGCCGGTTGACAAAAGAGAAGGGCCAGTTACAAATGACATAAAAACCCTTGAGCAAGTTAATTAAAATGACTTTTACTTGCTATACCCGGTCACTTGAGCCACTGCTAATTAAGCTTTGAATACTCCAAATCAACATATGTTCAAGCTCCTGATGCAGAACAGTATGCCACTTATATCAACCAAGAATGATAAACTTTGATGAGAATACATATTAGGATTTTGCACCTTGAAAGTTTTGATGCTCTTAGAGTTTGAAGCCTTTGAATGCTATTGAACCTTGGTTTGATGCTTTAACTGCTGTGATGCTATTGAAGCAAACATGACAAAAGCAAAACATGCCAATACAACAAACTCAATACAACAAACTCATTGACATCAACAAGTATCTTGAAGCAGCATGACCAAGAGCAACTCAAGAACACTTGACAACAAAAAACACAACTCTGTGAATATCAACCCATTGAATGTCTTAAAGAACAAGAAGCATCCCTGTCATAATCTGAAGCAACCTCTGAAGCAATACTCTCAGATCCATGGTGGACATCAAGAACTGAATGTACAAACACGTCTTGGCAAATACTTATCACTTTTGCACCACTATGTACCAAGAGATGGCTAGCATCAACTCAACCTTGTCTTGGAACAAAACTTTGAATGCACCAATCATCAAGCAATAACACCACTGCATGATACTTTAACCTGAAGCAACTATGCATGATAGATCTTATGTATGAGATACCTTGAGACAAGCTTGGACAAGAGCAACTATACTTTGAGATCAATGATTTGCAAAGACAAATTAATCTCCAAACTCCATTAACCTTATGCACCAACCTTTGCTCAAGCCTCTGATTTCAAGAAGAATAAAGGTATCATGAAAGAACACCATGAAGCACTGAACTATCAACACCATGAAGCACCAAGACCTTGAAGCACTGTCACACCTTTGACATCTTTGACATCAATGACAAACACTGTCACTGCCAACAGGGAGGCGGTTAGTCCATATCAACATCCTATGCCTTGCAACCAAATATTATTACAGATTCCCTGTTACCATCCTGCAGCGAACCAAAGAAAGAAATAATTGAATTGAAATTGCATTAGTGTTCAAAGATGACAATAGGTCAAATGATTGAAGGTCAAAGTTTTGAAACCAAAACCTGATCAATGGACAATTTCTGTAAGGACTCTTAGTGGCTCCAGCTTCCATCCAACTCAATATGACGAGCATCATGTGCATATAAGCTGCTATCTATGATTCTGTATCATCCCCAATGATCAAATCTTCCTGCCCCAATTTCCTCCTTCACTTAATCTCTAAGTTACCGGTTCGGTTTTGGGTTTGGGTTCGGGTTCGAGAACCTGGTTCGCCAGTTTGGGAAATTTCTTTTTTGGGGGTTGGGTTCGTTTTGGGTTCGGTAATACAAAAACATATAAAAATCAGAAATATATACATATTTGCAGCAGTAATTAAGTTCATAATACACCACCAGATTAATAGTCAAATAACATAGCAAAAATACACCACCACTTTATACTCAAAAGTCAAATGTCATGATATAGAATTATAAATTAAAATTCAAACTTCAAACATAAAAATGTCAAGTGTTTACAATCAACCATTAATAATTATTAATTATTGATCATTGATCAATCTGAATCATATGGGTCATCAAAAAAAGCAGTATCATTAGCATCATTAGATGCTACATTTTGTGTAGAACCACAAATAGCATTAGTGGCACTCACACAAGCATTGCCACTAGCACTAACACTACCGCTCTCATGCTCGTAGCTGCTTCAGGCTGATAGTCATCATCAATATCAAGTGCAGCTAAGTGACTTGTGGAAGCATCCAAGTCAATCTGCTTTGGCTCAATATCCCACCTCCTTGTGTCTCCTTCTTTGTAGGAACTATGTTTGTGTGTAAGGAGGCGCAAGTTTGAATGCACATCACCAAGTCCTCAGCCTTTTTTGAATGTAGCCTATTGTGTTTTATTGAGTGGATGAAGGAGTATGTGCTCCAATTCCTCACAGAAGAGGATGAACTAGCAACCTATTAAGACCAAATTAAATTAATAAATAGTTAAGAGTTACAAAATTTAACTAAACAAAATTATTAATTAAAAATTAAAATTAAAATTACAAATATAAAACTTACTTGGGATAAAACTTTTATTGCAATAGGTTGGAGGTGCATGTATTCTTGCCCATGGAAGTACCACCAACTATGAGCATCCACCCTGCACTTGTCTCGAAGAGCATCCATATTCTGATCAACACTCCCAGAGCATGCAAAAGCCATAAACTCAGCCCTCACTCGATCATGTTGGTCACGATGAGTGAAGATTCTACGAATTGCTGCCTTGTACCCTTGGGCCACTTCACCATCCCTATATGGAGCAACTCTTGATGAAGCGAAAGTATCTCAGGACTATAATATTTGGGACTCAATGCAAAAGCGAGAAGATGCAAGGGAGTGGTCATTTTGTTCCATCTATCAACCATGATTTCCTGTAGCTCTTTGAAGAATTTTTCTTCAGGATCTTCCTCTTTTGCATTGATGATGGATCTCATCTTCTCAATCATTGAGTCGATACCATCATATACTTCGCCCAAACAAGGTCTATCCAAGTCAGTGTAACGGATCATGCTCAGTATGGGCTCGGTGAAACTGACGAGATACTCAACACGATCCCACCAACCATCATCTAGGATCCTTTGCTTGATCCTATTTGCCCTTTCATTGCTAGATTGCCTCCATACAACCCAATTAGGGCTGATTACCATGGCACATAGTGCCTCACGAACCTTTATAAGTCGTCTCAACACAATTGTGTTGGAGGCAAAACGGGTCTCGGCAACCTGTTTGAAAATCAAAATTAAAATTAAAATATAATTTAAATATACAAAATCAAAATTTAAAAATTAAAATTAAAAGAAAATTCAAAAATTTAAAAATATTGAGAATTAACTTACCTTCAACAACTCCAATTTTGAGAATTGTCTAAATATTCCTTGCGTCATATGGTGGTTGGTGACAAACATTTGGATGTCTTCGCCCTCGGCATACACCTATTTGATCCATTCAATTTTGGATCCAATTTTTTGTAGCATTAGATTGAGGGAGTGGACAGCACAAGGTGTCCAAAAAATGTGTGGATACTCTCTCAACCAATAACCCAGCAGCCCTACAATTTTTGGCATTGTCGGTTACAACTTGCACAACATTTTGATGGCCCACTTCTTCAATAGCTTGGCAAAGGATGTCAGCAATAAATGGACCATCTTTCACCTGTCCTTCACAATCCACTGCTCTCAAAAACATTGCCCCTTTAGGGGACACAGCAATAACATTGATCAATGGGCGATTTCTTGCATCTTTCCATCCATCAGAAACTATGGTCACCCCTGTTTCGATCCACGAATCCCTTATGGGCTTCAAAGAGTCTGCTACATGTTTCACCTCTTTCTCCAATAAGGTGCAACACACCTTCTCAAAACCTGGGCCCTTATACCCCTTTGGAGCCTCATTAATAGATTTCACCATTTTTTGCCAATATGGTGAACGAACAACATTGAATGCCAATCCATTGGCATAGACACATCTTGCTATGTCTTGATCAGCAATCTCTCTTGCCTCATTCTGAAATGAAGCTTCCAACGGTCCCTTAGATCTTTTATTTGAAGAGGGCATGGTTTGCTCTTGAGGGATGTCCATAAATGGATGGCTTTCTGTAGGTGGATAATAAGAAGGTGGTGTAGGGGGGTTCATGGATCGAGATCCTTTCTTCAAAGGATGGCTTGTTTTACCACTAGTTGCTTTTTGGTCTGCCTTTTCTTGCTCAGCAATATATTTCAACACTATATCATTCGGAATGCCACTGTTATCTTCACCTGGACATGGTTTGATGCCTAGTTCAGGGATCCTGCACAGGTGCCCTTTCACTCGACTGTATGAGCTCAAATATTGAACATGGCAATGACCACAAATCCATACATATCCTCCACCACCTAGAAGTTGCTGAACCATTTCTACATATTTCCAAAGGGGAGAGTTTGGGTTTGTTTTGAAACGAGATTGGATTGAGCCTAAGGAGGTACCAGTTGCCATTGTAATATGGAATAGTGAATACCTAAGGCACAACATATTGCAATTTTGGTATTGATTCATTGAATTTGAAACTAAAAGACTATTAATTTCAAAAAAATGAAAAAATTGAACTTGTGTTATAGACATTTAGAGGAATGACAAGTAAAACAAAACTAAAACTAAAAAGCAAAACAAAAGAGTTGAAGTTCATTTGTTAAAAAAAATGTAAAAAAAAATAATTAAAAAATTTGAAAAAACCTACCTCTTTTGAAGAAATCTTGCTCTATGATCTTCTTAGCAACAAATAGACACTTGCAAGTGCTTAGGAATAGCACAACAATCAACTTTGAACAATCTACGATCAGCCTTCTAGTCTATTCCAGCTTGTGCAAGCAAAAGAGAAATTTCAGCAATGGAGGCAAAAAATCCATTTTTCTCATTTACAAATCGGTAAATGAGTTTCACTTTACCTATTTCATGTTTTTGAGGCAAGTATTAGGGTTAGAAAGAATAAAAGTCATTAAAAGTCGAAAACGAGTCAAAAAAGTATTAAAAAAATGAAAAAAAAGTGAAAAAACGCGCTTTGGGTGCGGAATAGAACCTGGGTTTGAAATTTTCGAACCCTGTCCGGACCCACAGTCATGGGTCCGGACCCTTGCCGAACCCACAGTCAAAAAGATGGACCCAGGGCGAATTTCCATGGACCGGACCCGAATTCCAGACCCGAATCGAACCCGACTCGAACCTAGGGCCTTCCTGAGCGAATCCGGTAACTTAGCTTAATTTGCTTTTTCACCAAGGCCACAAGCAGAAGACCCTACTAAGAGTTGATTATTTTCATATATAAACAATTATTGTAATCATGTAGTCACAGACTACATGAAGCCATCAAACGTGCACTTTGGACCAGCCGGACTGTCCTACTTTTGCATGAACTCCTCAGGTCACAACCAGAACACCCTACTATAAGAGTTTATTCGTTTTGTAGCTCAAAAAGTTTTGAAATATCCTATTTTAGGACCTTCCATTGCACGTTGGGCGCTCTCTATTGACCCTCTTTATCCGGGCTTTTTGGTAGGCTTCTTATTATAGTTTGGACTTTGGACATTGCCTATTTTCTCCAACAGCTTCCCTTGAACTATATTTTGAAGTTTGAGGCTATTAGTCTGACTCTGATTCCATATTATTTTGGACAGACTAACTAAACTCAAACCTAAACCCTCTCATTGCATGCTGAGGTGGTTCTTAAACTAGTCACCCTTATTGTGGTTGGGGTATGGTTCATTTTTTCCAACAAAATCTGGGATAATGTCACTTTGTGGAATCGCAGCCTACGGGCAGCCCTGGAACTCAGACTTGGACCAACCACAGTAAACTCTTGCTGACCTACCACTAGATCACAGCTATAATAACTGATACTAGTTGATCCTTACCTCCTTGAAATGATCCATGGGCACTGACCCACACCACAATCGTCTCTAGCATTGAATCTTAAAGCGGATTCGTTTCCCATGACAGCGGGGCCTGGCTTGAAGCTGTGGCAACCGATATCTCACTATTGTTGATACGCATCAAACATTCATTCCAGCTTATTGTTGTAATTTTTATTAATACGTGTAAAGGCATGGTGAATGTTGATTTGGACTAGGAAGCACATCCTACAGCCAGGGTGGGGAAAATTTTATGCCCCCATAAAAAAAGACGTTATTGGATGGTGATTAATGCAACCAGGTTTGATAATCTTCATATTCTGAGATATCTTTCAGGCCATATCAGATCTGAGTTAAGAAGGAGCTAGGCTAGCTCTAATCAAGATTTGGCTAGTTACTACGAATGCATGGAATAGAAGCAGCTAGTTACAAAAGTTCCAAATCTAATGATGAATATTTTTATAGAATTCTCTTGTTTCCTTCAAATTTTATCTCATCTTCAAAATATCTTGGTTTGCTTCATATTAAAGGGGTTTCTGGAGTCTGAATGGAAAATTATAGAACAGGACGAATTCAACAGGAAAAGCCACAGATAAAACAGATATTAATATCATGGACATTAATCTTGACAAATATGATGGCTGTTGTTGGGAAACACTTTCCCCTGCCCTCAAAGCCAATCTTTGGGAGCACCATAAACTTCTCCAACTATGCTGCGGATAATTAAAGGATATCAAGTTATCAACATTCCGTTTTCACAGTCCATGATAATAGTATTGAGATTTCTGGATTGTAACTGTGTGCACCATTTTACATCAACGTTTCGGATCATACTCCATGATCCATCATCAGGATGAGAAGCTATTTTCTCTCTAAATGCTTCTCATCCTGATGATGGATCATGGATATCAAATTGTTTACTTCGGAATTTGATCATGAGATCAAAACTTAGAGTTATCAAATCTCAACAAATTAAATGTAATTGAAAAATGTTCCAGTATGAACTTCCACAAAAAAAGGTAGTTTATGCCAAACTGGCATCTGCCTGGGCTTTGACCTTGGAAACAACCTTTATAACTAGATTGGTTCATGTGTTCCCTATGATTTTATGTGAGGGCAGGGGATGGTGATTGTCCTTGTTGTCACATGAATCCCATGATTTCCTAATTCTTACTTGTCAGTGAATAGATTGTATCAAATTACCATTATGAGGGTCCATAGAGGACCAAATACAACTATTGCTAAGTACCACCACAATGCTGTTAAAGTACATCTCTGTTAACAGATCCTTTCATAGACGATGGTTTTATTTTAGGCTCAAATCTGGTGACTACTAAATTCCAGTAACCTCTGCTAAACACTTCCACTATCATCGGCTTTAAATGCACTGAGGACTTCTAATGGCCATTAAAACTGTAAATAATGTCCTTCAGAGTTAACAATGAGGCACAATAATGTATAGTCTACTGGGTAGCAAAAGCCGATGTGAAAGACATCACAGCAAGATAAAACTTTGTATCTGAGCCAAGATTGTAAAACCGTTCTTTTCAAACAAAAAAAAAAAAAAACTTATATCTTTGTATCTATGCTTTCAAAATAACCATAACCCAGATTCGATGGGAAATAGGCTCGAGGAGGTTTCTATCAAGAATCTGAAAACTTCCCTCTATATGAATTTAAAAATTAAACATAGTTCTTGAGGTTTCTATCAAGAATCACTAGTAGGCTTTGGTAATTTCTAAAAAAAACAAAGGTCTAGTAAACTTGCAACTAGCAAATACTCAATTAACAATAAACAGAAAAGGCTGTAAGACACGTAAAAGTTTAAATTTTTTTGACAAAGAAACAATGCAGGTCATATTTCTTGCAAATAGTTTTTTTTTTTGAGGTGGGTTCAGTTATGTGATTCTTAGCATTATTGACTCTGTTCTGTTTAGACTTTCAAGGTGTCTTTATTTCATTTTTTTTATATTATTATCTTTTTAGTTTAATGAAAAAATAAATAAAACTTATTCATTATAAATAGAAAATCCATAAACATAAAGACATAAAATTTTAGATTTGTCATAATATTAAAAATGGCTGGCTTTTTATTTATACAGAGGAATGGATGGAGTGGATGTTTCAAAAGATGGTATAATTTACTTCACTGATGCCACCTTGGGTTTGCTCATTAAATACAATCCCAGCACCAAAACTTCCGCTGTTTTGCTCACTGACCTTGACTACCCCAATGGAGTGGCCATCTCTGCCCAAGAAGATTTTCTTATATTCTGTGAAACTTACTCTCTCAAGTGTCCCAAATACTGGCTGAAGGGAAACAAATCAGGCCAAGTTGAAACGTTTGCAGAAAGTCTACCAGCATATCCAGATAATGTTAGAGTGGATGATGAAGGCACATTTTGGATTGGACTTCTGGGGGTAAATACAATTTCCTTGCATTTAATCCATTTTTTGTCCAGATTTTTTCCCTTACATCTAATTCAAGGAGTCAAAAAATCTTCAAATTGAAAAAGAAAGTAAGTTGATTTTTTTTCCTAAAGTCTATCTGTTATCCTCTTCCTTTTGGAGAGTGGGTCAATGAAGAAAGTTTTCCATGCTTTAAGATATTTGTTTGGAAAGAACTGTCTGTTTTTTTGGCATTTTTCACAACTTGTTTTGCTCAGCTTTTTTTTCTTTACAAACATGAATTCCAAAATCTAGTTCCCATTCCATCAAACTACAGTTAACTGTGACTTCCCTTTTTTCTCACAACTTCTGATCTACATTACATCCAGGCTATGCATTCTTATATATCTTCACAGAAAATTGGTTGATTGTACTTATCAAATAATGCATTTTTTTCTTATTTGATTGCATCCCTGTGT
Organism: Sequoia sempervirens; assembly: GCA_007258455.2. NCBI lineage: Eukaryota > Viridiplantae > Streptophyta > Pinopsida > Cupressales > Cupressaceae > Sequoia > Sequoia sempervirens. The sequence goes on along the minus strand of VDFB02271358.1, from coordinate 91,531,905 downwards.
CTTTTGTTTATGAATATTATGGATTTGTCTCTCATTTTATGTATAAGATTTATAATCTTGATCTTCTCAATGTTTTTTTACAGACAAAAACCGAGGATGAAGATTCCATGGTTAAATATCTGAAATTGAGACCACCTTTGAAGAGGGTGTGGAGTATCATAAATCCACATCGATTGAAGATAAAACCTATTTTTGGGCCAGCAGGTATTTTGGGTGTGAAGGAAAACGGAGAGGTCATTGCTTTCATTTCCGATTCACAGAGGACACTGATTAGTGGTGGTGTAAAAGTGGGTAATAGTCTGTATTTTGTGAGCCTCAGTGAAAACTTCGTTAATCGCCTTGATCTCCTATAATTTTTCTATGGTATAGGCGATTATCCCACATCAGTTGCAAAAATACTCTAACCGAAAGTATTTAATCAAAAAATATATCACAGCGCGCATAGTTAACAAAACAATTGAAAGGGGGAAACAATCACCGAGAAGAGTCGACTCAAATTTCAGGGTTAGAAGATGAGAACGAAAGAAATTGGCATCTTCCACAGTGAGATCGGAACCTTCATGGGCTCTATGGGAGCCAACCACCTCTTGACTTCCTAATATAAAATTGTAGTTAGGTGACAAGTGGGGATTTTAGTGAATTAAGTGAAAGTTGGAGATTTATAAGTGATTGGGATTTGATAATTGAGGTATAAAATGAATTATTTGTATATATTACTTAATTTTATTTATTTAAATTTTGTTTTACATAGAACATAAAATTTAATTCAAAAGTGTAACTAGGATTAGAAGTGGTAGTTTAACTTTGAGTCCTTATTTAAGCATGATATTTCCAAAATATAAGTAATTTTTACCATGCATAAACCACTCTCTTGTAGTTAAAATTTAATGACCTTCCTCACTAACTCATTCATATTTTATTTAAGTGATAATATTTTAAAGTCAAATAGTTTGATATGTTTGACAAGTCTGTAAAGTTGATATATTTATATGCTTTGTCATGATAATTTATTAATCAAAATAAGAGTAAAATATAAATGGTTTTATTCTAAAAAATATATAAGTTTTATATGACAAGCACAAGGCGAAGTTATATCAAAATAAAGTAGAAGAAACTAGATGCTGACCATCAAGTTAGGTAAATTGTGAGAATCATCCTTTGATTGGAGTGAAATCTATGTAGACAACTTTTAGGGAAAATGGGGAGCCTCCCTCCTATCATCTGGAGTGGGTCCAATAGTGATGCAAGTGGGAATCCCACCCTTAATCACAACTCGCACAACTCATACATGCAACAAAGAAAATGCTAGAAATTAACTCAAATCTATAGGAAATGTCTCGTACTTATTCAAAATCTCCTAAATTGTTACAATAACAAGGCATCAAATTAAGCACAACTGAAAATATATTCATTTGCAGCCATATGGGCCAATGGATTCCATTACAGATCTAATTCAAAACTGATAAGAAATAGCAAGAAACATTTACAAAATGATTTCCTTCATCCTATCTTCTTTCACAAAATTTTGCTCTTGCATGTAACAAACTTTCAATGGACCCTTTTGTTGCAATTAAACCTATGTAACCCCATCCATGTGTTGCTGCAACTTCATCTTTAGACCTACAAAAACATGGTGTCTTGGTCTATTCTCCAAGAGCTATGCCCCTAGGTCTTCCTCTCAAAATTTTGGCATCAAGAACCCCAAAATTGTCAAAATCAAGCCTTTTAAAATTGTTAGAAGATTAATCTTTACTTGGTAAAGGTTATTCTTTAATTGTAATTTTTATTAACTTGTAGGAATATTCCAAAGGAATCCCTACAAGTCTTTTGTCTTTGTCATCTCACATGTGTGAGGATGGCTTATTTTTAATTCCTTTATTAAGGAATATTTGTAACCACCTCCTTAAGAGGTGACACTTTGCACACACATAGATGAATGGTGGCATTCATTGAGTTGGGAGTTACATTCTAACTCCTCATTCTCACCTCTACTTATTGAGGTGCCTCTCCTCTCATTCTTTAAGACTCATGCAAGCAAGCTAAGGCTGAAGCTCTCTCTCTCTTTGTATTATTCTTTAGGCATTTTGCCTCCATTCATAATATTGGGGTTTTTTCTTGTTTTTTCCCCTTAACAAATTCTTGTGTCTCTCTTGCTTTGGTGGTGCTTGGTTTGGCTACTTCAACTTATTTGGTAATCTCTTTCCTTCAAACAATTGCTCTTTATTAGTACTTTCCATTGCTCTTTTTTATTTCCTTTCATGGTATCAGAGCTTGGTATTACTAATATCTTTTGAGCTACATTGTTGAAGGTTTACCAGATTTTTTAGCACACCATTGGAGACACTCTCAAGGAGGAGAAGAAGAGCAAGTGTCTAATCTTGGTTGTTTTTTGTCTTCTAACTCTTGTGCAGGATTTCTTATCTAAAAATTTCTAAGTTTTTCAAATTTCAAATCTATGCAATATATTTTACATGCATGTTTTATTTTTGCATAAAAATTTAAAAACCCTCTAATAAAAGGGTTATTTTTTCAAAAAAAATTAAAAACAATTCATTAATTCTGTATAATTTTTTTTTTGAATATTAGGCTAAATCTCTAAAAAGAAAAATTACTTTATTTTACATTTTGTCAAAAAAAATCAATTTTTTTTAGGGATCTAACCCTAGTTCAAATACTCTTTTTAAAAAAAAAACTAATCTGCTTTTTAAAAATCTGTAGAAAAAATCTGCATGTTATTATTTGCATGTTGAAATTTCTTTTGGGCTTTTTAGAATTTTTAATTCTTAAATCTCAAAAAAATCTTAAACCCTGACTTTTTTGACAGGAATTTTATTTCAAAATAGTATTCAAAGTTTTTTTTATAAATAATAATAATACAAAAAAAAAAAAACTTCTCTTCAGGCTTTGGTTCATTCCTTGGCCATTGCCTTTCTTTCCTTTGTTGCAGCCTTCCTCTGGTGATTCCAGTGACCTCTACAATCCGTAGCCCTCTGTTGCTCCTCAGCCCTGCTCACAACTCTTACCGTTCATTGTACAACCCAACTTTAAAGCCAAACCCTCGCCTCCCCTGCATTTCACATTCTCTTTCTAAAACATTTCTGCCGTCATTTTGCTTTACCCACCCATTACCTTTAATACTCTTTTTCAAAGTTATCTTTAAAATTCTTAGAACTGATAATGGAAAAGAATATGTGAACAATGCTTTTAATAGTTATTTGAAAACATTTGGTATTAAGCATGAGCTAACTATTCCCTATACACCTCAACAAAATGGTGTAGCGGAAAGGAAGCATAGAACTATTGTTGAAATGGCTAGATGTATGTTACATGCTAAAAATATGTCTTATAAATTTTGGGCAGAAGCTATGTTTTGTGCTACTTACATTATTAATAGGACTCCTACTAAAGCTTTAAAGGATATAACTCCTGAAGAAGCTTGGTCTGGTAGGAAGCCCAATCTTAAGCATTTAAGGATTTTTGGTTCAATTGCTTATGTTCACAAACCTAAACAAAAGAGGCAAAAATTAGATGCTAAATCTTCTTATCATATTTTTGTTGGTTATGATGAACATTCTAAAGCTTATAGAGTTTATAATCCTCTTACTAACAAAGTTAAAGTTGCTAGAGATGTATGCATTGCTGAAAATGGTGTTCATGATTGTTCTAAAGTGCATAATATTGATTCTTCTCAAAATAAAGTTATTGTTGTGGAGGATAATCCTCAAGTTGAAACTCCTCTTAACCCTCCTAATGCATCTCTTACTCATAGTGATAGTGATGATGAAAATGTTGAAATCTCTACTCATGATTCTTCTTCTAGTGATGATACTCCTACATCTAAAAGAATGCCAAAATGGTTTAAAAATTTGTTGCAAGAAAGTGAGGATTATTTAGCTAAAAATCCACCTAAAAGAAGAAAGGCAAATTATTGTAATCATGCTTTGATGTCTAACATTATGAATTCAAATGATCCTCAAACTTATGAACAAGCTAAAGATCAACCTCATTGGCAAAAGGCTATGCAAGAAGAATATGATACTTTAATTGCTAATAATACTTGGGATTTAGTTCCATTACCTCAAGGTAAGAATCTTGTTTCATGCAAATGGTTGTATAAAACTAAGGTTAATGCAAATAATGAAGTTAGCAAGTTTAAAGCTAGATTAGTTGCTAGGGGCTTCTCTCAAGTTGAAGGATTAGATTATAATGAAACATTTGCTCCAGTAGCTAAGATGCCAACCATTAAATTAGTTCTTTCTTTAGCTTCTCATATGCATTGGCCTATTCATCAAATGGATGTTAAAAGTGCATTTTTAAATGGTGATTTACATGAAGAAATTTATATGTCTCAACCTTTGGGTTTCATTAAGGAAGGTAATGAAAATCTTGTTTGCAAATTGAAGAAGTCAATATATGGTTTAAAGCAATCTCCTAGAGAATGGTATTCAAAGATCAATGCTTTCTTTTTATCTCAAGGTTTCATTAGAAGTAAAAATGATCCAAATTTATATATTAAGCATAGTGAAGATGATATTGTGATTATTATATTATATGTTGATGATTTAATTATTACTTCTAGTTCTAAAAATTTGATTAGTGATGTTAAGTCTCAACTCAATCAACAATTTCAAATGACTGATTTAGGCCTATTACATTATTTTTTGGGTATGCAAATTTGGCAAACACCTAAAGGTATTTTTCTTTCTCAACATAAATATGCTCAAGATCTCTTAGATAGATTTAAAATGAATGATGCAAAGTGTGTTTCTACTCCTTGTGAATTAGGAACTAAATTAATGGTTGATATGGAAACTCCTTTTGTTGATCCTACTTTATATAGGCAATTAGTAGGAAGTTTAAATTATCTAACTCTTACTAGACCTGATATTTCTTATAGTGTTGGATTGGTTTCTAGATTTATGTCTAAACCACAACAAACTCATTTTAAAGTTGCAAAAAGAATTTTAAGATATGTTAAAGGTACTCTTAATCTTGGTCTTTTTTATGATGCAAATTGTGATTTTTCTTTAAAGGGTTATACTGATTCAGATTTAGGAGGTGATCCCAATGATGGGAGATCCACTTGTGGTTATTGTTTCTTTGTTGGATTAGGTGCAATCTCATGGAATAGTAAGAAACAACAATCTAGTTCTCTTTGTTCTACAGAAGCTGAATATAAAGGTTGTACAAATGCATCTAAAGAAGCATTATGGTTAAGAAGATTACTTGAAGACTTGGGTCTACCTCCAAAGGATCCTACTCCTTTATATTGTGATAATCAAAGTGCTATTGCTTTGGCAAAGAATCCAATTTTTCATGCAAGGACCAAGCACATTGCTCTTCAACATCATTTCATTAGAGAGCAAATTGAAGACATGCAAATTTCTCTTTTGTATTGTAAAGGTGAAGATCAAGTTGCAGATATTCTCACCAAAGCTCTTTGTAAAGATAAATTTCTCTTCCATTGTAAAAATCTTGGATTACAACCCATTGAAGGGTTTGATGTAACTTCCCAAAGTAAAGCTTAAGGGGGGATGTTAGAATATTAATCTTTACTTGGTAAAGGTTATTCTTTAATTGTAATTTTTTATTAACTTGTAGGAATATTCCAAAGGAATCCCTACAAGTCTTTTGTCTTTTTTTCATCTCACACATGTGTGAGGATAACTTATTTTTTAATTCCTTTATTAAGGAATATTTGTAACCACCTCCTTAAGAGGTGACACTTTGCACACACATAGATGAATGGTGGCATTCATTGAGTTGGGAGTTACATTCTAACTCCTTCTTCTCACCTCTACTTATTGAGGTGCCTCTCCTCTCATTCTTCAAGACTCATGCAAGCAAGCTAAGGCTAAAGCTCTCTCTCTCTCTTTGTATTATTCTTTAGGCATTTTGCCTCCATAATATTGGGGTTTTTTCTTGTTTTTTCCCCTTAACAAATTCTTGTGTCTCTCTTGCTTTGGTGGTGCTTGGTTTTGCTTCTTCAATCTATTTGGTAATATCTTTCCTTCAAACAATTGCTCATTTATTAGTTCTTTCCATTGCTCTTTTCTATTTCCTTTCATATGACTATGGTGACTTAATAGGACTACTCAAGGCCCTAGGGCTTAAATGAACTTCAAGTTGTCAGAAATTATAGGCAAGATCTTGAACCAGAATGACATTACCAATTGATTGTTTTCATCCCATCGACCACAAATCCACCTCTATTATAACCTCGAGTACTTAAGTAAACCAATGACAAACTCTCACAAAAAAGTCCAACAAACCAAGCTATTAGGTCCGAGTCAGTAGAAAAATTTAATACATCAAATTTAAAATAACATAATAAGATTAATAACCACATTTGTTATTAGTAACATCAAGGTTCGCAATTAGCACATGCACGCACACACACATACATGTATGTCTACATAATAAAATTAAAAAATCCACCCCTAGTCCAAATTACATCAGGGTAGGGGTCTTGCAAAAGATTTAGCAAGTTGTCTAGGGGATATGACAGAGCTTACAATCCTGAAGCAAATCACCTTACTAATTTTGTGAAAAAAATGGATATAACGGATATCTTGCATTATTTATAATATTCTATATTATTATTATTATTATTAATACATAATATATATAATATATTAATATATGCTATATGCTAATATATTATATTTATTATATATTATATATTGCATATATTATATATTATATATTATATATTATATATTATATATAGTATATGGCATCCGCAAATCTCAACAAGAATTCACTGCAATGTAAAATTTCATAAACTTTTAATGCCATGAATTTTTTGGACATTGTGCAGAAATTGCCCCCTAGTGAATTTTCTAGAATCATAATATATATTATTATATAGTGTATATTAAATATTATGATATTATATTAAAGAGAGGGAGGAGGAGATAGAGCTATCTAGGCAAATTTTAGTGGGAGGGAGAGATCCTCGGAGAGGGAGAGACCCTCGGAGAGAGGAAGGGATATAGGGACATTCATTAACTTGGCTTTTAAAGTTTCACCAGCAGCATTCAGTTCAGAAAGCTGACACCCTAAACAAAATTTATGAGGAATGCACCATGTCTCCATCGGATTAAATAATTTCAGTTCATGGCAACTGACATAAGATACAACCTACAGGTGTCAGCGCAGCTTAGAAAAAACAAACTTTTCATACGGTTCACATAAACCATACATTATAATCTTCCACCTATAGTATTTTATGGCTTATAGTTCTATTTTATAGAATAAAAATTAGATTAGAGGAACTGAAAGTGCCCTAATAAGAAGACCGGGAGCAGTAAGCTGTGGAAGATGCCCATGAGTATGCAGTATTTCAACACGCGTCTTTCCCCCAAGGTGTGTTCTCAGGTACTCTGAAACAGAAAGAGGAACTACAGTATCATTCTTGCTTTGAATAATGAGGCATGGCACCTTCACGCTGCTTAGAAGGCTCCTCTCATCACTCTCAAACACTTGTCTTGCAACAAAATAAGCAATCTTTGGCCTCATTGCCAGCAGAGTTTTTTTTAACATATCAACTGCATCATGAGACCGGGAACCCAGTGCTATGGGGGCAAATCCAGTAGCCCAAGCAGTGTAATTTGATTTTAGGGCATGCAACAGGTGAGCTATGTCTGACTGATTAAAACCACCTTCATATCCAGCAGCATTCAAATACCTATCAAATCAAAACACGAAGAAGGAAGAGAAAATATTAACAATATCAATAAATTCTTTCATAAGATCTTATGAAATTCTAAGACTTTAGAGAAGGATGGTTATGGCAATGCCTTTTCCTAGATTCATAAGACCCATATATGATCTATCACCCTGTTGAAAATAAAACCTCTCCTTAGCTAGAGCCTAGTCATAACAACGTTGGAAAAATTATAAAGAATATGCAATTCCGATTTTCTTTTCTGATTCTAATTCATCCTGATGACGGATCATAGAACATGATCCAAAACGTAGATGATAAAAAAATACTACACTTACTATACTAAATTTTGTTAAAATATTCTAGTAATTTCTACCAGCTGTAGGTTAAGTTTTATTTATTTATTTTTATTTATACTTTTATGTCGGCTAGGGTTAGGTAAATTCTAGAAGTTTAGGGTTAGGTAAAATAATAAAAATAATATTTGGCCTATATTCGAGAATTTTCTTAATGTATCTAAAGTTTTCTATATAAAGAACTCGTGTAAATTTTTTTCACTCAAGCAATGTAAAAGAAGAATTTTGTTATTGTGCAACAGCATGAATATTTTTTTTTTTTCTCAAGCACTCTTTGCCTTTGCCCTCGGGCCATCGTGAGTGGTATCAGAGCCAGGTTAAGAAGCAGGAAAAAGAGCAGATTTGAGGATTGCTAAAGTTGCATGTTTATTTTTGGTGAGCAGAATGTTGCCATTAGTCAGTCAATTGAGTAAGCTACAATTTTATTATATATCATATTTTTAATTGATAGCAGTTTATTCAAAAAAAAAGGAAGAAATTTAGGGTTTACAGATACTATTTTAAAATATGGTGTCAAGTAGTGTGCAAACTCAAATTCCAATATTTTTTGGTAAAAATTATGATACCTAGTCATACAAAATGAAACTAATATTTAATTTGGAAGATTTATCAGAAATAATTGAAAATGGTTATACAAAACCACAAGATGAGTCTACTTTGAGCACTAATGCAAAAAATAAGTTGAGTGAAAACAAGAAAAAGAATAAAAGGGATTTGCAGATAATTGGAAAAGGATTGGATGATTCAGTCATTGGAAGGATTAAGCCAGCCACTACAGCCAAGCAAGCATGGGATATTGTGGAAACAACATATCAAGGTACAAGTAAGGTAAAATTTGTCAAATTGCAAGCACTTAGGAAATAATTTGAAAACTTGCAAATGAGTGATTCTGATTTAGTAGATCAATTTGAAAATCGTGTTGTGAATTTGGTTAATCAAATAAGGATGAATGGTGATGAACTAACAGATCAAAAGGTTGTAGAAAAGATCTTAAGAAGTTTTTCTACTAAATTTGATACTATTGTTGTGCCAATTGAGGAAACTAAGGATTTTTCAACATATTCAATAGATGAGTTGTTTGGTACTTTGAAAAATTATGAGTTGAGATTGAATAGGAATAATAATACCTCATTGGAGAGTGCATTCAAAGCACAAATGACATTTGGCAAAGGATTCAGAGGAAGAGGAAGAGGAAGAAGCAATTTTCAAAGAGAAGAAAGGAAGAGTCCAGATCTAGGAGGATGGAGAAATCAAAGTTTCAATTCAAGGGGATGCAATAACAATCAAGCATCACAAAGGTATGAAAAATTGAATGTTCAATGTTACTATTGCAAGAAGTATGGTCATATTGCAAATGAATGTCGAAAGAAGCAAGCTGATATGGGAAAGCAAACTGCAAATTTTTTTGAGAGTATTCTGAGACATTGTTCATTAGTTGTCATGTAGCTCAAGAAAGTTCAAGTAACATTTGGTTTCTAGATAGTGGTTGCAGTAACCATATGACAGGAAATAAAGACTTGTTTGAAAGTTTGGATACTTAGTGAAATAAAAATTAAATTGGGCAATGATAATATAGTTGAAGTCATGGGTAAAGGTGCAATTAATGTGATGACAAAGCTTGGTAAGAAGTCCATTCCTGATGTTTATTTTGTACCAGGTTTGAAGCATAATCTTATAAGTGTGGGACAACTTAGTCAAAAGGGTTATAGAGTTTTTTTTTAAAACAATATGTGCACTATACTTGATATTCCTCCTAGTAATAAGGTGATTGCAAAGGTTGAAATGACAAATAACAAAATGTTCCCACTTCAAATGAAAAATGAATTAATGGAGGAGATTGAAGCAAGTTTCAAGGCATCAAGTCAAGATCAAGCATGGATATGGCACTTGAGGTATGGTCATCTTAACTTCAAAGGATTGTGTTTATTGAAAAGGAAAGAAATGGTAAGAGGCTTACCCCCTATTGAAGCACCATTAAGTTCATGTGAAAGTTGTATTTTGGCTAAGCATCATAGAGCAAGTTTTCCAAAGGGAATGTCATATAGAGCATGGGCACCTTTAGAAATTGTGCATACTGATTTATGTGGTCCAATGCAAACACCATCATTAGGGGGGGGCATTTATTTTCTAACATTCATTGATGATTTTAGTAGGAAAACATGGGTTTATTTTCTAAAATATAAATTGAGGCATTTGGAAAGTTCAAGGAGTTCAAAGCATTGGTTGAGAAACAAAGTGGCCTACCCATCAAGGTATTGAGATCAGATAGAGGAGGAGAATACAAGTCAAATGAGTTTTTGGATTATTGCAGGTATCATGGAATAAAGAAGCAGTTTACTACAAGTTACACACCTCAGCAAAATGGTGTTGCAGAAAGAAAGAATCGAACAATAATGGAAATGGCAAGGAGCATGTTGAAAGGAAAGAATCTACCTAATGAGTATTGGGCTGAAGCAGTAGCTTGTGTAGTTTATATTTTGAACAGGAGTCCAACGAAGATTGTAAGGGACAAGATTCCACAAGAAGCATGGAGTGGTAAGCATCATAGTGTTTCTCATTTCAGAATATTTGGTTGTATTGCATTTGCACATGTGCCCAAGGAAACAAGAAGTAAGTTGGATGATAAAAGTGAAAAATGCATTTTTATTGGTTATGATGAACAATCTAAGGCATGGGTATGTGCGGATCATGGTGCCAAAAAGTGGCAATATTTGTAGGGTATGGTTGATGACTTTTTTTTTCACCCAAAATTAATGAAACAAAAGGGTTTTAGAGGAGATTCTCAGCTTTCCAAAAATATAAATTATGATTTAATTTAAATTTAATAAATAATTATTATTCATTTTCTATTAGAATTATGACTAAAAGTCTGACGATAGGTTAATTGAAAAATATCTATAACTTAAACGTATCATATATTTTTGAATCCAAAATATACACATTCTATGCTTCACATAATATAGGATTAAAAAAAAAAAATTAAATTTCATGAAGTTTTGACCAAGTTAAGGTGGTCGACAGATGAGTTTTTATTTTTAAAGTTGTAATAAAAAATTCATAATTAATTATTTACTTAGAAAAAAATTACAAAAATATGCATCACATCTGGACATGAGTCCTCTACTTATATATAAAATATTACAAAAAAAATATCATTTTATTATGGTTAGGGTGGTCAGACAGACACCTACTTCTTATTTTTTCCCTAAAATTTAAGTACTACTGCATTGAATTTCAAATTTTCACCAAATAGATTTTATTTATTTTTAAATAAACCTAGTATTTTAGAAACTACATTCAATTTTCTACAAATTCCATTCTTACATATTTTTCAAATAATATAAATAACCTATTCAAATATTTACGCCAAGTTGCCTAACACTAATTTTTTTGAACTTTTTGCCACTTAAGGGCCTGTTTTTTGCACGATGATCCTGCACATACCCACATATAAGTTGTTTAATCCTATTACCAAGAAAGTAATTGTAAGTAGATATGTTTTGTTCAAAGAGGAAGAATCTTGGGATGGAAACATAGACAAAACAATTACAGGTGTTGCAGCATTGCCATATAATGAACAAGAAGAAAAAGATCAAGGAAACCAAGGAGATCAATCAAATGAACAAGGAGGAACACCATCAAGAAGTACACAAGGAGAAATTGAGCAAGGAGAATCTTCAAGTCCACAAGTAAGTGATGAATCAAATCCTACACTTGCATCATTAAGATCAAAGCTTAAAAGCAAGAAATCTAGAAGTTTGCAAGAAATTTATGATCAAGGAGATAGGATAGATTTGCAATCAAATTTTGCTTTATTTTCTCAAGATCCTATTTATTTTGAAGATGCAATTAAGGAAGAACATTGGATTAATGCAATGAATGATGAAATGAAATCCATTAAGAAGAATGATACATGGGATTTAGTTGATTTGCCTAAGGAAAAAGACTGCATTGGTGTAAAATGGGTTTATAAAACTAAGTATAATGCAAATGGAGAAATTGACAAATATAAGGCAAGACTAGTAGCTAAAGGATTTTCTCAAGAATATGGAGTTGATTATAATGAAACATTTGCACCTGTAGCAAGACTTGACACTGTTAGAATGGTACTAGCTATTGTAGCTCAAAATGAATGGAAGGTTTATCAAATGGATGTTAAATCAGCCTTCTTGAATGGATATTTAGAAGAAGAGGTTTATGTGTAACAGCCACCAGGATATGAAATAAGAGGTTATGAAGAAAAATTTTATAGGTTGAAGAAGGCACTCTATGGATTGAAGCAAGCTCCAAGAGCATGGTACAATAGGATAGATTCATACATGATAAGCAATGGATTCAACAGAAGTACTAGTGAGCCTACTCTATACACCAAAGTCAATGAGCAAGGTCAGATTTTAATTGTTTGCTTGTATGTTGATGATTTGATTTTTACAGGTAATCTTTCTATTGACATGTTTAAATCAGCAATGAAGAAGGAATTTGAAATGACTGATTTGGGGTTGATGAAATATTTTCTTGGCATTGAAGTAACACAAAATGATAAAGGAATTTTCATTTGTCAAAATAAATATGCAAAAGATGTTTTGAGAAGGTTTAGAATGATAAATTGTAGTCCAGTTTCTACACCTGTGGCAATAGGCACAAAACTAAGTAGAGAAGATAATGAGATTGATTTTGATTCAACTATATTTAGAAAATTGGTTGGTAGTTTGATGTATCTCATAGCAACTAGACCAGATATAATGTATGGAGTAAGTTTGATTTCAAGATTTATGGATGCACAAAAGAATTCACATTGGCAAGTAGGAAAAAGATTATTGAGGTACATTGCAGGAACTATGAATCATGTCATATTGTATTCTACTTCAAATAAATTTTAGTTGGTGGGATATACAGATAGTGATTTTGCAGGAAGTATTGATGATAGAAAAAGTACATTTGGATATGCATTTCATCTTGGAACAGGTGTTGTAGCATGGGCATCAAAGAAGCAGCCTATAGTGACAATTTCATCAGCAGAAGCAGAGTATGTAGCAGGAACATCAGCAGCATGTCAAGCAGTGTGGATGAGAAGAGTCTTGAAGGATCTACTGCATGAACAAGAGGATCCAACTATAATCTATTGTGACAACAAGTCCACCATTGTACTGTCAAGGAATCATGTTTTTCACAAGAGGACAAAACATATTGATACCAGATATCATTTTATTCGGGAGTTAGTGAACAATGGAGAAATCAATCTACAGCATTGCAGATCTGAAGAACAATTTGCAGACATCTTTACAAAGGCTTTAGCACAAGAGCAATTTGAATTTTTGAGAAGAGTTTTGGGCATTGTAAATATTAATATAGTTTCTGGTAGAAATTAGGGGGGAGTGTTAAAATATTCTAGTAATTTCTACCAGCTGTAGGTTACATTTTTTATTTATTTATTTTTACTTATACTTTTATGTCGGCTAGGGTTAGGTAATTTCTAGAAGTTTAGGGTTAAGTAAAATAATAAAAATAATATGTCGGCCTATATTCTAGAATTTTCTTAATGTATCTAAAGTTTTCTATATAAAGAGCTCGTGTAAATATTTTTCACTCAAGCAATGTGAAAGAAGAATTTTGTTATTGTGCAGCTGCACGAATATTTTATTTTTTCCGCTTAATTTCTTTGCCTCTACCGGCTATCAAATTTAGATCATAATAGATTCGTCCATATATGGCTCGTTACATATATAGAACCTTATGCCAGATAATGCACTGAATGTGGGTTTTAACTAATTTATAGAGGAACAAAATAAGGCTGTTATTTCACAATAATAACAATATTCACCTTAAATTGCTATTTCAGAATATAATATCATTATATTCACCTTAAAGTTGCTATTTCAGAATATAACATATTCAACTTAAAGTTGCTATTTCAGAAAAAATAACAATATATTCACCTTGGAGAGCCTCCCAACAGTATGAGCTGTTTAAACAAGTTCGGTCTCTTGATAGCAGCAATAGAACCAATCATAGCAGACATGGAATGACCCACAAACACACATTCATCAACATTGAGTTCATCAAGAATAAGCAAGACATCACAAGCATATCCATGAAAGGATCTATTATCTGTTAAAATCAAAATTAGAACAATTCACAGCCCCTGCAAACGCTATATCAAATACTATAACCTTGAAATCTCTTTCAAGGTAGTATGGTAGTATCTTCTGCCACACTGACTGATCAGTTACATACCTACGTGAGAGAACCAGAGTACTATTCCCAGATCCCGTAACCCTTACATTGAAGGCATCTAATAAACCGTGCATAGCTCCCGGTCCTTCACAGTGTATGATGCCTGCAAGACTAGTTAAGAAATATTTATCATGAATAATGCAAAACAGAATATATACCTGCATGCAAAGAAATATAACGAGGACGTGGAAATGGTCATGTTAAAAGTTACTCACAGTACAATGGTGATGAAGGATAATTTCACAGGAGACATTCTGCAGTGATGACTGCTATCTATCTTCTAGTGTGTTGAAATTAACGTTGGCTGTGAATTAAATAGACAAGGCCAGAGGAATTATAGCACATGAAAGCCTAGATCTCATGCGTATTAATTAATAATTTTGGTAAAGTGTGCACCAGAATGGTTGATAGCCATTGCCCATGTCATGTAATTAAAACAAAAAGTTCTTCAATCTGTTACTTTGACTAACTTTATGCAGTCAGAAATGGTATTTTAAAAAGAGTTTCATAGTTAAGAATGTTTCAATATTTGTGATGTAGTAGTTGAGATTGTTTTAATATTTGTGATAATAGTATTTGTTGATTTGATATTTAATATTTTTAATAGTTTTGTTTTTAAAGTTGTTAGAACTGTTTTTGAATACTCATAATTGAATGAAATTTATTATTTAAGGTCTAAAAGTAACAAATCAAATGATGCCACATCAGCACACAAATAAAATATGACTTAGTGCACTATTGTCCCTCTAACTTTTTCCTGGGATCTTTTTTGACACCTCAACAAAAAAACATGTTGAAGTCATATCATATTTAATGATGTAGTTATAAACATCGATCCGTGAATGGACTGGAAAATGTGATAGACACACTAAGTAAAATGCACAGTTTAAAGATCACTTTCATGAACAGAGAGGTTGTTTCTAGAAGGTTTATGAAACGGTGGTTCAAAGAAGGGGGATTGACTTGCAATTATCATTGCACCTTTTATCTGGGTTTTGTAAAAGCATTAAAATACAGTGTAAAGCCAAATTAGTATATGGAGGATAGAGAGGAAGCATCCGAGTGATCTTTGATCTGCAATTTTCAGTCTCATAATAAGTAATTTGGACTATGTATACGTTGTAATGAAATAAGGAGCTAAGTTTGTGCAAGTTAGTGTTCAATCTTAAGAGCATAATATTGTTAACTAATTCTTGCTTCTTGTATGTTCAATTTGTAATTATATTGGAGATTGTAGATGAGAAGAGTTTTCTTTCAATAATTTCTTATTTTCGTTTTGTTGGTTTTTTTTTTTTAGCTTTTTCTAATTGTTTAAATGTTGCAATAATACATTTTTTTTTTTAAAATTATAATTGAAAAATTATAGTATAGAATCTTCATTTTAATTTACTGATTAAGTGGTGTCAAAATAATTATAGTTATTAGTGGAAAGTAATACTGATTAATTTTGCAATTTGGTGCCTACAACAAGATCAAAAATTAAATAGCCAATGCATTTTCTTTGTGATATCAATTATCTTCATTGGAAAGAGACTTGAAAAACATAGCAAGAGATGCAAAACCTCTTGACAGGAAAGCAAGGTTCCTCAAGCTAGAAATTGATGTAACAAACATATCTGAATCGATGAAGATATTGAAGGATTTTATGGAGGCTCTCATCAAGAAGTTGTGCTCATTAGAAGGCTCCAAGGGAAAAGTGAAATCCCCCTTTATAGAAGAAGAAGATAAATTTTGAAGAAAAATTAAATTTTGTCATTCAAAGAAGATGCAAATATGGAAATAATGACCATTGGTTAGTAGAATTGGAGGTATATTTTAGTATGCATACATTCTTAGCTTAGAGAAAAACATTTCCTTTGCTAGATAGAGAAGGAAAAAGCATTCTTTAATCTAATTTAAAAGTATATTATGTTCTTTGGTTTTAAAAAATAAGATCCAATTAGTTCATGAGAACAATTATAAAATTGGTTTAAAATGGTTTTGTCTAATATGTCATAAAAGAATTCTATAGAGTGACCATTTATGAAATAGGATAAAGGACAAAGAGTAGGAATACACTGGTATGTTTTGAGGAAATATTATCCAAATGGACATGGATGTGCAAAATGAGGAGGTGTTGATGATATTCATTGACGGTCTTTGTAGTCCTCTTTGGAGGCTTGTATTGCTCCCCAAATCCAAGGACGTATTAGGGCATGCTCACTACCTCAAGACCAATAGTCCACCTTCCTCCAAAGGACCATGAGCAACTAAGCCAAAGAAAGTAAATACCATAATTTTAAAGCTTGCAAGACATTGTAACTATTATGATGTCAATAGTCATATAGATG
>VDFB02271358.1:91480316-91510316 GCA_007258455.2 Sequoia sempervirens | reverse complement strand
TATAGAGGCCATAGAGGTCGAGTGGGCGGATACTAATGATACCCTCAACATTTGAGCTCAACAAGAAACTATAGTTCCTAACGTGAAGTTTCATTCTACAAAACCCAAAATCGAGTTAGTTTCAAGATTGGACAAAGCTACCATGATGAGAAGAATGCTTAAGAAAAATTTGATGAATTGAAAGAATTTTTTTATGAAGAAGTGAGTATATCCCCCTTGCTATTTTTGACCCAACTAGGTGGGGGGGAAACAAGAAGGAGGGAAGGAACATTTGTGTCATAAAAAATGGGAAAATGACCTATATATGTCTGGGTGGGCCCATGGAAGGGTCATTTTGACTATTCACTGTAGGGAGTTTGTTGACTTTTCTTGAGAGTTGTCAGCAAAATGTCTTGTAGATGAAACTTTAGGCTTCCTAGGATCGACCAGCCATGCCCTGATGTGGCAAGGGGCAACCCACCTAATGAGGTATGTAAATATTTTCCACCCAACTTATCATTTTAGCATTTTAATTTCCTCCCGTAGCACAAGCATCCTACTAGTATGCCAACATATGTCGGTCGTGTTGGCATCTTCTTTGCACGTTATTGTCGAGAAGTTTGGCCTCAAACCCCATGTCATACAGACATCTACATGATGTCCTTTAGTCTCAAAGAAAAACATAAGAAATTTTTGATGATGTAGAGTTAGAATATTTTTGATGATGTAGGATGATGGTATGAGATTTTATGTTTTTGCAAGAGTGGTATGAGATCAGAGAGCATAGTGGTGGGGAAATTTTCTCATTGTTGCATAGTCATGACAATGATATCGAAATGCATGACTATGGTCTACTATAGCATGTCGAGCTCTAGTGGGTCTATACGATGCCAAAGATCTAAAACTTTCCTCACTCCTATGCTCATGGTGCTCATAGAGCAATGGGATGTGGATACCTCAATATTTCATCTCCCAAAAATGGAGATGACTATTACCTTGGAGGATATCTATCGCATCCTGTACCTACCCATCTGTGAAGAGTGGGTGGCGTATGAGGAGGGTAGGATGACCCAGAATGCCAAGGATGCACAATAGTATTACCTTAGTTGCATAGTCTTAGAGGAGATGAGTAGGCATATCTACATGTGTTGGCTTGAGTAGGGTTGTATGGTCATGTTGTTGTTTTGTTGGGTGATGATCATGACTGCCGCACTGCAGGTTGCGATGGACAAGCGAGGCTCTCACCTCCATGGGGGCCTCATCCATTACATCTAAATGATAGAGGAGCATATGATAGTATTCGCCTGGGGTCACAACTCATGCTCGTGCACCTATATCATGACCTTGGGCGGTACATCCATTATGTGTACCATAGAATTACCACCTGCACATTTCTTTAGGTGTGGGCGTTCAAGCACATACGATGCACAAGTTCGACCAAGTATCCCTTAGGCCTAGCATAAGGATTTCCTTAAGTGCACATTTACCCCTTGATACACGACTAGTGGTACTGAGACCTACAGTTTTGGTGATAGAGGATAAATATTTTAAGGGGCCCAAATATTAGATGGTGGCCCAATAGATAAATGGGGACCTAGCCATCCAATAGGAGTTAGCTATGGAGGATGCAACATGATTGACTCCTAGTCGCACAGTTAGAATATATTATAGTACAACACTATTTTCACTGGCTCACTCGACAGTTCGGGTAGGTGCAAGAAATCCCCCCTACGACTCCCATGTAAACACAATCTCACAGGAGCACAATGTGAGCTAGAGACCTCGTACAACCATTATGGACATCACACTTAATGATGACAATGGTTCAGATGAGGACCAACTTGAGGCCCTAGCGACCGATGACATCAACATCTCCATTAACTTTTCCAACTAGTGGCAGATAGAAAATCCCACCCTAATTTTCCTAGCAGGCACCCCCACAGACAATGCTAGTGCTTAAGGGTTGGAGGGTGAGGGTTGGAGGATTGGTGGTGAGGGTGATGAGGAAGAGGTGGGAAAAACATAGGAGAGGCCAAGACAACAATGACACATGGCAACACCAATATGTGCAACACCTGCCTCTATGGCACCACCTACCATCCAAATAGTTGTTCATCCCTCAACAGCAATGACAAGGTCGAGCATCACATCCAACATTTGTGCTCCACCCTCGGACCCATACTGGCAAGTTGGGGACCCAAGTATGAGTATGGTATATGTTCTTTCATTTTAGTTTCTCATATATATATGTATACTCCAATGATATGGTTTTGATATTTTCCACTTTCTCTCTGGTTGTAGTGTTTACACAAGAGTGGTAGGATTTCTTCTGACAGTGCATATCATAGGTGATCTTAGTAGTTCAAATTTGAGGGTTGGTCCTAGACACTTATAGGCCTCCCACAACATGGATCCATGCCCCATTATTCAAGCCTATAGTGTGTCTCAAGATGGCTTGTGAGGAGGCTTAAGTAGAGGTGGTCTAGTAGACTACTAAGTAGACTGTGATGACCAGGCAGAGGGACCAATGGGTTGTGGAGCTCCTCGCTACTCTTACTAGGAGAGATCAAGACATGACACGGGATGAGAGTGGCGTGCAAGAATGTGATTCCTTGCAGATCTAGGTCGATGACCTCAGTAGGTAGTTGGAGGCTACTAGGATAGCACCCCCTAGTCCTTAGGATCCTTAGCTATAGCAGCTCAGAGATGAGTTGTGGTAGGCCTGAGAGTGAGAGGCTTCACTACTAGATCACTTCATGATGCTACAAGAGGAGGTGGTGAAACTACAAGGAGAGATCTAAGGGATATTATTGTGGAGCATATATATGTTGTAGTTGTGCCAATTGCACTCCTACGCGTATATCCAACATTCTCCTTCACCAGTGCCAATGCTAGAGGATCAAGGAGCCATGCACCAGGGGGCTGAGAGTTAGTTTTTGTTGCACCATATCATTGATGTAAAACATTTTTTGCATAGATTCACACACAGATATATAGACACCACATTTTATGACAGTAGTGTGATACATGTACATGACATTATTTTTGACATATATATATATATATATATATGAGATTTTGGATCAACATCATGGTGTTCTTTATGGGTATGTTTCTTTATGCGTGGTTATGTGGGGTATGTGCACCAATATGGGGCACAAAAAAGTGGCCAAATTCCCAAAAATGAGCAAAATGTTTTCATGTTTTGAAGAAATTCAAATAACATGCACACGTTATTATGTATAGTGTAGAAAATTTTACTCCCTTGTAGGTGATTGTACAATTTCATGCACTTAGTTTGGACCTATTTTAGTAACATTATATTTATGCATTTTAACCCTTTCTAAATAGGCCCTAATTCCATTTATTATGTATCCCAAGGCCTATTTTTATCATTTGTGGCACTGAAACAAGCAATGAGAAAATGCAACCTATCATTAAATTTCCTCGAAACAAGCATGTATTGGAAGTTTGGGCCAAGACACATTCACCCATGGGTGAATGGGTCCCCTTACTTAGATAGGACCTAAATTTTAATAGCTTCTTGGTGGTATTTTAATATTCAAAACTCAAATTGTAATTGTTGGCTATCGAGATCCAATCTTTGAGAAATTAGAGAAATGCCTATAAAAGCCTAGTCTTTTCACCATTTTGAAATAGAGATGAGAAAGGAGAGAATATTCAAGCAAGCACAATTCAAATTGCAGGTCTTCAATCCCATTTACAAATTTGATCAAGTTTTGTCACATTATTGAAGGTCAATGTCAATAGAAGAGCATGATGGATTCTAGGTTCAATGGGAGATGCATTTGGCCATTTCCCTTAACTTGATGACTTGTTTCCTAGTATTCTCATCTTCAAGCTTCATTCTAATAGCAACATATAGCAAGGTATCAATTTGTTTCAAATTTATTTAGGTTGTTTTGACTTCTTTCTAAGTGGATCTTATCATTGTCATATAGGAATCATACTCTAATGCACTTGAGTAGGGTTTCTTTGCATGTTAGCTCATAACAACCTTAGACATACATAAGGTTAGAGCTCACACACTATCTTTTATTAGATCTTTGTCTTTTTATCAAGGTTTAATTACCAAATCTAGGGTTTGACTGAGGCAACCCCCATACAAACAAACAAACAATTCCTTTTTGTATATTTGTTGCAAGCTCATATCCAAAGATGAAGATTTATAGGTACAAGAACAAAGAGCAAAAAAAGGGCTCCACCATCAAGTTTTAAAGTTTTGGAAAGGATCAAAAAGACCCATTTTCATAGTGGTAACCAGTCCCTCTACACACGCTAGAATCAAATTTTCGTGATAGGTACATACTCTTTGATATCTCCTAGATCTGCCTACAAATTTCTATTACAGTTGGGTATGTGCAGGATCATGATGGGCCAAAAAGTGGTAATATGATCCAGGTATGTGGTTGACGACCTTTTTTTAACCCAAAATTGATGAAACAAAAAATTGTTTTTAAAGGAGATTCTCAACTTTCCATCAATATAAATTATGCTTTACTTTGAATTTAATAAGTAATTATTATTCATTTTCTATTCAAATTATGACTAAAGTCCTGATTGATAGGCTAATTGAAAAACATCTTTCAAACGGTATCACATCTTTTCAATCCAAAACATGCGTCACATTCTATGCTTCGCATACTATAGGATTAAAAAAAGAAAAAATTAATTTCATGAAGTTTTTACCAAGTTAAGGTGGTCAGACATACGAGTTTTTTATATTTTTAAGAAGTTGTAATAAAAAATTCATAATTAATTATTTACTTGGAAAAAAATTACAAAAAAATATGCATCACATCGGGACATGAGTCCTCTACTTATATCTAAGATATTATAAAAAAATATTATCATTTTATTGTGGTTAGGGTGGTTAGACAGACACCTAATTCTTATTTTTTCCCTGAAATTTAAGTACTACTGCATTCAAATTTCAAATTCTTACGTCAAGTTTCCTAACTTTGATTTTTCTGAATTTTTTGCCACTTAAGGGCATGTTTATTCCATGATGATCCTGCACATACCCAGTCTGTTTATCTTTGATAAATTGAATTTTACATTATAGGTCATATAGTTCAATTAGTTTCATCATTTCAAATCATTTCTAGATCATTCTTAATCATCCTAAGGCCCTAAAGAATCACCAACCCATGTCTAATTAACTCACTATTGAGGTTGAAAGTATATCTCTTGGCTTTGTGGTTGGTATTCTAATGAAATTTTGGAAAAGGCCCCTTACATCCTAGGTTCTTTGAAATTAGGACCTAGGACCCCCCCTTTTTCCATCATTTCATGTTGGTGAACCTGACATTTGACATCATAACTTTTTGATTTGGAAGGTCTTTCAAACACTAGATCTAGGTTTTGCATCATCTTTTGCATTCTTCATTTAGAATTACATCTTGCATGTTTGCATCATTAAAAACTCATAAAAATCTAAAATTATTACATACAGTTTACATCATAGTTTGTATTATTTTATGTTTCAGTCATTTAGATCAAAATTTCATTCAAAATTGCTCTCAAAATTGTCACTTTTGTTTATACTGTTGTTACCTAGAAATGCACTCAATGCGAAGTTCTGAGAACTAAGTTTTCTAGTGAAACATGGGATCATTTCAAGGCTATGGGTCACCTAAAACTTAAATGAACCTTCGGAGAAGGCCAAATTCCTTTGGGTATCACCTAAAACTACTGATTCTTTCAAGGGAAAGGGATAAGAAGTACATAAAATTGGAACTAAACTAAGGTGATGCACCGAAATGACAGGAACAATGAGATACTCAATTTACACTTGAATACTGACAGTTAACATAAGATTACACATCAAATTCTGCAAGCCTTACACTAACATTTCACAAATAGGTTCGATTCACACACTTTTCCAGAGAGGAAAGAAATATTTTCAGAGATCAGAATCCATGAGTGACTAAGTGAACACAATTTGTAATTTGTATAATGATACTTTTGCAAAGGAAGGCATGAAACACAAGATAAAGTTATGAAGGAATGAAAGAAATTCACAAAAATAACTTGATCATGAACCTGAAATGCACAACACTTTGCAAGAACAAGATGGAAATCTGAATATCAACAGTGATCAAGGTAAGCTTTATATAACATGCTCCAAGTTGAATTACAGAATCCTGCTAGTCTGAGAGAGGACTGCAAAAGGGTCACAGACTTAAGAAGAGCATCCTCCAAAACTCCTTTACAAAAAGGAAAAAATGCCTTATATACAAAAGTGAGGTCGGCCCCTTAGGGCTTACAAAATATATGCTCAGAAAGATCAATCCTTAGATCTTTTGATCGAAATTAATGTTGCAACCTGTGTATCCTTGTTGTGTGTGTCGGTGAAGAGCAACTGCCTGGAGAAACCCCTTAGATCTTTTGAAGCTACCAGATGTATTTACGTCTGGTCCTTGTGTCCACCTACTGAATCCCTCTACAGTCAAGCTGCTTTGAATGCTCCTAAGCTCCGAACAGATACACGCTGCCTGTCATTCTGTTGATCTTCTTCATCTAGTTGAGCTGACACGGCTTGCTTTTGGCTTTCTTTGATTGGTTGGGCATACACCATGTAGACTGTTTGGTCGGTCAAAACTCCTTTGATCAGAATCGCATCTCGGTGAGACACTGGAAGTGTCTCACCGATGCAATTAGGTGTCTCTGCAACTATCGACATATCATAGAACAATCGGTGAGAGCTCTTATCAAGCCACCAAAGTTATATCGAAGTTAGCTTTGTCATCACTTAGAACATCGGCAAGACACTACCGAGTTGGCAGGATCTCATGGTGATACTAGATCCTTATACCTGGGCTCATTTTGTATCAGTCGGATCCTTCTTTGGTTGGCGAGACCTCTTGCCGAGCTTCCTCTTGTCTCCTTTTCCTTTTCATTTTGACATCTCCCCGAGCTCCTCTTCAGTCAGCAAGACGTTTTACCTAAGGCAAAACGTTACCCTGAAGCTCTTCATCTTCGGCAGGAGTTGTTTGATGTTACCCCGAATGTACGCCACTCCACTGAGCTCCGCATTCCTTTCACCGAGACCTTATCAAGTCGGCAAGACTTCATAGTGAGCTCCATCTGTCATACCGATATCTGCTTTCCCTTCATTGAGACTCCTGCCATTCGTCGAGACCTTTTGTAGACTTCCTTTTCCTTCGGTGAACTCTTCATTCAACAAGGCACCTGGCGAGACCCTTCATTATCGGCGAGACATTGGCCTATCGGCCAGACCTCCCGCCGAGCTACCTTCTCTTCGGTTGGGGAGACATTATGCCTTCACCAAGACATCATGGCGAAACTATTTTTTGTCTCGGTGAGCTTCCCTCATGTTGTTGAGACTTCTTTATTGCTGAGACTCTATATCGAAGTCTCCCTGCTTCGCCGAAAGTTCACTTGAGTCAAGGAGAGCTTGCTTAGTTGGCAAGACATCCTGCCGACCCCACCCCTATTCTGTCTGAGCTCTTCATTTCCTTCATTGAGACTTCCTGCTTTCGCCGAGACTTCATGGTGACTTCATTTACCTTTGCCAAGAGCCTTCATTCACTGAGACATCACCATGTCGGCCAGACATCACCTCGACGACGAGATGTTACACCAAGGGTAGATATATCGGGGAGACCTCCTTTCTTTTCGGTGAGACATTACACTAAGGGCACCAACCCTTGTCGAGAGCCTTTATTCTTGTCGGGGAGACATCTGTTGAGCTCATTTCGTTGTCACCAAGACTTTGGCTTGTCGGTCAGACTTCATACCGAGCGTCGGGCGCTACACCGACATCAAACATCGGGGAGACCTTTCTAGTCGTCGAGACTTTCTCTGAATGCTTTTAGTTGCCACGAACAAATGTGGTCAGTGAGACCTGAACTGTTCACTGGGACCTTTCACCTAGCGCCATAAGTTATCCCGAATCCCATGGTCGCCATGAGTTATCCTAACTGGCAATTGAATGGCCTATCGGCCAGAGAAATCCACGTGGTAAGAGGTCATACCAAACTCTTCCTATCACAGCGATAGGCTCTGCAGCTTCATTCGGTAGGACAAAAACTGGGTCACAGCGACCTGTTCAAAATGGAATGTATCACAGTAGCCAGTCGGCCAGACAGCGAAGATGTCACACTGACCTGGCTCTAATGGAGGCTGAGCCTGTGACTATTTAGGCATATTTCCAACAAAGCAGGCCCCTAACTGAATTCCCTATGAAATGTCATCAGATGCATGAAACAACCCTTAATGGAGACATCCCATTTGGCCCTTATGATCATCTGCAACATAGATGCCTTGCCTGATTGAACCTGAGAGTGAAAATTAGGTAACATTTCTGGCGACCTTTGTTGGATGTTTTCCTGCTAAACATGAAGACCAGTAGCCTAGGCCTATCCATTGGGCATGGAGTCATTGGGAGAACTCAGAAATAGACCAAGAGTAGCTTTGTATATTGTAACTTGAGACACAGATCACCTGGAAACTTATTGAAAACAAGAAAAACTACAGAAGGGAAACTATTTAACTGTGCTGAAACAACACTTAGGGAATATAAACTGCATCTAAACCTACCCTACACTAATCAATAAGAAATTGGTCAAACAAACCCATTAATAGGTTGGGTGAAATAACTACCCTTTCTACTCAATATGCAAGGACTAGCATGTTTAAGGACAACTGAGTAAAAGTAAAAAACAAAAAAAAAATTACCAAGACGATGCACTGCCTCTTGAAATAGGTGAACAAATTCACTTACCTCACCAAACAGACCATACATATTGTCAACCAAAGGGGGACAAATGAGTTGAACATACTCTTGTTTGGTTGTCAATGCATCTTGGACATCTTCTTTCACTGTACTCTCATGTATAAGTATAGGATTGGTGCTTGGTGTTGTATTGGACTCCATCTGAGCTAGGTACCTGATTGGACAACCTTTAGTAAGGAAAAAACTTACACTTTCCTTGTTGATCTTCTACTCATGAGCTGCCATTCTATCACCTTGCTGGCTAGAAAGGTATAGCCCCTGTGACTGAATTGGTAAAAGAATAGAAACCTCTTCAGTATGTTCATGCTTTCCTAACTGAACGCCCATTTCTTCAACGAAGAACAAATAAATAGCTTCCTCCATCACATCTTCAATCAACTCATCAACCTCAGGCTCCTTTATAGACCAGAATGGAAGCTGCTCATAATTCTTATCATCACTGGAAGAGTTACATTCTGATTCAGCCTTGTCTTTTTCAACGCAAGAAGACAACAATTCAAGTGGTGATGAAGTCGCGGGTCCCTATGTACAATGAAATGGAAGTTCCTCCAACCAGTTATAACCTTGCAAATCAGGCTGATTAGGCTCCTCCTGATGCTTCAGCATTTGTTCAAGTTCACAAACATGTTGTCCTAGTTCATCATGACTATCAACTACTTTTGAGTCTTCACAAGGATCAAAGTTAGCTTCCTCAAAAAAATCAACAGTAGCTTTTCCAACCCCAACATGTTCAAAAACATCAAAGCTCCCACCTTGGAGGGTAATATCAAGTTCAACCTCAGGTTGTTCTCCCTGAATTGAGGCCCTATTGTCTTGCTTATTATCATCAATAAGCAACCCACCCATGCTTTCTTGCTGTTTAATCATTTGTTGTTGTTGTCTTCTATATTCCTCCATAGCTAGATGTAACAGATTTGGAATTCTATCCTCCCCCATAGTGACTGAACCAACCTGACCACTAGGCTGCTTTTGAGGGATGATGGACTGATCTTGTTTAGGTACTACATTTTCTTCCATCGAATTGAATCCCTTAAAGCTTGTAATTTTAAGCTAAGAAGACTTACTAGGGGAGTCAAGAGGCTGACTTTGCCTAAAGCTAGCAATCTTGTACTTGGGAACCTCCTATTCAGAAAATTTTAACTTCATTTCTGCCTCTTTTACAGCCAGCTGTTGGGAAAGGTTCTCTTCAAATTGCTTCCTTTGCAACCCCTCCATTAGTTGGTGCTGATAATCAGAGTAAGCTTGAGTATTTTGCACCTTAGTAGAGAGCAGCTTCATTTCTTCTTCCTTAGCAGCTATTTCCTGTTCAAGGCCTTCCTCGAACTGGACTCTTTTTGCCACTCTCTCCTGATTATAAAAGTTGACTTGTTCAGCCACTTCTTGTTGTTGCATAATGGTACCCTGCTGCATCCTGACATCAACCAATATCCTAGATAGGCACATGAGCACCTTACTAATATCATTAATCTTCATATTGTGAAGACCTTGACTGAGATCCCACAACGTATGGTCAATATGTTGGAGCAGGTCCAATACACTCTGATATGGATGTGTAGGAGCAACATACTCATGATATGGAGGGTAGTAGTAAGCATCTTCACAATTATTTGAAATCTTTTTAGTCAAAGAGCTGGAAACTCAGAATTAACAGATTATTTTGAGACATACCAAGACTTGTGTCTGTGAAACCAGAAGATTTGAGCTCGGAGTGACCAGGTATGTAAAGGAAATGCCTCCAAAAAGCTGAAACTACTGCTGTATACACCAAACAGCAGCAATAAAATGCATAAACATGAACTGAGAAATAGTTCACAGTCCCACCGGGCATGCCAGAAACTGTTGTCACCTAGAAATGCACCCTATGCGAAGTTATGAGAACTAATCTTTCTGGTGAAACATGGGATCATTTCAAGGCTGTGGGTCACCTAAAACTGAAATGAACCTCTGGAGAAGGCCTACTTCCTTTGGGTATCACCTAAAACTAATGATTCTTTGAAGGGAAAGGGATAAGGAGTACCTGAAATTGAAACTAAACAAAGGTGATGCACCGAAATGACAGGAACAATGAGATACTCAATTTACACTTGAATACTGATAGTGAACATAAGATTACACATCAAATTTTGCAAGCCTTACACTAACATTTCACAAACAGGTTCGATTCACACACTTTTCCAGAGAGGAAAGAAAGATTTTCAGAGATTAGAATCCATGAGTGACTAAGTGAACACAATTTGTAATTTGTATAATGATACTTTTGCAAAGGAAGGCATGAAACACAAGATAAAGTTATGAAGGAATGAAAGAAATTCACAAAAATAACTTGATCATGAACTTGAAATGCACAACACTTTGCAAGAACAAGATGGAAATATGAATATCAACAGTGATCAAGGTAAGCTTTATATAACATGCTCCAAGTTGAATTACAGAATCCTGCTAGTCTGAGAGAGGACTGCAAAAGGGTCACAGACTTCAGAAGAGCATCCTCCAGAACTCCTTTACAAAAAGGCAAAAATTCCTTATATACAAAAGTGAGGTCAGCCCCTTAGGGCTTACAAAATATTTGCTCAAAAAGATCAATCCTCAGATCTTTTTATTGAAATTAATGCTGCAACCTACATGTCCTTTTTGTGTGTGTCAGTGAAGAGAAACTGCCTGGAGAAACCCCTTAGATCTTTTGAAGCTACTGGATGTATTTACTTCTGGTCCTTGTGTCCACCTACTGAATCCCTCTGCAATCAAGCTGCTTTGAATGCTCCTGAGCTCCGAACAGATACACACTGCCTGTCATTCTATTGATCTTCTTCATCTGGTTGAGTTGCCATGGCTTTCTTTTGGCTTTCTCTGATTGGTTGGGAATACGCCACACAGAATGTTTGGTCGGTCAAAAATCCTTTGATCAGAATCGCATCTCGATGAGACACCGGAAGTGTCTCACCGATGCAATTAGGTGTCTCTGCAGCTATCGGCATATCATAGAATAGTCGGTGAGAGCTCTTATCGAGCCACCAAAGTTATATCAAAGTTAGCTTTGTCATCGCTCAAAACATCGGCAAGACACTATCGAGTCAGCAAGATCTCATGGCAATACTAGATCCTTCTTTGGTCGATGAGACCTCTCACCGAGCTTCCTCTTGTCTCCTTTTCCTTTTCATTTCAGCATCTCCCCGAGCTCCTCTTCAGTCGGCAAGACTCTACCGAGTCGGCAAGATGTTTTACCAAAGGCAAAACGTTACCCCAAATCCCTTCATCTTCGGCAGGAGTTGTTTGATGTTACCCCGAACGCATGCCACTCCACCGAGCTCTGCATTCCTTTCACCGAGACCTTATCAAGTTGGCAGGACTTCATAGCGAGCTCCCTCTGTCATACCGATATCTGCTTTCCCTTCGCTGAGACTCCCGCCATTCACCAAGACCTCTTGTAGACTTCCTTTTCCTTCGGTGAACTCTTCATTCGGCAAGACACCTGGCGAGACCCTTCGTTATCAGCGAGACATTGGCCTATCGG
The DNA here is from genome assembly GCA_007258455.2 of Sequoia sempervirens. NCBI lineage: Eukaryota > Viridiplantae > Streptophyta > Pinopsida > Cupressales > Cupressaceae > Sequoia > Sequoia sempervirens. The sequence continues at coordinate 91,498,044 of VDFB02271358.1, read as the reverse complement.
CCAGACCTCTAGCCAGGATCCTTAATTCTCGGCGATGAGCTACCTTCTCTTCGGTCAGGGAGACATTATGCCTTCGCCAAGAAATCATGGCGAAACTGTTTTTTCTCTCGGTGAGCTTCCCTCATGTCGCTGAGACTTCTTTATCGCTGAGACTCTATATCGAAGTCTCCCTGCTTCACCAAAAGTTCACTTGAGTCGGGGAGAGCTTGCTTTGTCGGCAAGACATCCTGCCGACCCCACCCCCATTCTGTCTGAGCTCTTCATCTCCTTCACTAAGACTTCCTGCTTTTGCCAAGACTTCATGGCGACTTCATTTACCTTTGTCGAGAGCCTTCATTCGATGAGACATCCCCATGTCGGCCAGACATCACCTCGATGACGAGACGTTACACCGAGGGCAGATATATCGGGGAGACCTCCTTTCTTTTTGGTGAGACATTACAGTGAGGGCACCAACCCTTGCCGAGAGCCTTCATTCTTGTCGGGGAGACATTTGTCGAGCTCATTTCATTGTCGCCAAGACTTTGGCCTGTCGGCCAGACTTCATACCGAGCGTCGGGCGCTACACCGACATCAAATGTTGAGGAGACCTTGCCAGTCACCGAGACTTTCTCTATATGCTTTTAGTTGCCATGAATGAATGCGGTCGGTGAGACCTCAACTCTTTGCTGGGACCTTTCACCAAGCGCCATAAGTTATCTCGAAGCCCGTGGTCGCCATGAGTTGTCCTGACTGACGATTGAATGGCCTATCGGCCAGAGAAATCCACGCGGTAAGAGGTCATACTGAACTCTTCCTGTCATAGTGATAGGCTCTGCAGCTTCATTCAGTAGGACAAAAATTGGGTCAGAGCGACCTGTTCAAAATGGAATGTATCACAGCAGCCAGTCGGCCAGACAGTGAAGATGTCACACCAACCTGGCTCTAATGGAGGCTGAGCCTATGACTATTTAGGCATATTTCCAACAAAGCAGGTCCCCAACTGAATTCCCTGTGAAATGTCATCAGATGCATGAAATAACCCTCAATGGAGACATCCCATTTGGCCCTTATGATCATCTGCAACATAGATGCCTTTCCTGATTGAACCTGAGAGTGAAAATTAGGTAACGTATACATTGTCATACATTTGTACTTGCATTTCATCAAAAAAATCTGAAAAAAATAGTCACTATAGAATCACTTTACAACCAAAAATAGTAATCATAAATAGTAACTTAGACACTCAATTTTTAATTTTTTAGAGCCTTGTACAAAGACTCGTTTTCCCTTGGGTGACTCTATCCTTGAACGAGTGTTCAAAAAAAAATTTACACACATTTATGTCTTTGTATTTGAACTTTGCTTCTATTGGTAAAACTTTGTTTTTAAATTATGGGACAGTGTCTTTGCATGATAAAGAAATTTATTCTTTTTCTTAAATTGAGATCATTTTTTCCTTTTCAATTGTACTTGAAATTTTTAGATGATCTGTAGAATCATTATTTATATTTTTTGAATCATTGCATAGTCTGGATAGATTATCTTTCATTTTGCAAGCATTCAAAACCTTAGAATATTCCAACACATTTAAAAAACCAACCTTACAGCGTACATTACAAATTAATGATTGACATTGGAGAAAGCATAGTAATTTGATCATGTTAGATCTCTTTCTACAATTTCATATATCCCTCAAGCCCTTTAGTTGTGATGACTTTGATATGTTATATGAAGCCCTTAAGGCCTTCATCTCACCAATATCATCCACTAAGGCTTGTAATGACACAACACAACAATGAATGGTCAATGCAATTACACCTCAACTCATTATTTACCCACCTTCACAACAACTCCAAATCCAAAAAAAAATTGTGCTTATCATAAGACCACCTCAACCAAACCAAAACCTTAAGGACATATCTTATGTTTCACAAAAAAAATCACTAGAAACCATGTGTCGTAGCAACCAAGTTATAATACTGTTTCTCATACATATAACATAAGGAATAATAAGCAACCAAGACAAACTCAAGCCATCCCTTTTTCAATACCACTTCTACAACCAATCTTGCCTAGTGCCCCTCGCTTACCTTCACATAGTGGAAAGGAGTATGATCTTGTGGAACAACTCCGCAATACTCCTACTAAGATTTCTTTATGGGATCTCATTCAAACGTGATCCACTTATCATGGCATGCTTCAAAATTCTTTGTAAAAAGTTGTGGTTCCTCCTAGTGTGCAACCAAATTATGTAGCAGCCCTAATTCAAGGTATGAACTCAGTCAATGTAGATATCATTTTTCATCAAAGTGAGATACCTCCATTGGAAACTCAAAAAAAAAATGATGCTCTGATAGCTATCATTCACAAGTTTGGTATTAGGCGTACTCTCATTGATAATGGTTTGGAATTCAATGTTTGTAGTGTCAATCTTTTGGATAAAACTAGAGTGGCAAGACTAAAATTCAACCAAATTATTTGTCTATCCATGGTTTCAATAATGTGAAAAACAATTGCTCGGTGTGATAACATTACCTATTAAAGTTGGTAAGGTTACTTTAAAAACTCCTATCCATGTCATGCCCCATGATCTTTCATATAATCTCCTCTTCAATAGACCATGGATTCATGAAATGAATGTAGTACCTTCAATGCTACACCATATGCTGAAATAAGTTTATAACAATAAGGTTTACACAATAAAAGTTGATCTAAATTGGAATTTACTATTTGCAAACTGACAAAAGAATGGGAAGTCCTTTGAAGATATTGATATCAACTTCAAAAGTGGAACCTTTGCAAGAAGAAGACAAAGATGAGTGTCTTTCATTAGTATCAAAATTCTTAGAAGATGATTTGAGTTCATTAAATTTCACACCCACCTTCATGGGAAAATACAAAATCATGACATCTAAAAAAGGAAAAGAAACAGTAGTGATATCAACACAATCTATAGCAGAGTCATAAAAACCATTTGAATCCATGACTTCTAGTAAAGAAGAAGATACAACTTACACATCCACCTATGATGAGATAGATCATGAGAAACCTCCATATTTGAAAGAAATTTAAACTATTTATGGAAAATGATATCAACTACTGAAACAATTTGGCTATAATGGAAAAGGATGTGGAGTGAAAGAACAAGGCATTAGAGTTCCCATAGAGCCCAACATACAAGAAACAATAAGAGGTCTTGGATATTTCCCTTCAAAGATAATGAAAGCATAAAAAATTCCTTCACTTAATATCAATGTTATCATGCAAGATTCTTCTAAGGCAACCCTCAAATTGATGCATCCTAAATTAATAGATTCCACAAGTAATGACATTTTAATGAATAACTTTCAAAATGGTGAATCTTTGGCCGAATTTTAAGGAGTTTATGATGTTTTACCAAATCACCATCACAATAGAAGATTCACCTATTGTTTCAATACTAAGGGATACTTTGGAGAAGAAATCAAATTGAGTTATACGGAACAAGATGAAAATTAACAAATCCTTGAGGTTCCAAATCAAAGTGCATTACTTGTGGGAGATATTATAAACATACCAATGGATACATCTAATGAAGAGAAGGTGATTCAAATAGGAAATTTCCTTGATGATGATGAACAAAGAGTATCATGCAATGCTATTACATGACTTTCTTGAGATTTTTTCTTGGCCTTATTCAGATATGTCAGGTATTGATCCTAAGATAGTTACGCACAACATTATCCTTGAAAATGATGCTAAATTAGTAAGAAAAAAGATACACAAGATGAATCCTAAGATAGCTTTATTGGTTAAGGATGAAATTGAAAATCTCTTATATGTGGGCTTCATCCACCCTATTGATTATTCACCTTGAATATCCAACATTGTAGTAGTGGAAAAACTCGATAATCATATTAGGATGTGTATAGATTTTTGTGATCTTAACAAATCATCTTTAAAAGATTATTTTCCCCTTCTTAATATTGACATGATAGTGGATTCAACTATGGGACATGCCTTATTATCATTCATGGATGGTTTTTCGGGATATAATCAAATCTTTATTAACTACCAAGATCAATACAAGACAACTTTTACTACACCTTGGGGAATATTTTTATGCCTTTTGGATTGAAAAATGATGGAGCAACATATCAAAGAGCTATGACATTAATATTTCATGATTTCATACACAATATCTTGGAATATGATATTGATGATATTTTTGGAAAAATCTATAACCCTTCAAGACCATGTTAAAATCCTTTGTCAGATATTTGAAATAATTTGTAAATACATGAGGCTAAATTCAAAGAAATGTGTTTTTGGTGTGGATAGTGGAAAATTTTTGGGTTTTATAGTGTCACATAGAGGCATTGAGGTTGAAACAAATAAGATTGATGTGATAATAAATATGCCACCTCCCAGGAACATTTCTCAATTATGTAGCTTACAAGGCAAGATTCAAGCTATTCGTTGATTTGTTGCATCATTGGCAGATCAAAATCTTTCTTTACCCAACTCCTTAAGAAGGAATCAAAATTTAGATGGAATGAGTATTGTCAAAAAGATTTTTAAAGTTTGAAACAATCTCTAGCTAATCTTCTTGTCCTACAACCTGCTATCCAAGGAAAACCATTCATCCTTTACATATCAACATCAACCCATGCTTTGGCTACATTATTGGACCAAAAGGGTGAGAATTACAAAGAACATCCTTTTTATTACATTAGTTGAACATCGATTGATCATGAAACTCAATACACAACAATAGAAAAGAAATGTTTGGCTCTCGTGTTTGCTACTAATAAATTGAGACATTATTTTTTGAATGCAGAGGTGCATGTTATCATAAAATTTGACCCATTTAAACACATTCTTGCTAAAACAGACTTATTAGGATGCCTGGCTAAATGGGTTATGTTGTTAGCTAAATTTGAGTTATTCCTAAAAAAGCAATCAAAGGTCAAGCTCATTGACTGACCATTTAGCTGATGCTTCTTCACCATTAGTATTGTCCAATAATTCCTAGATGAGAATGTGTTGAAGATAGATGACAATGAAAAAAGGGAGCTATATTTTGATGGTTCTAAGTGTCGAACTGGCTTTGGAGCAGGGTTATATTGATTCTACCTTTAGGTAGCCAATTCCCTCATCCTATCATCCAAATTTCCTATGTACAAACAACACTATAGGATATGAGGCCCTTATTGCTGGGATACATGTGGCCTTATCCTTAGGTGTTCAACATATTTATATATTTAGCAATTCCCAATTAGTCATTAAACAAGTTAATGAGTCTTATCAAGAAAAACATGATAAGTTATCCCAATTCAAAAATATCACAATGACATTGCTAGAACATTTTGAATCTTAAACCATTGACAATATTTCACGAAAGGATAATCACCATGCAGATACAATGGAAAGTGATGCTTCCCTTGTTGTTCTTGAGGGCCCTACCATATATTTCACATTTATTGTCCATACTCTCACAAAACCGTCAATAGATGAAATGGTGAAAGAAGCATCGGTTGCCAATATTGAAGTCTCTAGTGAACGGTATGCACCAATATTTGATTATTTAAAAGAGGGTATCTTTCCTGAACCAACTATTATGAACACTAGAACTCATATTCAGAAACTTACAACTAGATATATAATCCTAGTGGATGTCTTATATAGGCGACCCTTCGATGGTCTTTTGCTTAGATGCTTTAAACAATCTGAAATTACTATAGCCCTCGAAGAAGTTCATGCAGGTACTTGTGGGGGGATTTCAAGGGAAGGCCATTAGTTCATAAGTTAATCCAAATAGGATACTATTGGTGAAATATACAAAAATATTGTTTCGACCATGTTAAAAAATGTCATCAATGTCAAGAGCATAGTAATTTGATTCATGCTCCTGCTTTTGAATTTCATGCCCAAGTTCCTATTTGGCCATTTTTAGTATGTGGTTTGGATCTTAAAGGAGAAATTTCCCCTCCTTCCTCTGGACATAGATTATGACTATGGATTATTTCATGAAATGGGTAGAGGAAATTCCTCTGCATTCCATGACTATTGACATAATTTGTTGTTTCATCTTGGAAAACATTATTGCTCAATTTGGTCTTCCTTATGTGTTAGTTTCATATAATGGCACACCATTCAAGAACAATGAAGTGAATAAATTTTTTGAAACATTTCAACATCGCTTTTCAACACCTTATTACCCACAATCTAATGGTCAAGTAAAAGAAAAAAATAAAACACTTGAGAAAATATTACGAAAAATGGTGAAAAAACATAACATGGATTGGCATACCCAACTATCTTATGTGTTGTGGGCTCATCAAATGAGTATTCGAACATCCATAGGAAATACACACTATAATCTTGTTTATGGTGTTGATGTAGTAATTCCCTTAGAGTTAGAAATTCCCTCTTTAAGAATCTCTCTCAGGGGTATTATTGATGATCACACATATAAAGAGAAACAGTTACAACAACTTGAAATGCTCGATGATTAGTGTATAAATGTTCTCAAACATGTCCAAGATTATTCCAAAAGAATGAAATGTAGTTACAACAATAATTTTATTCCTCGTTCATTAGCAAAGGGGATTTAGTGTTATATGAAAATCAACACAATGTTAATGCCACTCTAGAAGAAAAAGGAAAGTTTAGCTTGAATTGGTTAGGCCCTTATATCATTGAAGAAATCTATGGGTTTGGAGCATATATACACTAAAAGAAATGGATGAAACACCTCTCAAAGAACCTATCAATGTTGGGCATTTGTGCAGGTATTACACTTAACAATCTTTTTAAATAGCATGTACATTAAAGCATGTTAGATTAGGTAGATGGTTTTCTATTTAATCTCGCATTGCTTCATTCTTGAAAAACATTTTTGGTGTGACTTGAATTATTAAGAGTAATTATTCATTTTCTTTAATTATTACTTTCTTTTACATGTTATTCAATTATATGTGTGTGGTGTTAAAATAGATCATTACATGCATTTAATTTACAAATTAGATCATAAGGGCATCTAGTTTAATATGTCACACAATAAAAATATTATATCTAAGTAACAACAATGTTCAATTAGGTCACATAAATTAGATCATGAAGGAATTTATTAAATAATATTACCAAGATTGTTTAATAGATCAATTGACATCTAATCAAAATAGGAACTCATACAAATAAAGCATGCCCATATATATAGAAGATCATAAAGTTTATATACATGATCACTATGGTAGCAAAATGTGATGTGATATAACATAGTACATCTAGGGAGGCCTATGGATACTAGACTCCTTGGGCCTTGTTGTTGGTGCTCATCGAGAGATAGTGGAGTGAGAGTGGATCGTAGAGATTATCCAATCTTGAAGGTCTCATACCTCATGTCTAGCTATCCCCTCGAGTACAAGTTTTGCAACACGCTCCTAACCTATTTGATCCCTATCAACCTACACTCTAGTGAGCTCTATGTGCAACTTGTTGAGTTTTGACTGCATGAAAGCCTGTGAATCACTCTTGAAAGGAACTCGTGTGGAAAGAAGCTCCTCATACGTATTCTTGAGCTCCTCATAGGAAGTCCTAAGCTCCTCATGTGTGGCTCTATACTGCTCCTCCCTAGCTCTGACCTCCTCAACCTCATCTCTAGACAAATCAATAGTCCTCATAGCATTGTTGTAGGCTATCCTCCACCCAGGTAAGGGCTCAAATAGGTCAGCATGGCACCTCACACTAGGTGGTGGCCTATTCTCCACTCGTGTCACCTATTGTGGGGCAAAGGAGGTGCCATATCTGTGGTGACTCAACTGAAGAAGTCTAGCCACTCTCATGTACCAATTATAAGAAGGAAAAAATAACATAAGTCAGGACAAGATATAAAAATTACCACATAATTAAAAAATAAAAGATAAATAACATGTCATCACCTGGATCACCAGCCCACCAATTGGTATCTCGATAAGATACAATAGGTACCCTATCGAGACTCATCTCATGGGTAGGAAGGGTAGTAGGTGTGGCACTGCTACACTCTCCATGCTCATGGAATGAGGTGCTTTTTGTAGTCGATGTATGTGCTCAGGTGACATGAGGATGAGATGTCGATCTCTCCTTTGGGGCATCTACAACCTCTACTGACTCATCAAGCTCCTATCCTATTAAATGTTGATCATCCTCACTTGTATCCTCTACTACAACATTGTCATCATTGGTATTTCCATCCATGTTCCCATCCTCTCTCTCATCTCCTCGATAGGGTAAAGGTCCATCATCACATGTGGGATGATCATCATGAAAGACGTGTGGAGGTCATGCTCTCATCCACCATCACTCATAGGCTATAGTGGTGCCAGACATCATCTAAGTTAGATGTTGGGGGTGCATCCTGGTCCTCATTATTTGAATCACTAGAAATTACATCATCGATGGTAGGACGACGCATGTCCCCTAGCCTTGCACCACTATGTGTAACTCTCAATAATGTAGGTCATGGCCTAGGTGCTATATGAATCTTTTTGAACTAACACATGACCTGATCATAATAGATGGCATAATGATATAGTCATTCCATCCAACAAACAATCTATCCTATTGCATCTTGGTTAGCTATCGTGTAAGGTCTAGCCACTATGGTAGAGTCTTGTATGATCTCCATACTTTTTCATCCTCCTCAAGATAATCAAACCTGACTCTCCAGTGTAATAGATCTTTGCACTACCAGCCTTGTCTTAAAGTATAATTGTAGGCTCGTGGATAGCCGAGGGTTGTTATCATGGGGAAACCAATTGGTATAGTACATGTGATATGCTTGAAGTCCCACACTTGAAGAATTGTATAGTGTAGTATGTTGTGAATCTCTCAACACATGAACCAACCAATATCATAATAAAGGTGAGTGAGCATGCTCCATCCCCATGCATAAACTATCCAATGCTACTCCATCTCATGTATGGTATGCATTAGGCCTCCCTCAAGGTGTGCACATAATCCATTAGGTACAAGAGCTGATGCAACTTTCACACACACAATCCATTGAATCAAAGGAACGTGAGAATACAAAAGCCACTAGAGCTTGATGCATGATCTAGCATCTCTATGATGGCCGGTGTGGTACTGAATATCATGCCTCATCTATCAGGGTGTGTAATCCTCATCAAGGTGAATAGTCTCACCCTAAATAGGTATTATAAGAATATAGTGGATGTCTTCCAATGTCACTTTCATCTCCCCTATTGGGAGAAGAAATGTGCAAGTATTTGCATCCCATCTCTCAACCAAAACCATCATCATAACATCATGATACCTCATGGGTGACATGATATATATCTAAAAAAAATTGGTAATACAAAGAGTCTCCTCCTCCTCCTCAGTCAGCTGAGTAACTTGCTCATGAAGAAGAGTAAATAGTCATCCTCCTAAATGCTAACAAGTGCATGGAAAGTCCTGAAAGAAGAAAAGGAAATCATTAGTAACATAGAAAAATCAGTTAACCAAATTGTTGAAAGCAAAGCAAAACTGCCCTTGGACACTGTGGCCAAAATGGGACAGGGTCACCATTTTGGGACAAGGGGTCTAGGACAAGGTCACCATTTGAGGAAAATGTCACCAAAATGGGATAGGGTTGCCATTTTAGGATAGGGTCACAATGATTGTTGAAAAATATCAAAAAAAATGCAAAATATAAAGGTAAACCATAGGGAGAAGGTACAAGGGACTCACCTCTATAGTGATGGTTTCTCTCACAACCTTTGCTCATAGGACCTCTAGTCTCGGGGGCATGTATGGTCATCAACTCAACATCCTCACTCATTTGCAACAAGGTATCTCTCTCAATGGAAAATTTCAAAATGATGTTTAAAAACATGATATTGCACTAACATATAGTAAATATTCTTGGTACTACATTTCACTTAAATCATCATAATGGGGGCTAGAAAACTCTATTTTCAATACCGTCTATTGTGTTGGATCCATAGTCCCCCCCTCCCCTAATCTTATATAATGTTTATTAATATATGGTGTTGTGATCTCATAACCCTATTGTAAGCATAATCATAAAACCTAGTAATTTGATGAGGTTAGATTGCTAACCCGATTCCACCTCCATAAAGCAAGTAGAATAAGGGGGCATACATCTACCCTTAAATTTGGTTTTCCATAAAATTTTGACATGTCTATTTCAAAAAATATGATGATTTTAAATAGCTAACAAATCAGTTTTGTAGGATGCGGTTCCTAACATTGTGGTTTTGTAGATAATTGCAATGGGGGCTTCATTCTCCCCATTCACAAATAAATTATAATATCAATATGAGTATCCTTTTATGAAACATGATTTACTTTTAGTACTTTAGCTTGCATATGCACATACTGTCATATGGCTGCTAAAGTGGGGGCTAAATGTAGCGTAGAGAATTATACTCCCTTGTAGGTGATATTACAATTTCACACTTAGTTTGGATCTATTTTAGTGACCTCGAATTTATGCATTTTAACCCTTTATAAATAGGCCCTAGTTCCCTTTATTATGCATCCCAAGGCCTATTTAAATATTATTTTTTGACATTGAAACAAGCATTGAATAAATGCAACCTATCATTAAATTTCCTTGAAACAAGTGTGTTATAGAAGTTTTGGCTAGGACCCATTCACCCATGGGTGAATGGTTCCCCTTACTTAGCTAGAACCCAAATTTTAATAGCTTCTTGGTGGCATTTTAATATTCAAAATTCAAATTGTAGTTGTTGGCTATCGAGATCTAATCTTCTGGAAATTAGAGAAATGCCTATAAAAGTAGGGTCTTTTCACCATTTCAAACTAGAGATGAGAAATGAGAGAATATTCAAGCAAGCACAATTCAGAGTCTTGGATCAACATTTGAAATTGTAGGTCTTCAAGCCCATTTACAAATTGAATCAAATTTTGTCACATGATTTAATGTTGATGCCAATAGAAGAGAATGATGGATTCTAGGTTTGGGAGATGAATTTGGCCATTTCCCTTAACCTAATTACTTATTTACTAGTGTTCTCATCTTCAAGCTTCATTCTACTAGCAGCCTATAGCAAGGAATCATTGTGTTTTAGATTTATTTAGGTTGTTTTGACTTCTCCCTAAGTGCTTCTTTTCATTGCCATATAGGAATCATACTCTAATGCACTTGAGTACAGTTCCATTGCATCTTAGCTCATAACAACCTTAGAAAAACATAAGGTTAGAGCTCACACACTATCTATTATCAAATCTTTGTCTTTTTATCAAGGTTTAATTACCAAATCTAGGGTTTGACCAAGGAAAACTCCCATACAAACAAACAATTTATTTTTGCAAATTTATTGAAGGTTCAGATCCAAAGATGAAGATTTGTAGGTACAAGAACAAAGAGTGGAAAAGAGGTACAACATCAGGTTTTAAAATTTTGGAAAGGATCACAAAGACCCATTCACCTAGGGGAAAACCAATCCCTCTGCACATGCCAAAATCAACTTTTGGTGATAGGTACATGCTTTCTGATATCTCCCAAGTCCGCCTACAAAGTGTTGTTACAATCTACTTATCTTCGGGAATCTGTATTTTAAAAATTAGGTCATATAGTTCAATTAGTTTCATCATTTCAAATCATTTCTAGATCATTCTTAATCATCCTAAGACCCTAAAGAACCACCAACCTAAGTCTGATTGACTCACCATTGAGGTTGAAAGTCAATCTCTTGGCTTTGTGGTTGGTATTCTAATGGAATCTTGAAAAAGGACCCTTACATCCTAGGCTCTTTGAATTCAGGACCTAGGACCCCACCTTTTTCCATCATTTCATTATGAAAATAAAACACACACACACATTATTATTGTAGGAGACAATAACTCCTTCCCAGAATTCTCAACCTGCAAACAAATCACCCTCACATATACAAGAGAAGCACAACACTATTCTGCCAAAATATCAAGAAATGATATTTAGAAAAAATGAGAAGAGATAAAATACATAATGTATAGGCCTTTTAAAGGCGCGAGAAATGTGATGGGTGAAAAACTACTCGATATAGGAAAAAAATGCCTAAACAATTAACCCCATGTTAAAACTTAACACTAACAACCCCCTTAAGTGCAAACTTAGGGAGATTACTACGCAAAAATGAAATGTAAGATGAGTCCCAACTACAAGGCCATGTTAGGTACCCATGCACAACTACAAATTCAAGAAAAATAAATCTCTCACAACCGGAGAAAAGGAGAAAAACCCTATGGGAGAAAACTCCTCTCCAAAAGAGAGAAAATGCAAACAAAAGAAAATCATGTGAAGAAGGATGGAGGAATCCATGATACCCCCCAAGTACACCACATATCACATATATATTACAATTAATAGCGCCTCCTCCCCCCCCACCCCATAAGAGGGAAATATAGAGACTAGTTAGCCCCCCACAATGTGTAATTGCCTACAAAAATGGTAAGTGCCTAAAGACAAAACATGATCCAATGTTGTCAAAAAACTTGTCTCCCTTTTGGAAGAAACAAAACCAAGTGCAAATGCAGGAATGCCTCCCATTCCAGATAGGAATTGAAAGAAAGAAGCATGAAGATGTATGATGATGTCTTTGAAATATGCTCATGCGTCTCCTTTGCCACTGAAGATGAAGATACCACAATCAAATCAGGTATATGCCCACCCAATGAAGAAGGTGACAAATCAAGACTATGTGGAAACTGATGCTAAACAATATCCAAAGACCATGATGGTTTGACAACAATTGTGCAGTGGTTTTCATCAAAGAGGAGAGATAACCCCTCAAATGTGTCCTCCAAATCTGAAATGTGAGACTACACAAACAAGGATGTAATGTTTGATAGATAGGAATCCTAATTAGGAAGACAATGAGATACTTTTTGTAATGAATCATTGGACGTGCTCAATGAATCATCAACACAAGATGAATGGTCATGTTGAACAGGAATGATAGGAGCCTCAATCAATGACTCTGCACAATGATTACTAAAGGTGAAGGTACATCAACTGTCCCTGATGGAGAAGAAGGAGCATCTGAAGAACCCTCATCATCCTCATTTGAAGATTCAAGGTATTCCAAAACTTCAAACTCCTGCATAGTAGCATGATCACAGGGTATCCTATCTAAAAAATGAAGAGGCACAAGACAATCTGAAACAGGATCATCTGAGAATAGCTGAGTATTAGGATCTCCATGTATCTCCCAAATTTTAGTCCAACATGAATATGAGGACACTCAAAATGATCAATAGCATTCAAAGTGGAATCATCAATATGCATTACAATAACTCCTAAGACATGATCCCTTTTGCAATTCCATGCAAATTTTTTACTATCAGTACTAGGAAAGGGAACAAGATTATACAAATGTGGCAACAAATGAAGCCATCTGAGATGTTTTATGATACCATATCTCCATTTTTTATAGTTTCCCCTTTTCAACATAATCACAACAGGATGAAATGAAAACCCCATAATGAACTATGACAAATCTCCAAGAATACAAAGACATTAACCTTCAACAACAATTAGAAACTCTCAAATATGATATATACTACAAATGAAGCCTTCCCAAACTGATAGAACCTCTCCAAGAGTTAGGATGTTCAAGTAATTAGTCAAAATTGGCAAATGTGCAAAATACTAAATAAATAATACCTGGGGTTGAATCTGGAAAAAAAATTGAGACAAAAAATTAACCACCTCTGCAAATAACCCACGATCCACACTAGCAGGAACAGTTTGATTTGCGCAAGCAAGAGATAATCAACACCACTACAAGCCTTACCTCAATAAGAGCATCATGCTATAAAAGGGTTGTGAATGACCAATATCTCACCAATGTGGGATAATTACCAGTGTCAAAGTTAAAACAACAAAATGTTTTACACGCCCAGCTAGAAAATGGAAAAAAAGGAAACCCTAAATGAATATTTAGGGGAAAACTTAAGAGAGCAATAGTTTTTTTTCCCAAATTGATCTCTAGAAAACTTCTTTTTACCAAATTTGGCATTCTTCACAACTTCTTGTGCAGATATGAAAAAGCCCCAACGCCAAATAATGGCCTTGGAATAGTCAAACGTAGCTTCCAAAAAGAAATCGTGGCCTCCACAAATGAAAATCGAGCCTCAAGCAGAATAGTCATGAAAACCACACAACATATTCATGGCCTGCAAACATAGAATCGCAGTCCCTTTCATCCTCTACTGACCAAGATTTCATAACCATGGGTTCTGTCAACCGCAAGCCTTCATTGGATTATGAGAGTTGTTGCCTTCCATCATGAATATAAGAATGCAAATCTGCTAGGAGTTGGGATTTAGATTAGACTTGCCTCATGTAGAGCCTATGATGCATTACCAAGGCAAGAAAATTGGTTTCTCTGTTAGAGCGAACTGTTCCTCCTAATTGATAGGCGCCCTATCCAACAGTAGATCATGCCAACTCCAATGGATTATACGACGACTTCTTGATGCTCGTTGCTAGCTCAAATAAAGTGAATGGGCCTGCCAATGAAATCAATCACACCTCCAAACTCAATGTTGTGAGCATGTGAGCTAAGATGACAAATCAACCTACAATGGCCTCTAAAAACACTCAGCAAAGTGCAAAAAATGCGCAGTAAAAATAAGTTTCACGACATCTACACAAGTCAATAAATGCACAAGCCACTACTGGAGTGATTTTCTACAACCGCAAGGGTGGAAACCATGTGCAAGAGCCCAAAAATGCAAGGGTGTTGCATTGCTCTTGACAAATGAATGGAGCGCTACAAATATCAAAGCAAAACAGCTATTCAAACCCGCGATGCTATCTGCCAGCAATAGCAATAGGAGATGGCTTAAAACAAAGGATTCGTTCCTCCAAAATACAAATGAATCGATAGAAAATCATGCCACAAATGGACAAAATTGGGGCCTCCTCAACAGAAAAAAAAATTGTCTCTATTTTGAATCGACCTCTCTTCAACAAGAAAAATCAACAATAATGCAAACTTTGAAATTTAATAAATTTTAAATGTCAAAAAAAAATGCAGGCAAAAAAATTGTCCAAATCTCGTCGGTAGAAACTCTCTAGGAAGGTGAGCAGGAGGAGGAGCTCTGATACCATGTAGGAGATGGCAGCTCCTTCCCAAGATCCTCAACTTGCAAACAAATCACCCTCAAACATACAAGAGAAGCACAACACTATTCTGCCAAAATATAAAGAGATGATATTCAGAAAAAATGAAATGAGATAAAATACATAATGTAGGGTTTTTAAAGGAGTGAGAAATGTGATGGGTGAAAAACTATTCAATACAAGAAAAAAACTGCCTAAACAATTAACCCTACGTTAAAACTTAACACTAACAATTACCAAAACATAATGCATACACGTTTTTATGGAATCAAAACGAATATACATTTTTATGGAAAACTGAGGAACTCAAGCCAAATTAGCACCTTAAGAGGTTATTGGTCAAACACAACAAAATCCCTAATCCAAGGGAGAAAATTATGAAGTTGCAAACATAACAAGTGTTATTCCTAGGGACTACATTTGCATGTTTAACTTTTGCAACTTAGTTAAAAAGAGTAGAAAAAACCTTTTGTTAAATTATGGATCATGCCCAATTAACTTCATGAGGGACACATGTAATATTAACCCAACTTTTAAGCATGTTATTAGAAGGGATTCTTACTACAAAGTACTCTGAGAATAAATAATTGTAAACAACTAAAAACGACATTTGAAAAAGTTTCAAAAACTCTTACATCATGAATTGAGACAATTTTCTTAGATTTCTTTGAATGCAATGTTTGGTTTATTATATAAAGCTAGATGTCCTAAGGGCTTGAAACCCTAAAAAAATCTCTACAATAAATACAAGAGAAAAAAATCTCACTACACTATCTTTAGGGATACAAAATACTTATGATAGCATTTGTGATAGTATGAAGTACACTTCATATGTTTGTATCATAGTTGCCAAAATTGAGAAAAAATGAATTTTATTGTGATTAGTTCGAAACTTGGCCCAACACCAACCTTTTAAAAAAAAAAAATCATAGGTAGTTTTTTATAATAATTGGTCAAACTCATTTTTTTATTAAACAAGTGTCACATAGTGACAAGCACTTGTCTTTTTAGTATTATAAAATGATTATTATGTAGCATAATTGAATTTTAATTTGTTTCTTATAACTATTAAATATATTCTTATTAATCATAACCCTAATCCTAATTTAATTAAAAAAATCTTATAACTATAATTATAACTTAAACTATATAATGATAATTATATTAATAAATTTAATCATGAATCTAATTTTTTAATTATTATTATTTTAAAATTGTATTATTATTATCATTTTTTTCACTAATATAAACTAGAAATATTATCTCTCACTAACTAAAATAAATTTAAAACAATCTTTACCATTAAAACATAAAAATGTCATATTATAAATAAAAAATAAAATGAAAATAGACATTAATTTTTTAAATATAAAACATCAAATTTTGCAATATATATTAATATAAAATTATTTAAAAAATAAAATATTTACTATATTTTGAGAAATAAAATAAATATAAAAATTACACATATAATTTATGTATCTATATAAAAAAATAGCTTTATTTATGAAACTTTCTCAAATATTTCAATCAACTATTCCTATAAATTTGTCCTTAACCAATGATAAATAATCTTGAAAAGAATTAAAATTACAAATCTTACATCTTTACTTTACAAAAAATAAATAATGACTTCTAACTTAATGTAAAGCATTTACTAATAACTAATTAATAAAAAATGTGCTTCTAAGTGGTTTTTTGTTTTTCAAATTCTATAGCATTTTTTGTTTCTACAACCCATTCCACATATTGCACCTCATGTACCATAAACCTACTATAGAATATCATTTTTACTTCAACTTCTAATCTTTTAACTCATCATTTGTATATCCAAAATATAGTTACACTTTCATATCATATAAGTCGAAGACCAAAATCTATGCTAAATGACATCAGATTTACACGTTAATGCTTGCAACGTAACTGGTGAATGACAATTTGTTGTCCTAAGTATTCCACTTTGTCTCTATAAGGTGCTTATATATGTTTCCCAAATGGACTTATTTATTTTAGACTATATTGTGAGGACACAAATCTTGAAAAATTCCTTGGAGGATCTGTCACAAACTTCAAGCAATGAAGACTATCTTTGATTTAGGCTTCTCTTTTAGTATACACATTAGCCACTTTCACTTAATGGATGAGCTTGACCACTTGAAGTCGTGAAGGCTTGTGAATGATCAATATATTAGAGACTCACTTGATCTCAAAGTGCATGACCATATAGGACTTGTGATGGATGCATGTTAGCTAGTAGCCATAGGTTCACAAAAAGAAACTAATGTGAGACATGGCATCTTTTGAACACCCAGAATACTAGGGGGGAGGGGGGTGAATCAGTATTCTATTAAACCTTTCAATCATAATCCATCCAATAATCAAAACATATCTAACTGCAACTATGAATGAAAGCATGAAAGGAATCATAAGATCACATAACACATGAACACCGGGATTTTTACGTGGAAAACCCAAAAATGGAAAAACCATGGTGAGAATTATCTCACAATATATTATAACCAATTATAAGATATTACAAAGGTTTTCTACTAGGACACACTGTCCAATAAGGCTCACAACCAGAAATAGATACAAAAATAGGAATGGCTACACAGCCAAAATCTA
>VDFB02271358.1:91356938-91480216 GCA_007258455.2 Sequoia sempervirens | reverse complement strand
GTGAAAATGTTGGAATTGAATATGTTGAACATGATATTCAAATTAGGAATGAAATTATTGAAATTGATAATGAAAATGTTTAAGGTGAAAATGTTGGATTTGAAGATGTTGAACATGATATTGAAATTCGGAATGAAAATATTGAAATAGATAATGAAAATGTTCAAGGTGAAAATGCTGGATTTGAAGATGTTGAACATGATATTGAAATTGGGAATGAAATTATTCAAATTGATATTGAAAATGTTCAAGGTGAAAATGTTGGAAATGAAGATTTTGAACATAATATTGAAGCAAGTGTAAATTATGTTTCACCAAATTACATAAGAAATGAAGAACCTTGTATGGAAGAAAGACATATTCCAATTTCAAGACCCTTAAGAACCCCTAAATGGTTACTTGAATTTGATGAGAATATTATAAACAATTTTGAAGGCAAGAGGTCAACACGAACTGTTCAGTTGTGGGCTAGAAGACTTTTCAACCAATATTTTAGTGATAAGACATTGACCTAGCAATGCCAACTTTTTGTACAATTGCTAAAGATGCAAAAGATGAGACCTTTGCTAGCCAAATTGAAGATTCGTATGAACAAGAAGACTGAAAAAAATTCTATTATTGTCAAAAATATTTTTAATGGTCTCAAGTCTATTGGAAAAAGTAACAAGGAAAAGGATAAGAGAGCTACTCGGAGAGTCATTACAACTGCCCTAGTAAGCCATCAATTGAAAAAGGCTCGCTTTATGAGACAAACTTGTATTGATTTTGACATAAATCGTAAAAATTTGGATAGAGCACTTGCAAGAAGAGAAAGAATAGACGATCCTCTTGAAAATGATACATAGGCTTTTGTCGGGAGGCTTCCACATGTTCATAAGAAGCTAACCGATAATGTAAAGTAGGTAATTCAACAATTTTGGCATGATAACTCTAGAGTATCACCCAATGCAAAGGATGGTTTAAAGTTAAGAATTGGCAATCGAGACCGTACACCACATCCTAAACATTTCTTGGAATCAAGCCAAACAATGTTGTTCAAAAAATTTATTGAAAAACATAAAAATATGGAAATCTCACAAAGTACTTTTGAGGGTTTGAAGCCATTTTATTGTGTGCCTCTTAAGATTCGTAATACTTGTTGCAAATACCATGTGGAGTTTTCAATGTACCATGAGCTATTATGCTATATCCGGGTTTACTGCATACTAATGAAATGTTGTAGGAGTGTGGTGCAATGCATCTCCAAAATCATCAAGGGACTTGCTAGATCTATTTTTATGTTCTAGAGGATGATGGTTGCTTTTTCTATAGAAATGATTGTTTAAATGCAAAGTGCTCTCACAATGTGGTGGCTTTGTCAAAGTTTGTTCAATGTTTTCATGAGAGTTCAACATGAATTTGGAAAGAAGCTTGTTGAGAAAAAGAGATATGAGATAGTCAAATATACTTTGCAAAGTGAAGGTGAAGGTTCTAGATGTGAGTTGGTTACAAAAGAATGCAATGTTGCTGATTTTATTTCATATTTTAAGGACAATCTTTTCTACAAGTATGTAAGGCATAGTCATAGGTCTCAGTGGTTGGATCAACAATTTAGGATATGTAAGGACTCTTTTTTCGATTGGCACTATTATATCAGTGGTTGACTTTGCAGAAAACTACACATTGCAACCACAAAATGAGGTACAATCTCAGTATTACAATTCCATTCAGATTGCTATTTTTGTCCACATAACATTTATACATGCACCTGATAGTACAGAGGAGGATCGAAATATAATCAAAAGAGTATCATTTTTATATGAGTGATGATAGATCTCACTCGCTCAAGTATGTCCAACATTGTTTCTCGAATTTTTGAGTTCTTGTGCCTATACTATATAGCATTGGCCGACATCTCATTTGGTCAGATAACTGCACAGGTCAATTCAAGAATGTTCGTATGTTTTATTGGTTGAGTAGAATGCATGTAGAGAGGGGTCTACCTCATATTTGGAGTTTTTTTGAAGTTGGACATGGGAAAGGGAGCATGATGGAGTAGGTGCATGTGTAAAGAGAGCTCTAGTTAAGGAGCAATTGAATATTTTAGGAGAAAAATTCAGCGATGCACGTTCTATAGTTGATTGGTGTAGTTCAACATTGTCACAAGGAGGGACACTTGATTCAATAGTGCATAGATTCTTTTGGTTCATTGAGGAGGGTACAGTGGGAGGCAGATTAGATTTTCATACAATCAAAGATTCTTCAAAGATGCATTCATTTCAAAGCTCAGATGCAGGCACATGGACCATTTGGACACAAGAGTTGGCTTGTTTTTGTCAGAGTTGTATTCAGTGCGAGTGGGATCAATGCGAGTCAAGTGAGTGGGTGGATACATGGGTACCACAATATCTAACTCCTTTATCTCAAACAATATCCATGACAAATGACATAATAGAAAGTTTAGTTGATTACGACTTGCTTTCAGATCTACTACAGCTAGGACATATTTTTACAATTGTTGCACTGCAGGGGAATGAAGAGAGATCAGACTATTGGTTGGCTCGATGTGTGTGGGTAAAACATAAGCTAACACAATTGATGGAAGATTATGATGGTTTCATGTATCCTACAAGTTCAATTATGGTTGCAAGAACTTGGTTGTGAACATACATGATTAGAAAGAATGGCATACCTGCATTTGAAGACTACAAGAAACATAAAACCATTCTCATGTATTCACACCTTGTTATAGCAATAAATGTTAAGTTGTTGAAGTATCATGCCAAACCAAAGACAAAACAACTATGGACACTTACTAATGTTGATCATGAAGCAATATTGGATACTCTTAAGCAAAGAGATGACCCTTCAGGCACACTTGAATAGCATTTTCAAGAATGGAAGGTAGAATGCTTATGTTCATTATGATTAAGTTCATTAGTGTTATTTATTTAATACTGATATTTTATATACTATTGCAATGCAGGTGTCTTTAATAGTGATATTTTGTATGCACTTTTGCAATATTTTTGGCAAGATTGATCATGGACCTGCTGCAACAATAGCCAACTCTGATCCTTTCGAAGAGGTATGCATCTTTTATAGTTTGCATCACTAGCTCATCATCATTCAAGTTGTTTAGATTAATATAGATACGTTATTCTAAGCATATTTTCTATTGTGACAATATAGATTTCTCATTTTCCCACTTTTGCGATATTCCTGGCACGATTGATCATGGACCTGCTACAACAATAGCCAACTCTGATCCTTTCGAAGAGGTATGCATCTTTTATAGCTTGCATCACCAACTCATCATCATTTAGGTTGTTTAGATTAATATAGATATGTTAGTCTAACATCTTTTCTATTGTGACAATATAGATTTCTCATTTTCCCACTTTTTGCATATTCCTGGCACGATTGATCATGGACTCGCTTCAACAATAGCTAGCTTTGATCCTTTCAGAGAGGTATGCAATAGATTACAACAATATAGATTGGTTATTCTAAGCATCTTTTATAGTTTTCATTACCATCTCATCATATTTTGTGTCATTTAGAATAATATAGATTGGTTATTCTAAGCTATCTTGATGGTTTGTACAGGTGCTTGTCAGTGTAGAACATGAACATACTACTGTTGTTGAAGATTGTGCCCTGAATGCCTCTAATAGGAAAATTTTGTAAAATTTGAATTCTCAAATTGGAAACAATGTAAAATGGTCATAATTTTGTATGGGCATAATCTATACCCAGTGATGTTTTTTGAAATATGGGTCAAATGTATGGCATTGTATAAATGGTATGTTTAAAATGTAAACTCATACGTTTTGTAAAGGGGTCTATTTTTGTACTTAATCGAGCTACAACCAAAGGTTTTCTTCCTGGTTCTTTCCTATCGGTATGCTCGTTTGAACCAAGTTTTGTAATATTTCCCATTTATATATAATAAATTATAGTGGCTTGCAACTTTTGCAAATCAAACCCAATATTTAATAAATTATATATAATGATTATATTCATTATAACCATGAAAACATTCATTTATCTTATAGCATTGGAGCAATAAAAATTAGTAACAAATTTCTAAATACCACCAAGTCCCCAGATATTCAAGAGTAAATCTCTTGTATTGTTAGAATGAGTACTTGAATGATCATGAGGTGTTGAGGGAAATATTGTTTTCATTAGTATTCTTTGGAATGATTTGGATATTGTTGTAATGGTATTGAATAAAGAAGGTCATCAATGGGAGTCACACAATCGTTGCCATCAATGAAATTGACCATCTCTCACATGTAATGCTTGGGAGTTACATTGGGAGAAGTGGATCATCTTTCCATAATGCTATTGGTTCCTACTTAGTTGATATGTTCATGGTGGAGGGCTATCTTGAGTGCTATCATAATTACACGTTGGGGTGGTTCGTGGTTTTAAACTATCAAGAATGGTTTTGGTGGCAATTAGTTTGAGGAAACCACTTACATGGTTTTATCTTCCCATTGCTTTGTATAAAAAATTTATGTAGAAATTTTATTACATGTATTGACATTATTTCAAGAGTGGAAGGTGTGGAGAACTGGGTTTTGAAATAAAATGAAGAGTTAAAGGTCCAAAAATGGTGGTTTTTTTCACTTGAAATAGATTTTTTACCCTAGGGTTTGCAAAAATATTTGAGATACCAGAAGTTTCTTTGTTTTCTAAGCATATTGGGGCCTAAATAAAGGTTTCTAAGGTGGTGGAAAAGTCTGAAAGGTTGTGGAAGTGCTACATCCAATAAACCCTCAAGAATTACACTAAAAACAAGGGTTTTTTGATTTGACGGTTACAGGTCTGTACAAATGGAATCCAATTGCAAAATCTTTGTTTTCTTGGCAATTTATTTGCTGCCCCAAGATTTTAGGGGTCTGTGTGGTGTTTTAAGGTATGTTGCTTTGCATTTTTGGGCTAATTGAGTAGCCTTCTCAAGGGTGAATGTATAGGAAGTCAACGTTGGTCCAAAGGAATCTATGTTGTTTCTCATATATGTTGTGTAACTTGGATATGGGTGTTTGAATCAGACATGTTTTTGTCTAGTGTTTTGGAAAATTGTGGAGTAATTGGACAAAAACTAGTTTCTCACTATTACAAGGGTTTAAGGGGGTTAAAGAGGGAAATGTGTATTTAGTTTCTTGTAAAGTTTTAAGGGAGTTTTGGACTGTCCAAACAGGTCAGAATAATCTTGTTAGATGCCTCAAATAGGCAGGTTGCAAAGATTTTGTGATTGTGCCCTTGTGTCTGCATCAAATTTATACCTAATTTGACTTGGTCCAATGTAGCTCAGAGTGATTCGGCATATTTGGGTGCAAGAGAGGACCATCCCTAGCATAAACGTACCCATCTAGACGTGTTGGAATAGTCCGTTTGGTCGTACGAGCTACAGAGTGAAAGTTGCACCACTTTGCAACTTTACACTGCTTGCATCTGGCAACTTTTCCCTCCATTGAAAAGTCATCACCACAGGAAAGTGCCTCCGAGATAGCAAAAACGGAGAGAGTTTTTTGTAGATGGTCCTGTAGATGGTCCTAACACGATCCCATAACCTTGGACGGAGAGTCTGTAAGCATCACGGTCTCTAAGAAATAGACCTTCAAAGATTGCTGCCTTTTAGCACTTTGGACTCTTAAGGGAAATCGTCGGTCCAATGTAGCTCGGAGTGATTCAAATAGATTTGGGTGCAAGAGAGGACTCTAGTGTAAACGCATCTATCCTCAACGGTTGGAACAGTCCGCTTGGTCGTACGAGTTGTGGAATGAAAGTTGCACCACTTTGCAACTTTACACTGCTTGCATCTGGCAACTTTTCCCTCCACTGAAAAGTCATGACCACAGGAAAATGCCTCCGAGATAGCAAAAATTGAGAGGTTTTGTAGATGGTCCCAACACGATCCCATAGCCTTTGACAGAGAGTTCAGAAGCATCACGGGTCTCTAAGAAATATAGACCTTCAAAGATTGCTTCCTTAGCACTTTGACTTCCATGGGAAATCGTTGGTCCAATGTAGCCTGTGAGTGATTCAATGATTTGGGTGCAAGAGAGGACCATCCCTAGTGTGTGCACTCCATCCTAAGCTGGAATAGTTTGTTTGGTCATACGAGTCATGAATGAAAAGCTGCACCCACTTTGCAACTTTACATCAGCTTTGCATCCGCAACTTTTCCTCCACTAAAAAGTCATCACCACAGAAAACGCCAAGATAGCAAAACCTAGAGAGGTTTCCTTTTGTAGATGGTCCTAACACGGCTACAGCCTTCACGTAAGAG
This sequence comes from Sequoia sempervirens, assembly GCA_007258455.2. NCBI lineage: Eukaryota > Viridiplantae > Streptophyta > Pinopsida > Cupressales > Cupressaceae > Sequoia > Sequoia sempervirens. Next base: position 91,473,933 of record VDFB02271358.1, on the reverse strand, counting down.
TCTATAAGCATCACGGTCTCTAATAAATAGACCTTCAAAGATGGTTGCCTTTTGGCACTTTGGACTCTTAAGGGAAATCGTTGGTCCAATGTAGCTTGGAGTGCTTTGGTGTAGTTGGGCGCAAGAGAGGACCATCCCTAGCATAAACGTACCCATCCGAATGTGTTGGAATAGTTTTGGTTGCACGAAGCCGCTGGAGTGAAAGTTGCACCGCTTTGCAACTTTACACTGCTTGCATCTAGCAACTTTTGCCTCCACTGAAAAGTCATCACCATAGGAAAACACCTCCAAGATAGCAAAAACCGAGAGAGGTTTTTGTAGATGGTCCCAACACGATGCCATAGCCTTGACGGAGAGTCTGTAAGAATCACGGTCTTCGAGAAATAGACCTTCAAAGATTGCTGCCTTTTAGCACTTTGGACTCTTAAGGGAAACTAGTGGGCAACATAGTTAACTTCTTCACAAACTTGGTTTGAAGTAATTTCATTCTTTTTTGTGCATTTAAAATGGATTTTTAAGCCTTCCACCCTAAAAGTGACATCTAAATAACTTCAAACACCTTAACTACCTCATTCTTATTCATTTGTTTTGCAAACAAGCATTTTTATTCCAAGAGGCTGAGCTTTGATTTTTGCTTGTTGGATTGAATGCGGACCGTGACACAACTTTATTTTTTCTAAAATTGTTCAACATCATTGAACTAAGAATTTATCACACATCTGTAGAGAAACAAAGGAGTACCACAAACTAAAACACATTACACTTCGGTTCTCACTGACATGATGTACTCTTCAACATCTCTCTTCTCTAAAAGCAACCTCTAAATCACTTCAAACACCTTAACTACGCTAAAATCGACCTCTAAATCACTTCAAACACCTATATTAAGCTACCACTCTCAAGACCAATGTAACAATGATACAAAATAATGCTTTGAGTTTGAAAGATGGGCCACTTTCCTACTTTGGGTAGGATTTCAGACTCCCTAATACTATCATGCATTTCTTTCATTCCTTGTGCCTCCACCTCCCACTTCCTTCTCTTGTGGGCCTTTGAAATTTTCCTTTCCATTTGCATAACACCCTAATACCTTGACCACCACTTCTCAAACCATACATTCCTCTTTGGATCTTTGGGCCTTTTGATGATGTCTTACGTTTGTAAAAGAGCCAATGGGGTATCCTAATCCTCAAACCCCTAGATCCCCATTGTCTTGTGTCCTAACACCCAAGAATCCCATCGCCTGAACCCTTGATGTTGGACCTTGGGATAATTATTTGGTTGAACTTAAAGCAATCATTTCCCTAGATCTCCACACTCAAGCATGCACTTTCACAAAACCTCACCATTCGACTAACCAAGAATGCAATTAATGAGCCCAAATTTGAATGTGAGAAAATGGCAAGAAACTTTGGACCCATGTTAGGCTGTAACTCCCCCATTCATTCAGACAACTAGATGTATGTTTGTTGACAATATCAAATAAAACCTCCAGCCAGGGTCTGCTAGTGTAGGGAGAAGCAATGCATGAACTTTTCTTTTTGATTTGGGCTAAATGTGATTAGGACAGGCCCTGACAGGGTTGTATCAAAGCCCAAGAGAGAGATATGTTGAGGAATAAAAAAGAGAAATTATAGTGAAAATGTGCATTAGCATGTCTCATTTTATTTATAGAAGAAAGTACAGTGCACAACAATCAAGCAAAAGCTAAAATCCATCTATGAAATAAATTACTCACTATCAAAACTAACCTTCAAATTAAAGAAGAATTTAAGAAGCTATATTTTCATATAACTTCTTCAAATGTATTTAAATTATTGTACAAGGAACATAAAATATTAGAGATGCACTTTCCAAGCAATGTTGTTTTCCTATTGGTTTATGTAAAACATAATTATTGTGGGGATTCTACTTAAGATTCAATTAATCAAGGAAATCAGAAATGTTTTGGAGTTTTGTTCTACCAATGCAATTATTTTCTATACTAGCCATTATGGAGAAGCGGTTTATACAAATTTTCTTTGTGAAAAATACATTGTGATTAAATTATTTGTTTAAAAGTTATGTCTTGCTTTTTATTTTCTAAAAGAATCCATATTTAGATGGTGTTGCAGTCAGATAAACATCTATTTTTCACAGAGCTCACAACTTTTAATAGTATTCTTTTCCTAAATTTCTAGGTCAAAGTGCATGATGATGTCATTTCATGCCTGCAAATAATTGAATCTTCTAGTCAACAAATGGTCACAACATCTTGGGATGGAATGATTAAAATATGGAACATTGATGAAGGTAGAGGTAGTTGGGCAACAACTTTTGGCTCATCTAAGAAGACACAAAGTGCCAGTAAGTATATGAAGAATGGTCATATGATATATTATTAGTATTCATATGGGAGTCTAGCCATATTAATTTTTTGAAAAAGGTGAATTTATGTTATATAAAAAAATTGATGGTTACAAATGGACCACCAAATTTACTAAGGCATGGGAAAGTTGACAAAGAAGAAAATCAGATGGTGTAGGGTTAATCATATGAGTATCTAGTTGTTACTTATGCAATGTGAAATAATGCTTTGAGTTTGAAAGATGTGCAATGCAATGTAATCAGCAATATGAATATAAACTACATAATATTTAACCATTCTTTTTATGCTATTGTACATTGATATTTAACCATTGCTTCAAAGAGTTTAATCATGCACATGAGGAGGAAACTAAATTTTGATTGTCAACTTCTATATATATCAAATTATCCAATAATCAAGTGTATGTCCATATACAAAAATGGCATCAACGCCAACTCAAGCAAAGTTTTACAATATGTGGCATATGCCATCTCGGTATCTATTCAAAATTTACATGCCAGAATGTCTATCTCATCCTAAACTACTGGTGGAACATCAAAATGGAGCCTCTTTGAAGCACTCGTTGGCTTTGAAGGTAGCTGCACAAGAAAAATTCAAACCACAATTGAGATTAGTTATACTATATAATTTAAAATTGAATAATTAACATAAAAATCAATACACGTTGAATTATAATTGAACTCTAAAATTGAAATCTTGATTACCTGAAATATACGTCTCTTTGAAGGGTCAAGAGTCTTAGAATATACCCCTCTCAAAGAACTAACCAAACCAACTTTTGTAACGTCAATCTATGTATGTGAACAAAAACATGAAATTGATCTAAGTTAGCATATAATTGTCAGTAATAAGAACATATTTACCAAGCACAAAATAAAATAAACACATACCTCTTTAGGTTGATATTTTTTTGTATCTCCTTTAGGTGTCTCAACACCTCCTCCTTCAAGCATTCAAATACCTACTCCTTCGGGTGTTTTGGCACTTATCAACAATGACGTATAGCTCACAACCGCCTGCACATAAAAATGACAAGTACATATGAAACTACGAATCTATGTCAGTATATGCATAATCAATAAAAGATCTTATAAATTTTAATTCTATCAAATTTGAGTTCAATTACCTTTCCATTATCTAACACTATGCCTCCATAGTCTGGAGAGCGTCGTACCTTGCTCGCACTAGGTATTTCCTACAAGCAGAGAGTAAGATAAACATATAAGTTAATATATAATTTCATTATTGACAATTCAAATGACAAGAAAATATACAGTAAAAAAAAATTAAATGAGTGAGTGCAAAAATACATACTATGTGCATGTCGAGGCCAAATGAAATGGCCGTAAGGGTGCTACCAGTCACCTGTGTGAGCTCCTCCTCAGACATTAACTATTAAATAGACCATGTAAATAAATATTAGTACTTGATACTATCTCTTATTAATATTCATTTTTTTAAAAATGCAAGTTATGAATTTACACCTTAAACGTTACCTGTGTAACTACTCCAATGTCTACCTCTCTAGCAGGAGAGGACTCTGTAGGGTGTGCTCCACTCCCCTGCGTGTGATCTGCTATAATCTCCACATCCTGGATGTCATAATCAGAAGTATCTAATGGATGCTCAGGGGGTTGTACAATAGGACCCAAGCATATTTGATGGCACGTACTGCAAATATGTGGACCCGAGGAGGATTATGCAACAACACTAGATCCATCACCAAGATCACCAGACTGTGGCTGAGCTACTGAAGAAGCATGGGAAACCAAAAGACCACTCAAAGAGTGAATGTCCTGGATAGTTTGTGTGGCTGCATCCTCCGTAATATTTGAATGTTGTACTGGAGGTGGCGGAGGAAGGGGAGGACGGGGAACATATGGGCACCTAACTACTCTAGCTGCCCCTGGCCTATCCTCAGGCATACCTCTACCAACGCCCTGGAAGGGTTTAATGTCAAAGTAATTGACATGATTCCCTAACAAAAACTCAGCATATAATTTTTTAATAAAGTAAAAAGGTACATCAAGATTATTGTTGGGTGGTTTATCAAAAACCATACACCAATGATCCCAAAAGTTATCTACTATGCCCCTATGCGTGCACCATTTTATCAAAAGTTTTGGCTTGTTAACATTAACTGGCAAACCAGTGCTGGGGTTAATAAATAAAGAGGCTATTTGGGCTTTTGTTAGTTGGAGATATTTCACATCATCATAAGACAATCCACATGCATAATATTCCTTCATGGTTTCTCGCCACAAATGAAAGGCATTATGTTGGGTGGAGAGGGTTTCTACATCTGTAATTATTCTTGTCAATGTGTTTGACATTTGGGATAATCGAGGGATTTTCTTATAAACATCACAAATGCCCCTCAATTGCTCCAATTTTTCATGAATTAAGTCTTCAATTGATGGCTGCGGAGGTGGTGGAGCATTTGGCATTTCTACATTTGGATTCTCAGCTGGTGGATTTTCATTCTCAACTAGTGGAATTTGTGCATTCTCATTTTCGGCAGCCATAATTCCTAATTAAATTTAAAAAATAATTAATCTAAAATTAGACAATATAAATGAAACACTATTTTTAAATCAAAATCCATTAAAAACATTCATTTTTTAATCAAAATCTATTTTGAACTCAATTGTTTCATAAAAATTCAATCAAAAACCCTATTTTGAAAAAAAATCCACAAACAACATTCATTTTCTTATCAAGATCCATTCTCAATTCAATTTATTCATAAAAATTCAATCAAAACCCCTATTTTGAAAAAAATCCACAAAAAACATTCATTTTTTTATCAAAATCTATTATAAACTCAATTTTTTCACAAAAAATCAATCAAAAACCCTATTTTTTAAAAAAATCAACAAAAACCATATTAAATTATTCAAATCTAAATCAAAATTGAATCAAATCAAATAAAAATAAAAAACTTACCTTTCCAAATCAAATTTAGCCTAAATCGGATATCCGTTACGTGAGGAATGGATGCACTATGCGCCCGCGGGTTCTTCTCAACCGAATGACTTCAAAAAAGTGACAAAAGTTTTTAATATATGCTTTTTACAAATCGGATATCCGATTTGTAAAAGTAGGTTTGGTGTTTGCTTTGGTGACACCCGAGCCTAAGAAAAGTCAACACATTCTTTTCGCATTTTTTCGGTCGATGAAAGACGTGTTTTTTTCCTCATTGCCACTTTTTTGCCCACAATTAACCTGCACATACCCTAAATCAAAATCCTTATTTAATTAGCCTCTTATCATATTCCTCTCTTATTTGAGTTAAATAAATCCATAAATTTGAGTCAAATAGGTCACATCATCTAATCTCCTGTTAAATTAATTAACCCTTTATTGATTTAACCTCATCTCATGTCCCATCCTCTAGATAATGCAAGTTGCACATGAAAATAGATTTAATTCATTTATTAAATCTCTATTTTCCTCACAAGGCATCTTTTGGAATATTCTCTCAATTTGAATTCAAAAATTCCAAGTCAACTAGACATCCAACAAGGCAATAAATTCATCTTACATGTCCTTTGCCTTGAGCCAAGTGGCATTTATTGCATTTTCCCTTCCCTCTTGCATGTCATTTCAACAAATTTGAATTTCAAATATTGGCATTTATTGGCACAACCCCCAAATCTTGCACATCCTCCATCCATTCATAGCTTGACAAGTGGCATCATATCATTGGATGAATGTTAGTCCCACATTGCTCAAATTTGGATATTCATCCATCTTGAAAATCTATAAATGAAATGCTCATATCCTTATTTGATCATCCACAATCCAAGCATAGTTACCATGCTCAAATATCTCTTGAATTTCATCCATTATCATTGAGTCATAGCTAGGTTTTGCAGATTTTGGCTTGGAGTCTTCATTCTTCATCAACAAAGTGGATCAATCTCTTCAACATTCGAAGCTTGCATCTTAGGAATTGGGAAAGGGCCAATTTTCACATCAAATTGGCACCAATTCCCCCATGGGATCATGAGTTTGCATATTTAAATTAGGATTCAATCTAGTTTGTCATTTATATTGTGTTCTTCATTATTTTCTTCCTATTTTGAATTTGTAAATGGATTTCATGGGGAATCCTTGTTTTGGCTTGCAATATCTAACTTGAGGTGTTTATTCTCTTTGTTTTGCAGGTACCAAGGTTGGGGTTCACACATTTGGTGCTAGAAGGAGGGCTGGATATCATTATTTCTAATCTTTTCTTGAAATTTCTGCATTTTTCTTCACACACAGGAAATTCCAACGTTGGGAGCTAAGCGTCACTGTTTTGGCACTGCTTAAAACACAAACTGCACCGTTGGACTCGTCTCGCCAAAATTTTTGAATTTTAAACTCCGTCGCTGGACTCGCTGACTTGCAAAAATTTTCAAAAAAAATTTAAACTCTGACGTTGGACGCAAACTATGACGTGGGCTGAAAATTGCAACGCAGTTGAGCTCTCTGTCCTGACACAGAGCGACGCTGACTGGTAAGCGGCGCTCTAAGGGCACCGCTGGGAGCCCAAACTGCGACGCCATCACGAGTTGCGACGCCGGGAGACAGTAAAAGGGGAAAATTTAATTTTAGCACGTGCTTTTGATTTATGATTGATTTTTCCTCTATTTTTTGCTTTTTAATTTCTGTGTTTTTCCAGAATCTGACTGGTTTTTTCCTCTTTGTAGGTTGGAAATCAAAATCAAAGGAAAGAGAAGCATGAGAAGGATGTTCGTCAAATCAAAGTGTTTTTAAACACTCTAGTGTTTGTTTAACACTTCTTTAAGAATTTGTTATCTTCTCTTTCTTAGGACATTAATTTTTGTTTGGGCTTACAAAGAACATTTTCCATTTCTTGCAAAGGCTAAAACGAACCTTAGGATCACAACTTACTAGATTTTGTTTATGGGATTAACAATTGAACAAATGTCTTTCACTTTGTCATTTGGTGCTTAAAATAAACTCATATTTTTCTTTGGGGATTTAAAAAGAACAAGTGTAACTTTGTTTTTTGTGAGGGCTTACTTAAACTAAAGCCATTGAAAAAGGACATATGTACTTCTCTCGCGCTTTATAACGATCTTGAGAATCAAAAGGCCTTTTTCATGACTTTAGGGTGAGACAAAGCAATCATCTCCACACTTTGATTTGGGTTTAAAATTGAACATCTTGTGCGAGTGTGAGTGGGGAAATTGTTGTGTATATTCTCTCACCTTGTTGCCAACAAGGATTGATCAAGTTACGAATAGTATTCTTCATTCGCTTTTGTTTATCCTAGAGGGCCTGCCTTGGGGAAAAAGTACTTACCCAAGGGAATGACTCAACCAGTAACACTCTTAAGCCAAAAGTATTTCCAAACGGGATATAAATGTGGATATTGGAAGAAACGCCAATATCACACGGTTGATTCTGACAAGATGGATCCGAAAGGGGACTCTTTCCATATGGGTCAATCTCCACAAACGGAAAGTCCTTATTAAAACCCATGTGCTAGAATTTTCCAAAATCCTTTAATCTATTTCTTGGTGCAAGAACAGTCGTTCTCAAGCCACCCCACACTTTTACGGTCTTTACGGTCTTCTAGTAGAAATGTAAAACATGCCATGGGAGTTTCATGGGTGTTGATGCTTGGCTGCCCCGTATAAGTGAGTGTCGTGGAGGGGAGCCAATGGGGTCAAGCATCTAACCATTTGCTAGAGATAAGTGTAGTTGGACTTGTCCAAGTGGGAATCCAACAAATATTGTCTTACACATCCATAGGATTGTACTTATTCTTGGGTTACAAAATGCATTGCTTGATCGAAAACCTTATGGAAACAAACACTTGAACCTCATCCAAATTTCAAACCCTTCTGAAGACAAATAGAATTGATTCAATCCATATGTTATTGCTTTCCCTTGGGATTCACATCCTTAGACGTTTCTAAACATTTGATTATATCTCAATTTGTCTCCTTAAGTAAACAATAGGAAAACCATTGCCTTAAGTTCATTGAATTTCCACATAACATATCTTGTGGGGTTTGAAGAAATTAAGACATTGGACATCTTAGTTTGAAAACCTAATTGAAGAAAGTTTTTTTGGTAAAATAAATACATTAAGCAAAGCTAAGCAAAATGAACTTTCATATGTGTTGAAGACTCATAACCCCAAAAGCAAAAAATCATTGGTTAGAAATCCAAAAATGAATGTTCAAATGAAATCATTTCTTGGTCACAAAGGTCTTTAGGAAGCATTTGCATGCTCTTCAATACCTAGGTCTAGGAAAACAAAGTATCCCTTTTAGATTCATCTTAGGATCAAATCAAATCAAAACCTTTTTCATCCATTCTCCGAAACACATCAAAACAAAATTCATCTCACCATCACCTTTTGGAAAATCTTGAAATCATCCTTAATACTAGGCTTTGTGGCAAAATCAAAATCATCAAAATCATTAAGACTAAATCCTTGAAAACATTATCAAAATCACATTTGGCTAGTATGTGTAGATGCATCCTTTTGCATATGCTTAATCAAAGTTATCCAAATCATCTTGTCTAGCTTAGTATGTGTTGATGAATCCTTCTTCATATACTTAGTGAAGCAATCATCTTGTTTGAATAGGTGTGGGTAGATGCATCCTTCTCCTTGCACATATTCAAATCATCATCCTTTGAAAAAAGTTATCCCTTAGATAATCATCCGACATCTTAGGGTATTTTTGTTCAAAAATCCAAATCAAAAAATCAAAATCAAAATCAAAATCAAAATCAAAATCAAGGACGAAATCTCAAAACCAAAAACAAAATCAAAATCAAAATCTGTAAGTCCTAAAAGCCTAGTATCTCATTAAAGATTTATCAAAAGCTAAAGACATCCATATCATCCATCCCTAAACAACATCATCATCATCACCTTTGATCCTCAAGGCATCCTAAAACTTTCTACTTTGGGGCATAAAATAAAGATTGATCCAAAGAATCAAGAGATTCATTTCCCATATTCTCGAAGATTGATCCTTGTTTTATGGTTCTAACTAGATCTCAATACAAGAAGAGTATGGAAGCCAACAAACAAACACCCTCTTCAAGCGATCTTAGCCAAAAAAACATAGAAATGAATCCCACTGAATCAAGTAATCCGTTGACCCTCTCATCATCACAAAATCCACAAGAAGAAAACCAAGGAGAGAACCTTACTTTTGGAATGTCTCGTGAAGAAATGACTGAAATGCTCCAAAATCCGGACAACCATAGAATCATCAACACCATGATGAGACTTAACCCTTTGTTATACATGCTTGAGCTAGCAAAGCAAGGGGCAAAGTTACCTTCGGATTTTGATGTGAGTACCATAGTAGAAGCATATTTTCCGCCAATCTCATCCACCATCCCCATTTCATCTACACCCCCATCCCAAAACATCACGCAAAACATTCTACAAATCACAACATCGTTGGCTCCAACCCAACCCAATGTTAGCAAGGGAAATACATTTCTCAATGCTCTTCAAGCACATCCCCTTGTTAATAATCAAAATTTGGATGCAAACACCACCTTGGAACAAAACATACCCCAAAACCCATTACACAAAAATGTTCCTCTCACTTTCCATCACGATCCATCATCATCATTTTTTCACACAACACCTCAAACCCATCTTCTTACGAATTCACAAGAAGAGGGAGATATGTTCGGACCAGGGGGCATCTTCGATACCACAACACAACAACTCACACCCCTTACATTTCCACCACTTCCACCATTACCATTATCATCCACACCACTCCTTGGTTTAGGGCTTCCCCCTCTACCAAATATCAATCAAACCACTATCCCAAATATCAATCAAAGCATTACACCAAACACTCAAAATTTTTCGTTGATATCGCAACAACAAACGACAAACACACAAGCAATTGCAACATCATCAAACATCCCCTTAGCATCACAAAGCATGGTCTCTCAAGGACCAATCACATCAACAACACCATCCATCACTCAAAACACCAACACGACATTATCAAACACCATCCCAAATCCACCACCACCTCCACCACCTCCAACTTTCACCACATCAAACCAATACGATGCAGCATTGCAAGCTACTTTCCAAAGAGGATACCAACAAGTTCAGAAACAAAAAGCCAAACAATTAGCTGCTCAACAAGTTGCGTAAGCTGTCCAAGCATCCCAAGTCGTCTTACAAGCGCAACAAGCCCAAGCGTTATTGCAACAACAACAAAGACAAGCTGTTGAAGCTGCACAAGCCACACAAGCATTGCAAGCACAAAGGGCAGCTCAAGCACAACTTTTATTACAGCAACAAGCAGTACAAGCACAATCAGCACAAGCGCAAGCTCAAGCACAAACCCAATATCAGGCACAACAAGCTCAATATCAAGCACAACTTCTTGCACAAAGACAAGAAGCATAATTGCAGGCATATCAACAAGCATTAAAGCAATACCAAGAGCAGCAAGAAGCAACACAATTAGCAGCCCAAAAACAAGCATTGTTGGAACAACAACAAGCACAAAAACAAGCATTGTTGGAACAGCAACAAGCGCAACAACAACAAGATCAACAACAAGCGTTGTTCATACAAAAGTAGGTGGAAGCCTACCTCACTCACCAAAACCTGCAGTTAACATCAAACAACGCACCAACCCACCCACCCATCCAACCCATGATTCAAACACCCCAAAACACTTTCATTCCACCCCCTGATCCACAAAATGATGTGACGACACAACTCAGGTTGCTCTCACAACAAGTGCTCGACCTTCAATCAGGGCGAACAACCAAAACACCAAGCAACTTGTGTCCCTATCCATTTGATAGGAGTCTAGAGATGAAACCATTCCCTAAGGGATTTGAAATCCCCAAATTTGACAAATATCGAGGGATGGGAAACCATGAAGATCACATCAGGGAATTCCAGGTTCATTGCATGGAGGTCGCATATGACGATACTTATCTAATGCGACTATTTCCTAGGAGCTTGGCAAGCCTCACTATAGAATGGTTCTCTCACTTACCTTCAGGCATTAGAACATTCCAAGAAATTACGGACACATTCATAAGAAATTATGCATGCAACATTGCAATGGATGTTAGTCTCGAAGAACTCTACGCTCTAAAACAAGGAAAGGGTGAGTCATTCGCCTCATTCCTGCAACGATGGTGATCCAAGGCCAATCAGAGCAAGTGGACCATGCCAAAAGAACAAAAAAATTTCACCATCATAGCCAACCTTGAAGGACGCTTGGCATTTCATCTCAAGGTTCAGGGCATCACCACATATGAGCAATTGATCTCCAAAGCGCTCATCATCGAAAGAGCCCTTGTGATCCAACCTGCGGAATCAACATCATATCACGAACAACAAAATAACCACCCACCATCCAATTAAAATTATAAACCTTGCACATGGGAAAGGAACAAAAACATCACTAATGATGGCGTCGTCGATGCCAAGGTGGTCATTAGTGGTCCACGCCAAAATACACCCGCACCACAAATCCAAACACAACGCCAAAACCACCATTACACAACACACCAACCCAACAACAATCCAACCATCAATAATCTCATTGACCAAAGGGGACCACCACAACGTAAAAGTTATCCAAAACGAAAATACACCATTTTGGGAGAACCCCTTGAAGACATAATGAAAAAGTTGATCGACGAAAAACTCATCAAGCCCCTACATTTGAGAATTACCAAGAACCCAATGTCAAACCTCCTTGGTATAATGAGAATCAAATTTGCAAATTTCATAAAATCAAAAGTCATACCACAAATAGCTGCATGAGACTCAAAAACATCATCCAAGATCTCATCGATAAGAAAATCATAAACGTGGAACAACCTACAGGAAATCAGGATCTTAAAATCTACACGAATCTGATGCTGAATCATGGAAACAAAGGGAATAAAAATGATAAAGGGAAAGGAACCCACTCAAACGTAAATCATGTGTATGAATCAGTCGTTTCCTCCCTAAATGAAGACTACATGATCATCACCATCAAGGGTTCCCATGTCGAAGATTGTGGAGTCACCACAAGAGGCGGCAAAGTCACCATTGCAGGATCATCCCAACCAAATAGGGTCCCTTCATCTAGATCCATTCATAATGGCTATAATGTCTTAGATCAACTCAAGAGAACACCAGCACACATCTCCATCATGGAGTTGTTAAAAATCTCATCTGCACATAAAAATATCCTCGAGGAAGCATTAGCCTCATCCACTATCCCCGCAGATCTCGATGCGGAGAAATTCCAAGCTATGGTCAGAAATATCATAACGCCTAACCTCCTTACATTTTCTAACCAATATTTCCCCACCCAACCATCTCACAACCGTGCACTTCACTTGGAAGACATTGTACACAAGAGCAAAATAAAAAGGGTCTTGGTAGATGGAGGTGCGGGTTTGAACATTTGTTCTCTCAGCCTCATCAAGCAGTTGAAAATATCAGAAGATTCCATCGACAAAGGAAAAGGCATCAAGATAAGAGCATATAATGACCAAGAAAGAGTGTCTCAGGGAATGATTAAACTCCCTATTCAAGTAGGGCTGACCCTCATGGAAACCACATTGTCAGGTCTTGGACCTTGACTTGCCATATAATATCCTCAATGTGAAATTTACACATAATGGATAAGAGGTTACTGTCCATGGAGATCCCGAACCTTTCTCGTATTGCAAAAATCTTGAAGCAAAGTATTAAAAAATCTCCCAAGTTCCAAAAAATGATGAGGGCCTATCCACACCATACATCGACCCTGCCACTCTCAAGGTTCACTCGGGCGATAGGAGACACCCACCATTCTCCCCACGGTATTCCACCATCTCTGACATCAAGCTCATCATCCAGGAGGATGGTTGTGGAAGCTACAAACTCCCTAACAATGTTTTTGTGATAGGAGAGTTACCACAATCTCCTAGATCACGGGGACGTCCACAAGAAAATCAATCTTCCACATCACAAACGTTTCCTGAAGATTATCCTGAATTCACAAGATGGGGAGACCTCGGCCATGAGGTTATTGAAGCAAATCCATCACACATGCTCTATCAAGATGAAAGACCAATACTAGATTTACCAATGGATAATAGAAGCAAGGCTCTACAAATGATGCTTGCAATGGGCTACGATAGAAACCAAAGACTTGGACAAAACAATAATGGGCTCATAATACCTATCATACCAGAGACGCGATCGATAACAAATCTTCGCCTTGGATGTACCCCTTCGAGTATAACCATACATGGCCAAAGTCCTCTGGTTAGAATGGTTAATATTTCTCCTCAGCCAATAGCAGCAGAAGTACGCTCATCAACATCCATAGGTAGAGACATAATAACTTTATAACTGAGGCCTATAATAGTAGCGATGATGGGGACCCCATATCCAATCTACCTAAGTTATTTTAGGATATCACCCTTTGCATCATTAGTACCTTATCTTTCGAATCTAATCATCAAAATCATGAGATCCGCCTAGTCTACCCCCAACTGATCGACTATGACCAACGAGGACCACCAGTTCTTGATACATTCAAAAATGACGAGGCACTCTTAGAATTCATGGGATTACAGGACAACATTCTAGAAGGGGATCACAAAGCAGGGTTTATAATGGAGTTGGACACACATGCCTATTACGGGGAAATGATTGAACTTCTCACAATGCAAAAGTGCTGAGAAACCATATCAATATCCAAGTCCTTGAGTGGAAAACCACCTATGGGCACCTCCGACAAGAAAAGTAAAAAGAAAGGACGATCTGAATGGTGAAAACCTCTCAAGGCTACCTAGGATGAAGGATTCAATCTCCTTAACAACTATTCATCGTGAAAAGTCAGCGTAAAGGCCTTGGCTGAAAAAATGCAGTAATCCAAATAACCTAGGAACAGAGGGGAGACCCTGCGATATCATATATTCTTTATGGAATCACTATTATCAAGAGCAAGAATCATGCACAAGATTCCTATGTAAGGAAAGACAACAAACTTCACATGGAGTTATGCTGACATGCCAGACCGATCCAAAGATTGCGTTCATCACTTAGCAGTATCCGTAAGAAAACCGATCAAAGTAAAAGTCAAAAATGCATCCTAAAATCGCTTTCACACAAATGGAGCTCAAAAAGTTGCTAGATGCAAGATTTATCCAACCAATTGATTATCCAAAATGGGTATCAAATTTGGTACCTATTTCAAAACCTGATGGAGCCATTAGAATTTGTATGGACTTCATAGATTTGAACAAGGCATGTCTCTAAGGATGATTTCCCCGTCACCAACATCGACATGATAGTAGATATGATGTTAGGGCAGCTTAGATGTTACTACTAATGAATGATTTTAGGATACAACCAGATCATGATAGCAAAAGAGGATCAACATAAGATGACTTTTACTTGTCCATGGGGGACCTACTGCTGGAACATGATGCCATTCGGCCTAAAGAACGCAGGAGCAACATACCAAAGGGCCATGACGTTGATATTCCAAGGCATGATTCATAAAAAAGTCGAAGACTATGTTGACAACATTCTAGCGAAGTCAAGAAAAAGACAAGATCATATAACAACCCTCAGTGCTATCTTTGACAGACTAGAGGAATACAAAGTTAGACTAAATCCTACGAAGTGTGTCTTTGGTGTACAATCAAGTAAATTGCTAGGATACATAGTGTCCATGAGGGGTGTCGAGGTGGATCCGACAAAGGTGAAAGAAATCCTCGAGATGGAAGCACTGAAGACATTAAAACAACTGAGAGGTCTCCAAGGTAGACTTCAATCCATCATAAGGTTCATAGCACAATTGGCAGACAAGCAGAACCCATACTCTCACCTACTCCACAAGGGGGTAGCATACAAATGGGAAACAAAGTGCGAAGAGGCATTTAACAAAATCAAGGAATATCTACTCACACCACCAGTCTTAATGCCACCCATCCCAAAGAAGCCATTGATCTTATATGTGTCAGCAACAACAGTAGTCCTTGGGGCTCTCTTGGCTCAGCATGATGAAAATGGAATGGAGAGGGCTATCTACTATATCAGTAGGACAATGGTCGGTCATGAGCTAAACTACTCATTGATCGAGAAAGCATGCATTGCAGTAGTGTTTGCATCACAAAAATTCAGACATTACATGTTGGCACACAAGATAAAGCTCATTGCCAAAATTGACCCCCTCAAGTATCTCTTATCAGAGGCAATGCTCACGGGAAGAAAGGAAAAATGGGTAATGATATTATCAGAATATGACATCGAGTATGTGGAGAGAAAAGCAATTGGCGGGTCGTTATCATGGGATCAACTACAGGCGCACCTATTTATTCTGAGAATCCTCTTGTCTCAAAGTTTCCAGATGAATCCATTTTTAACCTCAAAGTAGCAGACCACTAGAAACTATACTTCGATGGTTCATACACGCAACACGGATCAAGAGCCGGTATCTTCTTCATCACTCCATAGGGGAATTGCATACCAAGATCATACAAATTGGTGTTTCCTTGCACTAATAACATTACAGAATACGAGGCCTTAACCATAGGTCTCAAGATAGAAGTGCAATGGAATATCATAGCTCTCAAAGTCTACAGAGACTCTCAGTTGATCATAATTCAAGTCAATAATGAATATCAAGCAAAGGATGATAAGCTCACTCCATACAAGAAATTGGTGGAGACTCTCAAAGAATCTTTCATTGAAATAACATTTGAGCAGATTCCTAGAACCAACAATAGAGCAGCAGACACTATGGCGACAATTGGATCCTTGTTGAATATCCCCAACAACATTCTAAAATATGAATTCTTGATTGAGTAGCTTCTCATTCTCGCATTCGACGTACTAGAATCAGAATTTGTGTGCGAAATTGTTGGTCTGAGTGATCCTTGGTACCATGACATCTACACATATCTTCGGATAGGAATCATACCCGCTGACCTGCCATCAAACTTAAAATGAACCTTTATTAAAAAGGCATCCAGATTTGTCATCCTAGGTGATACCTTATACCGTAGAAGCATAGAAGGTACCTTGCTACGCTGCCTAAACGTTGAGGAGGCATTAACTGCTCTAACTGAGGTACACAACGGTATCTTTGGTTTGCACTCGAGTGGAATGATCATCACTAAGAAAATGCTGAGGATGGGGTATTATTGGCCCACGATGGAAAGAGAAGCACATGATCATGCTAGAAGGTGTCTACAATGTCAGCAGCATGGGGACCTCATCCATGCTCCAGCTCAAGAGCTTCATCCTATTATCACACCATGGCCCTTTTCGCAGTGGGGACTCACCCTACTAAAAATCTCACCCACTTCATCCAATGGCCACAAATTCATCATAACTTAAATCAGCATCACAAAGTGGGTGGTGCTCATACCCATGACATACATCACTAGAAGCAGATCTCAAAATCATCTTGAACTATCTCATCGCTTGATGGTGTCCTGCTGCCATTATCTCTTTATATCGGGACACCATTCAAGAACCAAGAGGGTTCACGACTTCAGTGAAATTCAAAATCCAAAGACTGAATTCTCCAATTCTATACTATCCCCAAGGTACCGGCCAAGGTGTGGTTACAACAAAACCATTCTCAAATCCTCAAGAAATACACGATGTGTGTCATGACCTGGGTATTCATGAAATTAATCCCGCTTCAGTTTATTCCAACTAACATCCGCACACCCACCGTGCCACCCCATTCCTCCTTGGTTTATGGATCAAGTGGTTCTCCTATTGAGATCGAGCTCCCATCCTCAAGATATCACAAAACCTCATCAAGGCATAAAGAGTATCGGTATCAAGACTAAATGAGCCGGATAATGGATCTAGAGATGAGTAGATGTTTTGAAATCATTTACAATTCTATCATAATAGAATCAAATGAGCTACAATAACAGAAAATCAAGGTGGATTCTCCAAGTTGGAGAATCGGTCTTAAAATAGTAATCAAGAATGTCCCCAAACCTAAGCAACAACAAAGGAAAATTTGAACCCAATTATTGGGACCGCTCATCATGCTATTAAAGGCAAATCAAGGCATATCAGTCACCACCCGAAGGGAACCCCACAGAGCCCATGAATAGCTCCCATCTCAAAAAAGTTTTATGCTTAAATCTTTCGAGGTATAGAACCAAAAATCCAAAAAAAAATAAGAAAGTCCTGAAAATTGTCACTTACGTAAAACCTGAAAACAATGCCTTGGTGACAAAATAAAAAATCAAAAAAGCAAAAAATCCAAAAAAAAAAGAAAAAGGATAAAGAAAAAAATCGTCCTCTAGTGAAAACCACTTTGGTGGCACTTTGGGCAAGTACCTCAGTGAAAACCTAGTAAATAGGCACCTTACATAAATAAGCACCTTCCATCCACCAGGATCTTTGTGGCTTGTTCAGCATCATCCCTTCATTTCACTTCCATCATCCATCGCATTCAGGTCTCCATCCATCACTCATCCACTTGCACCTGCACCATAGCTTGGTCATGTTTTCGTATCATGATCCCTCCTAGTACTACTTGGCCCATCCTCAAGGTCAGTTTGTCCTACCTTTATCGGAGTAGTCTATTGCATCATGCTAGGGGCACATTTTTATCAGATTGGATTCATCTATGTTCTTAAGATCCTCAAATCAGAAAATCCAAAAACATCATAAAATCAAAAAATCCAAAAACATCAAAACATATCAAAATCCAAAAACAGGGCAAAAAGTCATTCAAAAATTCAAAAACAGAGTCATCTTGTCGAACTACGTCATCTTTGAGCTTAAACATAGGCAAGGTTGATCTTTGATCATCCCCCAAGACATTTAGGTCAGTCCTATAGGAGTCTGTCATAATAAACTGACATCTCATCATGTATATCATCATCTGTAAATGGGTCAAGTCACCAGTCAAACTACGTGGTCTCTGTGTATATAATGTAGGCAAGGCTAATCTATTGATCAGCCCCCAAGGCCCCTAGGATAGGCCTTTAGGTTAGTTTCTTGGTCAAAATCTCAAAAAATCCCAAAAACATTTGAAAAATCGAAAATCAAAACATTTGTAAAAACCTTGAAAAATACCAAAAATAGCCTAAAAAATGTTGAAAAACATCAAAAACATCCAAATATTTAAAAAAATCCATCCGCCTCATCTCACTTACACCCGCAATAACACCACTCATAATAAACTAATCATCATCATCAACCTTTGGTGAAACAGGTAGAAACAAGTCTGGCAGGTTAAAAGTAAAACTCAAAAGCGTCAAGTCTGAAGTCTAAGTCAGTACGTAAGCAAGTTGGTCATCTCTTGGTATCGGAAACTCATCATCTAAATTGGTCCCATATCAATCACCCCTTAGAACACTTTGGGTAAACGAAATGATGTGACGCCATCCACTAACATGTCCTAGGATGAATCCTTCCTACAATGGGCATTATCTTTTGGCAATAAGTTTCGGTTATCATCCTTAGAAAACACATCCTTTTTCCGTTAACGGTATTGAAGAGCATCAGTTTGTTTGTGTACTTGGTCTTTTTCTTTTGACTTATCTTTTTGCGCTCAGTCCAAGGACCTCTCAATGATATACAAACAAAGGATTTAGAGAATAGAATAAGCAACATCATTATCTTTTGTCTCATATGTTGTTGGACGTTTTGTAATATAATCATCAATACTAAGCTTTGTTAGGTATGTATGGAAGAGGTCTAGGGAAAATTGTTGACTATTACAGTGATAGGTTTACCTTTCCATGTCTTGGTCTGAGATGTTTGAAATTTCTGAAGTGCATCCTAGCAAGGTTTCCGTATGTTAGGTGTGAACAAGATTACTCCTATCTGATTGTCGAGTCAAAGTCCATCACACTAAGTACCATGCCATCCTAGTTTTCTATACCTTGATGCATTGTACCATGTGTGTTATCAAACATAAGAAAATTTGGCCCTTTGAAAATCCCAATTCCTTGGCAAGTAATCATCATCATCATCATTTGCATTTGCATCATCTTGTGTCTTTTTGAAATGACTTCTTATTTTCTTAGTGACTGCACTAACAAGTTACTATAATAGTTGATCATCATCACCATCATCATCATCGATCCTGCACCCACAAATCATTAGCATATGGCATAAACAGGTCATATAGGAAACATACACATTGCATTTAATCTCATAAAAATGCTTCATAAATAGGTGCATCCATGTCATTGCATTTCACCCATTACATTGCATCTCATGACATTATATCAATCATTGCATAAACATTCATTTGCATTTCATGACCATTTCATATTACCATCTAAATCATTACATAGCATGAACAAAAGCATTCCATGATCATTTTTGCATAATCATACGCAATAGGTATATAAGCATTTAATTCATTAGGCATACATTCTTGCATAACATAAATGACATCATCTCACCACTTTACATTACATATCATTTCATCACATACATCATCATTTATTATGTTTAGGATAATAATATTTGTTATTCTAAGCATCGTAAATAAAACCATTTCATCATGCATTAAAACCATCACATTTGCATTATCATATCAAATCATCACATTATCATAAATAGATTATCACATTTGCATATCATAGGTTAGCATAATATAGATCTGTTAGTCATAATCATAATGCATACATCATTAGAAATAAATGCATCCATAGGACATCACTGCAAAGCATATAGAAATAAGCCATCCATGCATAAAGGAGAACACAGTACATCGCATCAAAATCGGCTCATATATATCATCAATCATGTCACTATCATAGTACAAAGAATAAATCGGTTCACCGTACATATATGACAATTAGTACAAAACGCCCATCGGGCTATCAAAAATGAGCCCCATAAGGCAAAAAAATATACATGTAACATCTCGATCAGGCTCGGTCCTTGTGAATGCTGCCCTCACCCCTGTCACCATGACCCTCGCTAGTCTTCGATGGCTCAAGCCTTTCACTGGGACCCACTCACTGGTACAAATTCTCATGATAGGCCCGCTTGTGTACTCTACCTCTCAATGGCATCCTCCCAGAGGACCAAGACTGCACCGCACTCGTGAGGGAGGGAGAGGTCGCCATACTGACATTTGTTGTCTATGCCTAGCTTTTGTAGCTACTTGAAGCTCGTAGAGCCCGTCTCTCTCGCTTATATAGCCTCAACTCTACTAGCTGCTCTCTGGCCTCACCTGCCCTCCACCGCTGCTCAACTCACTGCACGGCACCAAGCATCCCAACCGCCCCGCTTCATCCTTGTGGCTTCTGCACTGTGGGCTACATCGCGGGAATCCCCATCCTCACCCCTACTGCGGGTGGTGGACCGGCAGTTCCCATTGTTGATCCCCGTGACATGGACATTCCCCTCAATTGGTGGAACGAGGAGGTACACCCGGGGATCCTTGCCGGAATCTCAACCTCGGTCCTGCCCCCACCCTCTCCCTACCCTCCTGGACTGCACCTCGGATCCTCACCATTACTCCAACCAAGGAGGTTCAAAGCAGTCCCAGGGCCCCAGTAGCACTGGACTGCTAGGCTCACCTAAGCTCACCTGGCCGCCACCAAGTGTCAAGCACACCCACTGGTTGGGAATACCATGTCCCCATGATACCTCTATCATACTGCGAGCAAAGACGACTACATAGTCATCATTAGGTCGATCCTGCGGCTCTTTGAACTGACGCTATACGCGCCTAAGCAAGTGCCTCTCAATCATCGTATGCTCTTGCCCCTGCATGTATCAGTCCTAGCAGCAATAAAAGAGCTGATCGGCATCATCGACCCATCTAGGCTGACCAAGGTACGGTCTCCAAGTGAATACAAGCATCTCATCCAAGACCCGCCTCCAGTGGGGGATCCTGTGCTCACCAATGTGTGTAAAGGACACACCACCTCTGTATCGTGCCATGAGGGCATCCTCTACCCCCATCAAAACTGGAATGACACATGGTCATAGCACAGAAATGTGCTCCCATGCCCAGACGTGAAGTAAAGTCACTCCCGCCCCTAGCGCTCTGTCGTCCATATAAATATACTCGTGCAAGTATTTGTAGAGCGAGGCGAGAAGTACAGGCCCCCATGTGAAGTGAACAGGCCTATCTCGGACCATCCGCTCCCAACAATACCCCCAGCCAGGACTGAAATATCACCCTCGTCGGTTTGGGGCAACGAGACTTGAAATAATAGCTGCAACTGCCTAGCAGTAGGGAGGTGCTATGACCTTGTATCTCTCCAGCTCAATCTGCCCCTCGCAGTAGATGATGTCTCGTGTGGCAAGGACTCTTGTGCAGGCCTCACGTCCCTCATCCATATCGAAGATCACTCATTGGCCATGAATAGGCAATCGTAAAATGTGCCAAACGTCCTCTAGAGTGATGGTGGCCTCACCAGTGGGAAGATGAAATGACGATGTCTCGTTGTGCCATCTCTCGGCCAACGCTGATAGCATCCCTAAGTGAGTACGCACAGGTGTCGTGTACGTAATGTTCCATAATCCCGTAGTTCCCAGTCGATCTTGGTCCTTGTTGCTCAGGTCTTATAAGACGCTAGCTAAGTCTCGCAACCGGTGCTCTCGAGAGTAGAGCTCCCTCGCCGCATCCTGCATCAAGAAAAGTCATCGTGTTAAAATTTTTGAAAAATTTATGGTCAAACGCTCTAAGCTCGTCCCTAGCGGCACAATTTGTGATGGCATCATAGTTTGATTTTACTCAAACTCTGACAGTCGAGCCCTAAAAATTGCAAAATGGCGCCATTGTGGCGCAATTTCTCCTCCAGCGTCACAATTTGCATGAAAAGGGTGCCGCCGCTGTGCACTTTACCCAAACCGACCCGCTGAGCCCGAGCCCAGTGTCGGAGTTTATAAACTCCGAACTACACCGATGTGGCGTAAAACGGCCTGGCGAGGCATAGTTTAAATGCCGAGCGGCGCTATATGCGCCGCTAGAGGTGAGCTCCCCTTTTAAAGCAGTAATTAATGCATTAAATGAAAAGACGAAGCTTCAATAAGGGTCACATACGGGGGCCCCAATGCCAGGTGGCCATTGGTAGGTCTGAACTCGATCAGTGATGTGCAGAGGAAGTTGTCGTTGTACCATATCGTCGGAGGGTCAGAGCTCAAATCTCAAGATTGCTAGAGGTGTGTGAAAATGACTTGAAAGTGACCCCTCAGGCCCCTTTTAAGCCTAAGAATTAGGGTTTTTTAACCCTAAATGGTTGTTATGCTAGGGTTTTGGACCCCTAAACTTGTTTTTGTCTATTTGAGGTTTGTTTTTCATTGATTTATTGCGTTTAGACACGTTTTTAGCCTCCCGGAGCCCTTTCAGACTAGTCGGGCACTTTGTCACCTTTTTTCGCGAGATCACCCAAAAAATTAAAATTTTCGTCTGATCTGTCGAGGGGGCATCATAATGGTATGTTTCCTCTATCCATGCAGCAGTGGGGCAAGTTTTTAAAATATTGAAATTTTTTTGGCTTTGATCGAGATCAGTTATTCTTTGAACCAATGCAACAAGTGCATTGCTTCAAAGAGGGGAAAAATGTAGACACGTAAAATATACTGATTGACATTGTGCATATGATCCTGACTTACTAACATTGTTTCTTCCTGAATCATCCCTCGGTCTAACCATTTAATCAAACTCCCCTATCTAATTAAATTCATCAATATTCCACTCTTGACTAAATAAATCATTTTATCTAATCAAGTCAATCTCTTCTGTTAATTAAATCAATTCACCTGATCTAATTATCCCTATTTAATTAAATAATTAATTTATTTGATTAAATCTCTAAATTTTGTCCATTAAATTAAATAAATTAAAACCTTATTCGATTTAATCTAGCACCATCCCTTTTAATTAAATAAATCAAAATCCTTATTTAATTAGCCTCTTATCATATTCCTCTCTTATTTGAGTTAAATAAATCCATAAATTTGAGTCAAATAGGTCACATCATCTAATCTCTTGTTAAATTAATTAACCCTTGATTAATTTAACCTCATCTCATGTCCCATCCTCTAGATAATGCAAGTTGCACATGAAAATAGATTTAATTCATTTATTAAATCTCTATTTTTGTCACAAGGCATCTTTTGGAATATTCTCTCAATTTGAATTCAAAAATTCTAAGTCAACATGTACATCCAATAGGCCATAAATTCATCTTACATGTCCTTTGCCTTGAGCCAAGTGGCATTTATTGCATTTTCCCTTCCCTCTTGCATGTCATTTCAACAAATTTGAATTTCAAATATTGGCATTTATTGGCACAACCCCCAAATCTTGCACATCCTCCATCCATTCATAGCTTGACAAGTGGCATCATATCATTGGATGAATGTTAGTCCCACATTGCTCAAATTTGGACATTCATCCATCTTGAAAATATATAAATGAAATGCTCATATCCTCATTTGATCATCCACAATCCAAGCAAAGTTACCATGCTCAAATATCTCTTGAATTTCATCCATTATCATTGAGTCATAGCTAGGTTTTGCAAATTTTTGGCTTGGAGTCTTCATTCTTCATCAACAAAGTGGATCGATCTCTTCAACATTTGAAGCTTGCATCTTAGGACGTGTTGGCCATTGCATCGGTGACCATCCCATGGACCGCGAGTTTGTATTGTTTTCCGGGGCCTGGGGTTCCAATTCCTGCTTCATTCATTTTATGCATTGTGTCTCCTTTCATTGTTTTCCTTCCCGAGTTTCAAGAGCCTGAAATGGATACTCCTGGCGTGGTCCCTTTGTTTTTGCCTTTCAAATGAGTTCAATCCGAGGTGTTTGCTCCCTTGAGTTGCGCCTGGCGTCGGGGTTCGTACACAGTTTCTGCAAAACCGCACTGCATTCTGTGTTTATAAATTGAGCTGGCATCTATTTCCACGCTTCATGCTTCTGCGTACCAGAAAGCCGAGTGATATGTTATTTATTATTGGCGGGAAAGGTATGATTTCTAAATCCGTAAAACACGTAAACTTGCTGCTAAATTTGAAATGAAATATCTTGGTGCAACTAGGCACATTCTTGGGATGGAAATTAAAAGAGATAGAGTGAGCATAAATATATGGCTTGGCCAAAGTAATTATGTCAATTCAATTTTATAGAGATTTAACATGTAGGATTGTAGACCATTGTGTGTTCCCCTTTCAGTTAAAGAACAAATTTATCTATTTGAGATTGTCCAATGGATCCTGTTACCCAATTTTCACCTACAGGCTCAATTAGGCAAGGCGAAATTGTGTTCAGATGTTCAAGGAGGCCAAATGGGACATTTGCATAAGGGATTAGATCACACATCGGATGCTATTTCACAGGGAGGTCCATTGGAAAGCATGTCTTGGTTAGATCTGGCACAAAACTCATCAAAGAAGAAGGCCCAAAAGACCCTCTTACCGGGTTTTGCCGACCGGCAAGCAGGTTCTATTTGTTCCAATACGCTGATCGCAGCTTTATGTATCTCTCCTCACTGAAGGAGGTGCATAACGCACGCTATACCCCACCGCATCGCGATCGTGAGAAGTGGGAGCGAGTGTTCTCACGCTAGCGTCCGGGGCCGACATAGTGTGAGTCTTATAGCTGACTAACGGTGGTCCTCAACAAAATGGAGCCTGGAAGCAAAGGAATTAGAGTCGCCAGGATGTCCTCGGGCGAAAAGCGTTTATGCGGTCCCCTACTGATAGCGGTGGGTCCTCGATATAGGTTTTTCCTTCGGCAAGAGGTTCGAATTCGTTGAAAAAGTCTCAATCGACAGGTCGCAGCTGGAAAGCAGCGAGAGCTCACGTAGCGCGAGAAAAGCGTCATCAAAGTGGATGGTGCCGCAATGGCTTCTACCATGCCAACATGTTGTGTGCCTTTGGTGTAACGTAAAGAGCTCGATGTGATGTCTCGGCGAAGCATGAAGTCCTGCCGAAGCGGTCTCAACTCGCCGAAAGTTTTTGCCTTCGACATGAGGTCTCGCCAAATGACGAGGGTCCTGCCAATAGGGGATGTCTTCGATATAACATTTTGAGGTCGAGGAGAGGTCTCCACGACCTGATAGTCTCCCCGACAATGAGATGAGTTCATCGAAGGATATTTCCTTCGACAATAGGTCTTCCCGAAAGCAATTGTCTCGGTGACTACTGTGGATATTGGTATGACTTTTTTCTTTCGCTATGAGGTCCTGCTAAGAGTAGGGTCTTACTGAAATGATTTAAGCTCGGGGAGAACAAGGTGTGTTCTCCACGAGGTCTTGCCGATAAAGAAAGGTCTCCCCGAAAGCAAGCTGAGCTTGCCAAGAGTTGAAGACTTTGGTGTGAGGTCTCACCGACAGGGCGAAGTATCCCTGAATTGAAGCAAGTTCCCCAGAAAGGAAAGTATTTTTGGTGCGAGCTCTTCTTGACTTGTTAGTGTCTCACTGAAGGAAGTGTTGTGCTCGAGGAAGGATGGTGGTCTTGGCGTGAGGTCTCACCGGCCAAGGAATGTCTCCCCGACTGAAGAGATAGCAAAGGTCTCGCTGAGAGGAATGGATATTGGTGCAATGCCTCGCCGATAGCTTAGAGCCTCCCCGAAATGAAAGAGTTCGCCGAAGGAAAAGGAATTCTAGGTGATGTCTTGGCGAACGAAGGCGGTCCTACCGACAGATGATGAAACAAGCTCGCCGAAGTATTTTTCCTTCGGCAAGAGGTCTCACCGACCAACAGGGAGTCTCATTGAATGAAATGATAGGAGCTTGGAGAGAATGGGGCTACTCTCCAAAAGGTCTTGCCGAAGGGTGAAGGTCTCAACGATGAAAGAGATATCTGTATGACTCCTAAGGGCTCGCTGTAACATCTTTCTGAAAGTGATATGTCTTGCCGATGTTCTGGGCAATGACAAAGGCAATGTCGATAGGACTTTTTCTACTCAACATAAGGTCTCACCGACAGATGCATGCTATGTCGATAACAGCTGAAGAGTCTAATTGCATCAAAGAGACATGATAAGTGTCTCACCGACATGCGATTCTAAGGGAGCGACCTTTAACTGACTGGAAATCTACGTGGCATGAAATGCAACCAATCAGAGAGGGCCAAAGGGGAACCATGAGTTGTTTGACTGTTCGACTTTCCCCTATAAACAAGGTCCACAGAGCATAACGATCTACTTGAAGATCGAAGGTGATCAGTCATCTCGGTGAGCATGGTGTTTGAATCTAAAAGGGCAGGTCAGATGTTGCTTCTCGAAGACGCTCGACTTGAAGAAATATCTAGAATGATAATCAGGCAGAAAGGATGAAACCATGAGTCACAAGGACAACTAGGATGTCGGCTGGTAAAGAAGATTCAAAGATGGACACGAGGACTAGAAGTTAATGCTGCAAAAAGATCTGAAGGCTTCTCCTAAGGGCGATCTTTCACATTGACATGGACAGCAAGGGTCCAATCGAACACAGCATTAACTTCATTCAAAAAGATCTAAGGGAGATTTTTCTGAAGACAAATATTTCATAAACCCTAAGGGGGCCGACACACTTTTGTATATAAGGCGTTTTTCCTCTTTGTAAAGGAGTTCTCCTAATGCTTTTCGAAAGTCTGTGACTTTTGCAGTCCTTTCTAAGATTAGCAAAATTTTGTAACTCATTTTGGAACATGTTATATAAGACTTACCTTGGTTACCATTGATGGTTCACTCTTTTCCTTCTGGTTCTTGTGAAGTATTGTGCATTTTTAAGTGATTCATCAAGCTACTTAGTGAAATATTTCTTTTCCTTATAGCTTGGTTTCATGTTAGCATGCCTTTCTTTGCAAAAGTAATATCATGTAGGTTACAAACTGTGTTTACTCAATTGCACATGAGCTTTTAATTTGTAAAAATATGCTTTTCCTTTTGAAAGTGTGTGCATGTCAAACCTGTTTGTATGCATAATCTACAGAATCTTGTTGTGCAGTCCCATGTCCATCATTATTATTCAAGTGCAATCAAGGTATCTCATTGTTCCTATCAGTTTGGTGTATCACCATAGTATTTTATTTTATTTTTATGCACTCCTTCTCCCTTTCCCTTTACAGAATCAATAGTCTAGGTGATACCAAAGGAAGTCAGCCTTCTCTGGAGGTTGACCTCTGTCTACAAGTGACCCACAGCTTTAGAGGTCTTCCCATGTTACACTGGAGTGTTGGACACCAGGTTCAACTAGGGTGCAATTTCAGGTGATAATAGATCCAAGATGGAAGACATGAGCAGTGTGCCTTATCAGAGTGCAGTTTGAAGTTTGATCTATGCTATGGTTTGTACTAGACTGGACATTACTCAAGTAGTGGGAGTTCTTTCTAGATATATGTCTAATCCTGGTAGAGTTCACTAGGATGCAGTTAAAAGACTCTTTAGATATTTGCAGGGTACCTCAAATTATTCCTTATGTTATCATAGTAATATGACTGAAGACGAGATTTCCCTTGATATTCATGGTATGTGGATTCAAACTGGGTAGATGATATTGATATCAGATGATCCACTAGTTCCTATGTGTTTACTTTATTTGGTGGTGCACTCAATTGGATGAGTAAGCAACAAGTTGTGGTTGCTTTGTCCATTACTGAAGTAGAGTATATGGTAACTACTCATGCTTGTAAAGAATCCATTTGGGTTAGGAGATTGTGTTCAGTTATTGGAATAAAAAAAGGTGTAGTGAAAAT
Source organism: Sequoia sempervirens (assembly GCA_007258455.2). Taxonomy (NCBI): domain Eukaryota; kingdom Viridiplantae; phylum Streptophyta; class Pinopsida; order Cupressales; family Cupressaceae; genus Sequoia; species Sequoia sempervirens. The sequence continues at coordinate 91,445,888 of VDFB02271358.1, read as the reverse complement.
TTATATTGTGACAGTCAAAGTGCAATATGTCTAGATCCAAGAACCCAACATTTCATGCCAAGAGCAAGTGCATTGATGTACAGTATCATTTTGTTCGAGATATGGTCGAAGATGGCAGGGTGAAACTGGTTAAGGTAGAGACTTTGATGAATGTTGCATATTCTTTAACTAAGCAAGTGAGCACAGAGAATTTCATATGGTGTTTAGAGATTATGGGCCTTTCGGCCCCTAGCAATTAAGAGACAATGTTTACTCCCTCCTATTGCTCTTGCAAGGTGTTCGACAAGTGAGAGATTTGTTGGGAAAAAGTGTCTCAACCTTGCAATTATATAAAGGTTATTATTGATAGGATATATATATTTCCTAGTTACACCTATAGGTGTAATATATAATAGCATCAAGGGGGAGGAGTGGGATGTGTGTAAACAATTTTTTGTTAACTTTTTCAAGAAAATACTAAAATGGCCGACATACATTAGATAAATAATACATTACAAATCTAAACCATCAATTATTAGGTTTTAGATCTAATGGTGGATATTTTGTTGGCATGTATTGCCCTATAATGTAACTCTATTTTATGAAGGCAGTGTATTATGATTGCGGTAGAGATGGTGATGTATTCTAAGAGTCTAATAGCAGTCATGTTCTCTCATGATCTCTAAGTGGTGATACTCCTATGAGAAGCTTGATTTGCAAACATATTTTAATCTTTGTAATTTATTGAATAATATATTAGGTGGCTTTTGAAGTGTGGGGTTTTTCTCCCAAAAGGTTTTTCCCCACGTAAATCATTGTGTTGTGGTATGCATGATATTTATGTTTATTTTTGTTTAAGTTTTTGTAACTGTTAAAGATCTATAAAATTTTTGCATTATTCTCCTCTCAAGATTAGTGTAGGAAGTTGTTCCACTACCTTAGCTTCCTTACACATATCTCATTTCATATCATATCATCCTAAAACTAAAAATTATCTTACATATATACCCAATTACATCCACATACATCAATTAGGTCAACCTAATTAGATGTATCCCTATTTCAATTCAAAATTACCTTGTCAACTCTATTCTTGATTAAAATACTTCTTTGTGTTCAAATCAAATGTGAAACACTTAATTTAGGTCAAAATGGACCTAAAATAGATCTCATTAATATTCACAATACATATTTTATCTTCACAACATGTATCAAGTATTAGGTCAGCCAGGAATTAGACCTAATCACAAAATGAGCCAACTAATCAACCATCAATGATCCATATGATCATATACACTTATTCCATCTGGAATATATAGTGTATTGAAACCTGTAAAAAATCTCCCAAATTTATAAAGTCTGATTCTAATTACCTAAGGAATGCAGACCAGATTACTCATACCCATTCACACTATATAAAGCCAAAACTATGTGCCAAACTACTATTACTTGTAACTTTCAACCTGTTCATCCAAAAAATTTGAAATCTTGATCATAGGTGTACATAATAGCTAGGAATAACATATTATAATCTCATAAGCTGATCTTATTACACGAGCAATTCTAGACCAAAATACCAAATTAAGATGCATACATTTTATTCACCAGATTAGACAAACTATCAAAAATTAATGTTGGCATCAATGAAAACAAATTGAAAGGGTTCCTTATTCATTCTTTCAACAATCTCCCCTTTTGTCATTAATGGAAACATGTGCCAAAAAATGAATCTCCAAAACTCAAAACATACAACATCAAAAAAAAACTGTAAGCATGCATGATCTCCCCCTTTCAAGCATACAACATCATAGTCATCAAAACTATCAACAAACTTCTCCAAACTTCTCCCAAAAATAATCTCATATCACTTGAATTCTCACTTCTCATTTTTCAACTTCTTCATCACCAAAAATTCTCCCCTTTTAACATCAAGGACAAAGGATGTGCCGGTAACCCATATGTAAACTCTAAAACTTGATGCATATGTATAGAGAAACAACTGAAAGTGTATTGGCTTCCCCTCAAGGAGTTATCTCAAAAATTTGATCCAATCATATGTATATTGGAAAAACTAAAAAAAAACTAAAAAAATGAAAGAATATTCAAGTGAAGAATGTTCAATTGGAGGAGGAAGCACCTTTGAACTCCTTAAGGATTGTTTGCTAGGAAGATTTTCCTTTATTCCAAATCTTCTTTGTTGTAGCAAGCAACTTATACATTGATTCTAGCTCTGTATACACCTAAAAATGGTCACATCACAATAGTCTGGTAATTAATTAAATATTTTTAATATTTAATTAAATCTCTGAATTCAATCTGCGTATAAATAAATCTAAATAATTTATTTATATTGTTCATTCTTTCATTTTGATTAAATAAATAAGTTTATTTAATCACCTTTCTTATCCATCACTTAATTAATTAAATAAACATTACGATTTATTTATATTAATTATCATATAATCATGGCTTGAATATTTTATTCAAATAAAGATTAAATATTCTTCTCTTCTAAAATTCCTCTAAATTTCATTCATAATTAAAAATTCCAAATATTTAATTAATTCTTCTAAAGTCACATCACAATTAAATATTCCAAAATATTTAATTAAATCTTCTATAGTCTTCACATCAAATATTTTAAAAATGTTTTAAACCCATATAACACACAAAATTAAATAAATTTATTTATTTAATATTGGATTATCTTCAACAACCATGAAACAAACTTCAAAACAGAAAATTAATTTCTCTGTTTCTGAGCAAGCTTGTTCCCATGGGTTGAAGACAAACCTCCATTCTTCTCTCCAACCTCCCAACATCTTCCATCTTCCTCTCAACCTCTCCATCTCTCACCATTCAAAATTACTAGACAATCTCACAGCCATTGATCTTTGCCAGCCAGGCTCTTGAATATGAAAATCTATAAAAGGGATTGTCGGGTCTTTGAAAAAGATAGAAGCTTTTGTACAGGAAAAACTATAGTCAATCAGCCTTTTAGCATCCATAGCCTTTAGAATCATAGCATAGCATAGTTTAGCATAATAATAACATTCCATATCATGGCCTATCATCCTCATATCATAGTTTCAAAAGCATCCATAATCCACAACCCCTATGCATAATCTACAGCCCTTGTGCATATCCGTACATCAACATTTCACTCCACCAACATATAGGATAGAGTAGTACTCTTTCTTTGCATTCTCGTTCTGCAGGTTGCCATTCTGAGAAGCTTTGCTTATACAATCTGAGAGCGGCAGCTTCAAGCAAATCACTGGAGATAGAGGACAATGGAACGATTCTGAAGAAGCTTTGTTTGATCTCTTTTCATTTTATTTTGCTTTTTTTAGTTTAATGTTGCATTGGTGTGTTTTTATTATCTTATTTTGATACTAACATTTCCCACACACATTTTTGGTTCCCACCGTGGGGCTCTTGCCCCAATTTTAACATCTTTTTGCAAATTTTTCTGACAGGTTACGGCTAAAAGAGTGTATTAGCGCATTAAACATGCTTCAGCGCAATTCACACCCAGTTTAGCGCTCTTTAACTCCGTTACAATGCCCTTCAGTGATTCCATAGTGCCCTTCAGGGATTCCATAGCGCCCTTCAGTGATTCCATAGCCCCCTTCAGTGATTCCTCAACACCCTTTAATGATCCTGCAACACTCTTTAATTTTGTTTTAGCGCTCTTACTATTTGTTTTAGCACTTTTTTTTTAATTTTTAGTAATAGATTTTTTATAGTCTACAAATTCTAATCTGTAACTTAAATATGATTTGACTGGATCCGACGCGACCGTGGCCAGTAAGAGCTTTAAAGGAATGAACCAATCCTAGGATAGTCACTTAATTGGAATGAATCAATCCTAGGATAGTCACTTCATTTTTATTTTGGACTAAAAAGAACACCATGTCTTTGTGAAGTAATATCTTCACTTAGATTAGATCATTGTGATTTGGGTTTTAAAAAGAACATTTGTTTGCTTTGTTTGTGGCAATAGGTCTATGCTCTCCCCTTAACTGCGTGATCAAAATACCAGACTTTCCTTTTCAATTTCATGCAAATTTATTGTTTTAATTACATCCTTTAGAAGGCCTGCCGTAGTGGGAAAAAGTACTCACCCTACGGGAACGACCTAAGTGGGAACAACTAAAGCCAAGTTTTCCAACCCACTTTAATCAAATGTAGATGGTTGATGAAAGTCTCATTCGATGGTAGTGTGCATTGATAACCATCCCCAAAGCCTTTGTTCTAAAGGTTGGGAGGTCTCTCGAGGGAGTATATCATTTGCTGCACTGAACAAAAACCCTTACTATGAACTTAGTGTAGTATCCAACCGAAGTCAGTTTTCGAACATCATAATAATCACAACTTGTAAGGGAGGGAAGAATCTACCCCCAAGATACTCACCATATAATTGCCAAGGACCGTTTGCTTAGGGGATCCAGTATCCACTTTTGTCACTCTAAGTACGCGCCTGGAAAAGACAAAAACAAGGGTGCCCCTTTGAGGGTGACATGGCTGTGTGAGTCGACGCAGTTTTAAGATGTGGGTTGTTGATTATTATGGTGACCTACCTGAGTACTAAGAGTGAGTCTGTTTGAACTATATGTCATGTGTAAAACTTGTGAAAACAATTTTTGAAAAACATTTTGATCATACACTTGATGTTTAGTATAGGACTTAAAAACAACTATTCTACAAACTTGGTTGATGTGTCTTCAAAACATTAATTCAGTAAAGATCATCCAAAACTTACAATTACATTGATTACCCTCATGTTAAGAGATTGGAAATCCACAACCTTTGTCAAGAAGTCCATTTTCAAACGAATCAAAAAGCCAAAAAACCCCTTAGCTACAAGAAACTATTGAAGAAAAGACGATTCTTGTACCAAATTCGAAAGGTTTTACTTAAACATAGAACCTTTATCCATCGATATCATGACTGTGTTAGAGGTTTCACTGATGATTATGCTGTAGAACCATTATACTCACGAGATTTCTTTCAAAGAAGAGCCCTTTCTCAAAGGCACAACCATAGTCAGCGTATTCATTCTTCTTATATTCCCCAACCTACAATTGAATATTCTACTCGTCCAAATCAATTTCTGCAATAGAGAACTCAATCACATTAGGTATTTCTCACAACATACATCTTTTTATGAAACTACAATCAAACTTCAAAAAGTGCAAAATCATTTCTTCTTGATCTTTTGCTTAATTCTCGCCAACAGGATTTTCATCCTTTCAATTCGGGAAAAACAAGAGTTGAAGACTAGAAATCTTTTTTAAGTCATAGAATCTTCATTCTATCCCGACTTTCATATCCATCAAAAATTGTAATATTTCATTCTTTTGATCAAAAGTTAGTAGAATTTGGGGCAAAGCTTATGCCTGTTGTCACGAGATCTCGAAAGCACATAGAAAAAGATGAAAGATAAAGTACCACAAGAAAAATGGGTGATAATAGTGAGAAGGAAGAGAATACATTTCATATTGAAGAGTTAATAGAATAAAAACTTCAAGAAGCAGAGCAGGATCCCCAATTCCATACTCTTATGGAAAGAATTCTAGAACGAAACAAAGAAAGATATTTTCTTTCATTAGCTAATCAAGGAGCTAAGTTACCTTCTGATTTTGATATAGAAGGGATTAAAGCGAATCCTAAAACTCCTCCTAATGATTTTAGTGCCCTTACTTAATAGATAAAAGAATTACAAGGGCAAATAAAGGAAATGCAAGGGGGTGCAACAAAGAAATATGTTTTGGATGACATATCTCCTTATCCATTTGATAGGAGTCTTCAAATGATCCCTTTTCCAAAACATTGCGAAATCCCTAAATTTGATAGGTACAATGGAAAAATTGACCCCATTGAACATGTGAGAGATTTCTGAAATATGAGTCTAGAATTCGCTTATGAAGATACCTACTTAATGCGATTGTTTCCCCGAAGTTTGGGTGGACAATCCATGGAGTGGCTTTCCAAGATCACTCCCCCCATCAAAAATTTTGAGGAGTTGATAAATTAGTTTATATCACAATATGCCTACAATATCCAACACCAGATAACCATGCTTGATCTTTGTAAAGTGAAACAAAAAGTAGGGGAATCTTTCACTACATTTTTACAAAGATGGAGAAGATTGTTTGCGCGATATTCCCGTCCTATTCCTGAAAAAGAAAAGATGGATATCTTCATCAATAGCCTAGATCAAGAATTAAGCTATAGGCTTAATCTTCATTGTCCTCATAACTTTAAAAAATTGATTGAGAACGCAATCACCATTGAAGGGGCCTTAGTCAAAAGAGGAGTGATAAAACTTGATAATCCAAGTTCATCCAACCATAACAAAAATGATAAAACAAGGTTTTGGAAAGAAATAAAAATGTTGTCAATGATGGTATAGTGGATGCAAACAATCTACAAACAAGACCATCTATCTTCAACCTATCAAGTGCTCCACGAAACAATCAACAAGGTAATACCAACCAACAAGGAAATACCAACCAACAAAGAAACAACAATCAACAAGGACAGAACTCCAACCATGAAAGCATGACCAATCAAAACAACAAGGATAATCATGGTAATTTCAATAACAATCTTGGCAATACCCAAACATCAAATCTACCAAGACCTCCATTCTTTTCAAATCGACGAAACTTTACCACTTTGGGTCAATCTCCTGAGTTTTCTCTCAAGGAGCTTCTTGATAATAAGGTTATCACCTTACCACCACAAAGAGATTATGAGCCACGAGTCAAACCACCATCATCGAATGACTCGTATTATTGCAATTATCATCGATGTAAAGGTCATAGAACAAATAACTGTCAAGCCTTGCGAAATCTAGTACAAGATTTAATTGACAATGGCACCGTTACAATTGAAGGACATCATACCAATGATGATCATCAAGCATTCAAAGATCCTTTACCAAACTATCAAAAGGGGGAAACGTCAGATACTAAAATGAAAAGTATAAATAATGTTGAAGACAACATAATCCGCCACATCTATACAGATGATCAACGAGTTAATTTTATTAAAATCAAGGAAAAAAAAGAATATCAACAGGTTAATGTGACTACGAGAGGACAAGAAAAAGTTATTTTAAAAGGAAGTTCATCTAAGGTAGCTATTCCTCCTTCAACTCATTATAATCTAGTTGATCAACTGAGAAAAACATTAGCTCAAATCTCCATTCTTGAACTTCTCAAAATATCCCCCGTACACAAGAATATTTTAGAGGAAGCTCTTGTAAACACAACTGTCGACACTGATTTGGATGTAAACAAATTTCAAGCCATGGTGGGACATTTGTCTTCCCCCACTTGTCTTTCATTCTCTGAAAAAGATGATGCCTCCATGACACATTCGCATAATTCATCGCTTTATCTTGAAGTCATGATCCATAAACACCGAATTAGACGTGTCTTGATAGATGGAGGAGCCGGTTTAAACATTTGTACCTTAAAGCTAATACATGCCTTAGGAATATCAGAAAATTCCATTGATCCACGAAGGAAAATAACTATCAAGGCATATGATGATGAAGAAAGAGCTTCTAAAGGACTAATAATGCTACCTATCAGAGTGGGACCTGTTGTGAAAAATACATTTTGTCAGGTTCTAGATCATGATCTTTCCTATAACATCCTTTTGGGTCGCCCATGGATTCATGATATGCAGGCAGTACCATCAACGTATCATGAATGCATCAAGTTTACATATGATGGACAAGAAATAACTATACAAGCTGATTACAATAGCACCCAAACTTGTTCAAATCTTTGAGCAACTCAAGACACCTTTGTGCCACACAATAGGGAGGATCTTACTGCTTCTTCTTCCAAACTACAAGACCAATTGCAAGAATTGACAAAGAATCTTGACACCAAGCTACATTTCAAAGACAAAGGAGTAGGCGAATATTCGCTATCCCTTTCTACCTTACCTCCTTCTTCGAGGTCACATGGTCAGCCAACCCTATCAAATCAAAAGATTGCAATAGCCTCTACATCCCAAGCTTCTATGCCAATCACAAAGTTTGATGGACAATTCATTAAAGCTAACACTACTGAGGAAAAAGCCAAAGATAGGGACATCCTAAGTTGGCTATACAAAGATGAAGATGAATCTCTCTTGCACATCAAGTTTCCTATCGAATAATATGGCAAAGGGTATACTATCATGCAAAGAATGGGCTATGAAGGAAATGGTCCTATAGGAAAAATAAAAAAAGGAATCATAGAGCTAATTCAACCTATTTCAATACATCCAAAAGATAAAACAGGACTTGGATATGGTAAGAATACAGAAGGGTCAACTTCATAGCAAGCACAACAAACTCATGAAGGAGAATCAATTTTAGATAAACCCCATGAAGATGTCACTCTACAAAAATTTTACGGATCAGTTTTCCAATTGCAGAACAGTTTAGACACTGATTCCAATGAATATGAATGGGATGATGTCTCTGACGATACATTCTTAACAGAGAAAAGGGTGGATGTCATACACAAATTCACACCCACGTTCTTACAAGGGGAGGGCTCAAGGCCTTCACTTGATTATGTTTTACAAAGCGATCATGACTCAAGTGAGGACGATTCAGATTTTAACGAGATTGATAATCGACAGGAGAATACCATCATAGACCTTTTCCATCATTAAAATGACAACCATATCAAGACCTTGACAGCTCAAGACCTTACCCAACCTAATGATTCCATGCCTTTAGTATATCCGAAACTTATTGATTGGGACAATAATGCACCTATCCATATCCCTACATTCCATGATGATGAGGATATTATAAATTTCCTTTGTTCATCTAATGAAGAAAACAATTGTTTCATCCAAGAAACTCATACTCAAGATTTTGATAGGGAGGGTGTCAAGTCTCTTAGCTGCAAAATAAACGAAATAAAAGATGGATCTATCGGTGAAAACCGAAAAACAGTAGTGGTAGATCACAACAAGAGAAAAATAAAGAGTGAATCTGATAGTGAAAACCTTTTTGAGGCACTGAAGGATGAGAAACTTGACACTCTTCCCAAACATTATCAAGAAAGATCTTCTATTTTGATTGAGCCAATAGAATCAATCAACATAAGTACAACAGAGCAGCCAAAAATATTGCAACTTGCAGCATCATTAATAGTTCGAGAAGTACTAAAATTCACAGAGTTCTTGAAAGAGAATCAAATCAACTTCACTTGGTCATATGTCGATATGCCAGGGTTGAATCCTAATCTGATAATGCATCATCTATCTATAAACATAGGAGCAAAACCTGTGAAGCAAAAACTCAGAAAAATGCATCCACATGTTGCTTTGTTGGTTAAAGAAGAGTTAAAGAAACTTTTAGATGTTGGATTCATTCGGTCTATTGACTATGCAGAATGGATTTCCAATATTGTACCTGTTTCAAAGCTAGATGGAAGGATGAGAATTTGTACAGATTTCAGGGATTTGAACAAAGCATGTCCCAAAGATGACTTTCCTTTGCCAAACATAGATATGATTGTTGATTTAACTACTGGTCATGCAATGTATTCACTAATGGATGGATTTTCAGGATACAACCAGATAAAGATTGCACCAAAGGATCAAGATAAAACAATGTTCATGTGCCCTTGGGGTACCTATTGTTGGAATGTCATGCCATTTGGGCTTAAGAATGCAGAAGCAACTTATCAAAGAGCAATGACCACATTTTTTCATGATATGATGCACACCTTCATGGAAGACTATGTGGATGACTTATTGGCCAAATCCAACACACGAGGACATCTAGAAATCTTGTCAAAGATCTTTATCAGAATGGAGAAGTTCAATGTTCGACTCAATCCAAAGAAATGTGTCTTTGGCGTTAAATCTGGAAAACTCCTAGGATACATTGTTTCAAAAAAGGGCATAGAGGTTGATCTAGAAAAAGTACAAGCTATAATGGACATGCCACCACCACGAAATATCAGTCAGCTTCGATCACTGCAAGGATGACTACAATCCATCAGGAGGTTTATAGCTCAGCTGGAAGATAAAAGCTTACCATTTACACATCTATTGCATAAAAATGTCCCATTCAAATGGGAGGAAAAGTGTGAAGTAGCATTTAATCAGATCAAGCAATATCTTATGAATCCACCAGTCCTAATTCCACTAGTTCCAGGAAAGCCACTCATACTATATATTTCAGCAACTGAAGTATCTTTAGGAGAGTTACTAGCACAGGAGGATGCTACAGGAAAAGAAAGGGCCGTATACTATATCAACAAAACTTTAACAAGTCATGAATTAAACTACACTTTTATTGAAAAGGCTTGCCTAGCAGTAGTGTTTGCTTCTCAAAAGTTGCACCACTGTATGTTGGCTCATATAGTTAAGTTGATAACCAAAATCGATCCACTAAAATATCTCTTAAGCAAAGCTACCTTAACAGGAAGACTTGCAAAATGGGTAATGATCTTAAGTGAGTTTGACATTCACTATGTAGATCGAAAAGCTATAAAAGGACAGGTCATCGCAGATCAGTTGGCTGAAGCACCTTTACAAGAAGAAAACCCAATGCACATTGAATTTCTTGATGCAGACATCTTCACAGCAACAATTAAGAAATCCTGGACATTATACTTTGATGGATCCTACATGCAACATTGCTCGGGGGCAGGGATTCTTTTTGTTACACCTGAAGGACATACCATTGCAAAATCATATCGGTTGATGTTTCCCTACACAAATAATATAGCTGAACATGAAGCATTGCTCACAGGAATGAAGATAGCATTGGACTGGCGGATTACAAAGTTGCAAGTCTATGGCAATTCACAACTAGTCATTAATCAAATCAATGATGATTATCAGACTAAAGATGATAAGCTGCTACCTTACAAGAACATGGTGGATGATTTTAAAAAGTATTTTGTGGTAATCAAGTTTTCACAAATCCCAAGGATTGATAATAAAGTTGCAGATGCAATGGCTACAATTGCTTCCTTGTTACAATTACCAGAAAATCAAAGATGGTACAAATTCTTGGTGGAACAATTGTTTTCTCCCGCCTACGATAATCCTGAGACCCAAGTCATATGCCATTTAACCAGTTCTGATTCACCTTTATATGGCAAAATTTATACCTACCTAAAAAATTACATCTTACCGTCGGAATTATCCCAAAACCAAAAAAGAAATTTCATACGCCAATCATCTCGTTATACCTTGATCACTGATATCCTTTACCGACGTGGTCTTGATGGTATGCGCCTTCGATGTCTTGAACGTGACGAATCTGAAAAAGCCTTACAAGAGGTTCATGGTGGTATTTGTGGAACTCATTCAAGCAGTTTAATCTTAGCCAAGAAACTTGTTTCTAATGGGATATTATTGGCCTACCATGGAGAGAGAATCTTTTACTTTTGTCAAGAAGTGTTCTAAATGTCATATCCATGGGAATCTTATTCATGCACCAACACAGGAACTGCAGCTTTTCACTCCAACATGGCCTTTTTCTCAGTGGGGACTAGATCTTGTTGGCAAAATTTATCCTTCATCATCAAATGGGCATAAATTCATCATCACGGCTACAGAGTATTTTACAAAATGGATCGAAGCTGTTCCTTTGACGACTGTGACCAGTAAACAAATCTCTTCATTTATCTTGAATTGCATCATCTACTGATATGGAATTCCTAATTCTATCATCACTGATAATGGGAGGCCTTTTAAGAATCAGGATGTTGACGAACTTTGTGAAAGATTTCACATTCAACACAGGTTCTCTACACCTTACTATCCACAAGGAAATGGTCAAGCCGAAGCTTCAAAAAAAAAAATCTTGAAGATCTTGAAGAAGATGGTAAATGATGTCGGTCGTGATTGGCATGTCCAGCTAAATCCAGCTTTGTGGGCATACAGAACTAGCATTCGCACACCAACAGGAGCTACCCCATCTGCCTTGGTATATGGAGTAGAAGCAATCTTACCATTAGAAGTTGGAATACCTTCGCTTAGGGTCTCACTCAAAGGATTGATAAATGATGAAGACTACAGAGTATCTCTTCTGCAAGAGCTAGAACTGTTAGATGAAAGACGTCAACATGCAGCTGATCATTTGAAGGGTTATCAACAAGTTATGTCTCATAGCTACAATCACAGAGTTAAACCCAGACATTTCAAGTAGGTGACTTAGTCTTGAGAGAAAATCCATGCAATCAGCAAGACAGAGAAAAGAAAGGAAAATTTGAACCAAATTGGCTTGGTCCATTTGTCATCATTGCAGCATACGGTTCTGGAGCATATCAGTTATCTACGTCAGAAGGGGACCTGTTTGAAGAACCAATCAACAACATTCATTTAAAGAAGTTCTATGTCTGAAATACAAAAAAATCAAAAAAAGTCCTAAAAAATACAAAAAAATCAGAAAAAGTCTTGAAAAATACAAAAAAAAAAAGTCCTAAAAAAGTCCTGAAAAAATACAAAAAAATCAGAAAAAGTCTTGAAAAAATACAAAAAAATCAGAAAAAGTCCTGAAAAAATACATAAAAATCAGAAAAAGTCTTGCAAAAAGTGCAATAAAAACAAGTGGTGAAAACCTGGTAAACAGGCGCTACTTGTGATCAAAATGGGCTCCTCTATCTATTAGCTTATGTCTTGCATTCGCTTTACGACATCATCTATCCATATCTATCATATGTACATATCTATCATATCCATATCATGCAACGGGAATCCTTGTCTTTCATCATGGCTTGATGACATTTGTACATATCTATTATATTTAGGTTGTGTTTACATTGGGGGCAGAAACATAGACTAAATAAGAGAGGGGCAACGAGCTTTTAAAACATCACAAATGGACAAATAACAGTTTGACAAAATGCAACATACATTGACGCATCAAATTAACCACAATGCCAAAACAATCACTCAATGCCAATGAAATCAACCACAACATGGTCCAAACAACGTTCATCAAAACACAAACATCAATGTTGATAACCAAGTTGGATGATCTTAATCTGAATAATGTTTGAAATACATTAGGTACAATTTGAATTGTTGGTTGATTTTCTATCATATCTCTAGAGCAATTCGATGATGTACTGAACTAGAAAAGCAAGGAAAGAGTATAATTTTTCTTTGTCTGTTGTTTGTGAGGAAATCATTAGTACTATGCAAATTGGTCACGAGACATGCTCTACTAAGTATCCTTGATGACATTTTGGAATTTGCATGGGAAACGGGTTAACTCTTGTCTGTTTATGCAAGCAATACTCAGGTCATCTCGGTTCAATTATACCTAGATTCTTGTATTATCTTGCTATATCAAAAATCATGAAAGCAATACTCGGGTCATCACTGGTGCTAACATACCCTTTGATGCTTGTATTAACTTTCAACATTTCAATGCTCTATGATGACACAAAAAGCACAAATAAGCTCTCAGAAAGGCAATATTGTACAGATACCCTACATGGTTAGTATAGATTACATTCATTTTAGAATTTGCATTTCGCATTTATAGATTTTCCCAAAAGTTGGCAAAGTATCAAATGTTTCATATCTTTTTGAATAAAATGACTGGGTACATTTTGACATTCACAAAAACATCATCACATACATTTTTCATACATATTTGCATCGGAAAATCATAAAAACAAAGCATACATCATAATCAAAACATTCATGGGCATTCATACATTATACCATTCATCATTTCATATTCATATTCAGATCATTCATCAATAGATCACAATCATATCATAACATTGCATTTTCATTTTCATATCTAAAAATCATGCATACATATACATCATAAGTATAACATCATGAAATCATAAAACATCATGCAATAGATGCATTCATCACATAAGGAATCATCGTTGCATATCATATATCTCAAAAATGAAGGTCAAATGTACAAAAGATGTCAACTATGCATGACATAACATCATCAAAAATGAGACCATATCAGTATGTATACAAATGTCTCAAAAGAGTATCAATAAGACATCATGCAAAATTAACTACGAAGTGCTATCCTCTGATGCTCCCAATCTCGGCTCTGATCCACCTGCCCTGATCCACCTCGAGGTCAGTCTACATGCCTCGATCACATCTCTATCCACCTGTACAAGTTGCGGAATCAACCTCCATGTCTTTGGGAATCACTCCCGTAATTGCAAGACACTCAATTTCTCCTATTGAATAGGAAGAATCATCAAGTCAAAGCAAAATCAATATCAAATCATCAAGACAAATCAATCAAATTTGAATATCAACCTATTTTGTTTTTCATCATCATGGAAAACAAATTTATCACAATCCTGTTTGTTTTTAACAACTTTAGAAGAAAACTTATCAATCTATTTGTTTTTCATCATCAAGGAAAGAAAATTTATCATAATCCTATTTGTTTTTAACAACTTTAGAAGCAAACTTATCAATCTATTTGTTTTTCATCATCAAAGAAAGCAAATTTATCACAATCTTGTTTGTTTTTAACAACTTTAGAAGCAAACTTATCAATCTATTTGTTTTTCATCATCATGGAAAGCAAATTTATCACAATTCTGTTTGTTTTTAACAACTTTAGAAGCAAACTTATCAATCTATTTGTTTTTCATCATCATGGAAAGCAAATTTATCACAATCCTGTTTGTTTTTAACAACTTTAGAAGCAAACTTATCAACTATTTGTTTTTCATCATCATGGAAAACAAATTTATCAAAATCCAACACTTATCAACACCTATTTGTTTTTAACAACTTTAAAAGCAAATTTATCAGCTACTATTTGTTTTCCAACAACCTTGGGAACAAATTTATCACACAAAGCAACATCCAATCATGGGCGCTATAGAAATCATGGGCGCTACATAAATCCTCATGGGTGCTACAAAATCAAGGGCACTACAGAATCAAGGGCGCTACAGAAATCATCATGGGCGCTACAGAATGAAGGGTGCTATGGAAAGCATAATGGGCGCTATAAAAAAGCATAAAGGGCGCTAAAAGAAAGTATAAAGGTACAAAAAGGTTGGGAAACGTGCCCTAAATGGAAAATTTTCAAATCACAAAAGTTTAACGGGGTACATACCGCAGGTCCATAGTGTGCCGGCCGCTGATGTCATCAGATGCGCTCGAAACGGTGCTAGTAAATAGGAAGTGCCATCTTTCTCACTCCAGAGCTCAAAAAATTACAATTTTTACTAGCTTAAAATGGAAAATGACATTTTTAACCTATTTAAAGGCAAAATTGGGGCATTTTATCACAGCAAGGGCAATTTGGTCATCAATTTTTCATCTCACATCTTTTCACGACAATTTCTTCACATCATTATTTTCAAACGATGAATCGACATCTTAAACATCATAAAAATTGAAATATTTCAAAAAATATATATAAAAAAATCTAAACATTCAAACAAATTTCACAAAAATCAAAATCTTATCGATTCATCATTCAAGGGGGCATATACCTATCAACATTCCACAATCAACATCTGGGGCAAATTTCAAATTTTTTTGAAACAATGCGTAAAACACATCACTTCAAAGAGGGGCAAAATGTATACACCTAAAAATGGTCACATCACAATAGTCTGGTAATTAATTAAATATTTTTAATATTTAATTAAATCTTTGAATTCAATCTGCGTATAAATAAATCTAAATAATTTATTTATATTGTTCATTCTTTCATTTTGATTAAATAAATAAGTTTATTTAATCACCTTTCTTATCCATCGCTTAATTAATTAAATAAACATTACGATTTATTTATATTAATTATCATATAATCTTGGCTTGAATATTTTATTCAAATAAAGATTAAATATTCTTCTCTTCTAAAATTCCTCTAAATTTCATTCATAATTAAATATTCCAAATATTTAATTAATTCTTCTAAAGTCACATCGCAATTAAATATTCCAAAATATTTAATTAAATCTTCTATAGTCTTCACATCAAATATTTTAAAAATGTTTTAAACCCATATAACACACAAAATTAAATAAATTTATTTATTTAATATTGGATTATCTTCAACAACCGTGAAACAAACTTCAAAACAAAAAATTAATTTCTTTGTTTCTGAGCAAGCTTGTTCCCGTGGGTTGAAGACAAACCTCCATTCTTCTCTCCAACCTCCCAACATCTTCCATCTTCCTCTCAACCTCTCCATATCTCACCATTCAAAATTACCAGACAATCTCACAGCCATTGATCTTTGCCAGCCAGGCTCTTGCTTGTGAAAATCTATAAAAGGGACTGCTGGGTCTTTGAAAAAGATAGAAGCTTTTCTACGGGAAAAACTATAGTCAATCAGCCTTTTAGCATCCATAGCCTTTAGAATCATAGCATAGCATAGTTTAGCATAATAGCATTCCATATCATGGCCTATCATCCTCATATCATAGTTTCAAAAGCATCCATAATCCACAGCCCTTGTGCATAATCTACAGCCCCTGTGCATATCTGTACATCAACATTTCACTCCACCAGCATATAGGATAGAGTAGTATTCTTTCTTTGCATACTCGTTCTATAGGTTGCCATTCTGAGAAGCTTTGCTTATACAATCTGAGAGCGGCAGCTTCAAGCAAATCACTGGAGATAGAGGACAATGGAACGGTTCTGAAGAAGCTTTGTTTGATCTATTTTCATTTTATTTAGCTTTCCTTAGTTTAATGTTGTATTGGTGTGTTTTTACTATCTTATTTTGATACTAACATTTCCCACACACAAGCTCAACTAAGGTATACTCTCCTTCATCTGGAGTACTTGGATTAGGTTTTATCTTTGCAAGCCCTTTTGCATCAGCAAGGTCACTTGACACCGGTATGTGCTTGGTCTTCACCAAGTCTCCAAGTTGTTCAAATCTCCTTATTATGTCTTCTTTCTGCCGTTGAAGAGTGAAATTTTTATTTTTCAAATCTATGATGGTAGTCCAAGAAGTATAGTCTTTGTCTTTGGTTGGGTCAAAGACACTGGAGGCATTAGATATTTGTGACTCAATAGATTCCATTAAGTATTTAATGCCTTGAGTGGCATCCAACCACCTCATGCAATATAAGAACAAGTTTTTGGCTTCATCTTCACATTCCTATACTTCTTTCAAACATTCCTTCACCTTGTTATGTGTAGATGTGCATCTATCTTTCAACTCAAGTAGCCTCTTCTCAGAAAATATTTTTTCTTTTTTAGTATGCTCCTTCATATCAGAGGAATACTCAAGTGAATCAACAAAAAACTTCAAATTTTCAATAGGAGTTAATGAATTGTCAATTGTAGCACTGGGAGTAGCATCTTGTAGAGATTTGATGGCATCATTAATTAATTGTGTCCCCTTCTAATGAGTTTTTATGATTTCCTTTCTTTCGAAGGAATGCAAAGAATATTTGAGCTCCAACTTTTGAATTGGTGAGATATTGTTTAGATCTACACTACCTTGGTACAACAAGAGTTGTATCAACTGGGGAGGAATAGTTGGTTGAAACCTCATTTTTTAGTCAAAAGACCCTTGAGAGTATTACCGAAGGATACTCTAGATAGCTTTGGAAGCTCCATGGTCTTTTGAGGTCCTTCTTCATTCCTTTCAACCTATGTTTCTTTTTTCTTTTCTTCTTTCTCTTCTTCCTCTACTTTCTCTTCTTTGACGAAGGGGTTTTCCTTCTACTTTTCTCTATCTTCATCCTCATTTTTCTCCTCATCATTTGTCTTGTTTTTCTCTTCTCTTTCTCCTTGTCCTTCTTCTCCATCTTGATTGTTTTCATTATCATTTCCTATATTTTCATTTTGTTTTCTAGTACCATTATCAACATTCTTTTTACTTCCTTTTCTTGTTCTTATGTTGTATTTTGCTTCTCATCATTAGCACTGATGGTAGTGTATGTTTCTTCTGGAAGAGTAGAAATATCTAGAGAAGCATTTGTTTCATCTACCACATTCTTTGTATCAACAAATTCTAGAATGTCTTCTACATTATGAACATTAACTTCTTTTAAAATAGGTAGACTTGTATCTGGAGGCATATTTTCCTCTACATCAATAAATTTTTCTTTATCATGCTCCTTGTCTTGAGCTATTCTAGATGATGAAACTACAATCATCCCAATTTTTTTTGTTGTCTCTGACAATATTCACTATTTCTTTCTTTAACTTGTCTGCTTGGTCCTTTTCTCTACCCATAAGTATGGTTACCCTTTGCTTCACTTTGAACTCTTTTGTATATAATTCAATTAATGTGGCCTTATTGAATTTTTAGACAAAGAGGATCCAATTTCCTCTAATGCATTATATTTCATCTTGTCATCAACCTCACTTGCTTCTTGCCTTCTTTCCACCAAGACATCACATACAACACTAGGCACCTTTTTCCTAATGTTATTCATATCCACATCTAAGATAATGATGTACTGTATGGTGGCTTCAATTATAGTTTTCTTTTCTTCCTCATCCACTTCATCATACAATTTTTTAGTTCCTTCCAATAGATCATCATGCTCTAAAATGGTATTAACCAAAACATTTAACTTTATTGTTATGTGGGCTCTTACCAAAGAGGTCTTTGTTTTCTTCTTCTTTTGCTCTAGAGATCCTTCCTTTTATTTCTTCTCCTTCTTCTTCACAAGCTTCTTATGGATGTGAATTGTGAAGGCCTCATTTTATTTTCTATCTCCTCTTCCTTATAAGTGTCCACAATGTTGATTTTAGGCTTCTTTTCTTTGATGCTAGCCTATTGCGAGACACCTTCACCGCTTGTGGTGACACTACTTCTTATTTTCCTGGTAAGTTGTTCTTCTTCCTCCAATCCAACCTCAATCTCTTCTTCCACAACCGAACTCAAATTATTCTCTCTAAATTCTTTTTATTTCTTTCTCCTTCCATATGTAGCAGGTGGTGCTACTAGAGGTACATTCTTCCTTTTGGTAGTATGAGTACTAGGTTTAGAGGGTGGAGTCACTTCTTCAATTACTAGAGCACTTGGCTCCACCTTCTTTCCTTTAATAGTTGTTGTATTGGAGGGGTTTGGTAATGTGGATGCAAGAGTGGAAGTTGTTCTTCTTGATCTTCGTGGTTCAGAGGACTCACTAGTTTCTTTAGCTTCTCTTTGTGCAGCAATTTCTCTTAATCTCTATATTTGAAAGTCCATGTTGCACAAAGTATTCATTTACTTTCTTTGTCACCTTTTTCTTTCTTATAGGTTTTGATGTTTCCAAGTGCACTTCAATTGATTTTTCCTCATATGTGTCATGTCTTGGCAAAGAGGGGTCCTTAGGACTCTTTAGCAATAATTCAATATATCCCTCAACTTCATTCTTGAACAGAAACCTCATATCCAAGAAGCTCAGTCCATACTATCCTAGGTTCAATAGCCTCTATTATACATTCATCTGTAGAAACAAGAAAAGTTATTTCTTTTGCATACTTCTCAACTAGATTTTGGGGAATCCTTTCTCTGTCACATGCATATTCTTTTGAAATTATGTGAAAAATGTAGTCAATGCATTGTTCCGACTGAGATTTGTAGTCACTTATGTTATGCATATAATAAAAAATTTGATGATCTGCTGATCTACTCCTATCCCATACATTATCTTTTCTATTGGGTATTTCTCTCAAAACATAAAATAGAAAACACACAATCAAAGTTCCAAATTTCAATGCATGCTTCTTCTCTCTGTTTGTTTTAGATTTTCCAGAAGTTACTACCAAAGCAACTCACATAAGCCATAATCTTTCCATTCACCACCATATCATGTGCAGCATAGATTGCAATTGCAGACATAGAATTATCCCTTTTTGTGAAATAAATCTTATGACCTATCATAATTGAAGTATATATTTCACAACAAGATATGTCGTAGGATTTGTTGTCAATGCTCTTCTGTCAAAAGTGGAACCCACTAGTACATAAATAACAATATATGATTAAAAAACTACTAAAAACTGCATATAAATGACCAAACATGATCACGTGACCATTAGTAGTTTATTGCCAGTCATTTCTAACACAACCAAATTGATGACTAAATCATTTTTAGTCATTTATTGGTTGTTTTGGTTGATTGATTTGTTAGTATATTTAGTCATTGATTGCTATAATCTGGTCACTTATTTAGTCATTTTTTATTCACTGATATATTTAGTCGTTAATTTAGTCATTGATTGTTGTTAACTGGTCACTTATTTAGTCATTTTTATTCACTGATTTTTGTCTATTGGTAGTGTATTTAGTCATTAATTTTAATCATCATTTTGATCAATTTGGTAGTATATTTAGTCATTTTTATTCATTGATTTCACTGGTCATATATTTAGTTATATTTATTCACTGTTCACTGATTTATGTCAATTGGTAGTATATTTAGTCAATTTAATTATTAATTGATGTCAATTAGTAGTATATTTAGTCATTTTAATTGACTAATATTTGAGGATTTAAACATAAAAAATAGAAATACACATCAATCATCAATTGCACACAGCAAGACAACCATTGAGAAGGAAAAATTGCTGCAATTTATTAAAAGAAAGGTGTTCTTACAACTTGCACAATTCTGAAATATTTATCTTCCTTGAAAAATGCTTAGAAATAATATAACAATTTTTATTTTTAGTCACAAGACAAAAAATCTGAGTTATAATGTACATAAATGACAAGAAAGGAACTTCTCCAAAAAAAATTGCAATGATGGAAATGCATGCTTGGAGGCCTTTAATATAAGCACATGCCCCTTCCATCTCTTAAAACTTCTACAATGTGGGCAATCTTCCTGGAGCAAGTTGTAACATGTTGAATCCAAGGAGAGTGTTGATCATGTCCCATAAATGAAGCTCTCTCCTTCAATGTAATCAACAATAACCCTAAAATCTTTCCTCCTTTATATGCAATGTGTCATCTAATATTAGTAACAAGGTGTTTCCTTTTCCGCCATGAATGAAGTTGTGCATCAATACAACCAACAAAATAACTATTAGTATTAATTCAAAAAGAATAAAAGTGCATTGTTTATTGCAAGTTTACAAAAGTAAGTCCAAACATAGCAAAAAGATAAATCAATTAAAAAATTGTAGGAGACATATCACATCCACAAACATGAGAGAGTTATGCAAAATTGGAGAAATTGGCTTGGCAAATGAAGGCAACAAGGTATTTCTAGATTCAAGACTTTTACTTAGTGCTGTGGAATAGAAGAAAAAAGAATCATTTATCTGCCACCATAGTGAAAACTTAGAAATTGCATTTGGTTTGTTAAACATGGCCCTTGGTACAACTATTAGATTTGTTAAGAACCTTCAAGTATGTTCTAATTTCACACTACATCTAAATTTATCCCCAAAATTGTTGCAAGAGAAATTGTTTTGAGAGATGTGAACCATTTCCATCATTTTAAATAGGGACAATGTTCTTGTGGAGAATATTGGCGATGCTAAATGAAACAATCTAAAAATAGACTTGCACTATAATAACGTCCACATCAGATATCCAATAATAGTGAAGGGAAATCCATCAAAGCATAACAATAGGGGTATTTTTTTCATATGCTGTAGTTACAAGTGCCTTGCTAGACATACATGAAAATGTGGAAGCATATACAAGGCAAGTGAACTGTTTCAAAAAATGCCTCAAAGAAATGTGATATCATGGAATGTCATGATTAAAGGATATGTTCAAAATGGGTTTTTCTAAAAATTCCTTAGAAAATTTTAATAAAATGCAACTAGTGGGTGTTAAGCCCAACTCCCCAACCTTTGAAAGTGTCCTTCCTACCTATGTGTGAATTGGAGCTTTGAATGACGATATGAACATGCATCAAAATCATATTTGGAAGTGGATTTTTATTAGATATTGTAGTTGCAAGTTCCACTTCAGATCACCAAATCCTTCACAAAACCTTTTGCACAACCACCGCAACACCACATAGTTGTTGTTGGGCCTTCCCAATGATGTGGGGAAAGCACCTCGCATCACCGCAAAGGCTCAACAACAACTGTGTAGTGTTGTGGTGGTCCTTCTGTACAACCACCACAACACCACACAACTGTTGTTGGGCCTTCATGCTAATATGGGGAAAGCACCCTGCATCACTACAAAGGCCCAACAACAACTGTGTGGTGTTGCGGTGGTTGTTCAAAAGGTTTTGTGAAGGATTTGGTGATCTGAAGTGGAACTTGCAACTACAATTTCTGATTAAAATCAACTTCCAAATATTCTTATGCCTTAATGAGAAATAATCATTCATATAATCGGTTAGTTGGAAGAAAACTAGGAGATAGCATGAGTGCTTAGTTACCAATAATAATTTTAAAAGCACCTTCCTTGAATGCAAGTGCAATTCAGGAAGTTGGTTTAGACACAAACTTGTCTCAACAAATGGTACTTAAGCTTCCTCATAAATGTGGTGAGTGTGCAATATTTTCCTCCAAGAGAGTATCAAGGATGACAAACTATCATGGAGCCATGTATCATCCATTTGTTTTCTCCTTGTTGGCTACCGCATCAGTTTGTGTCTATGTATGTTTACTATTCAAGGGACCCCCAAAAGTTAGTTCAATTCCACCATTCATGTAGGAAAACATTGGTTATGGTGCATATTAAAGCTAATATGCTTTGGTTGGGATGTTCGTTCTACATTTTGTGTTGCAAGAAGTTGGATTCTATGGATATCAAGTCTCAAATTCTGCTCTCAAACTATGCCTTGTGACATTGAACGTGCTACATCTCATTACACATTCAAGCAGAGTAGATGATAATTTATTTCATTATCAAATGAGGGGAACCTTCTCATCAGTGGATAATCTATTGTAAAGAGCCCACAAATACTGATACGGGCTCTTGAGGAGTGACCTAGGAAGAATGAGAGAAAGGTTTCTGACCTTTCAAGGTTCTTGCTGTGTGAATATTATTATAAATGTGTATTTTAAAACTGTGGAAAAAAGGATGTGTATATAATCATAAAGATGCCAATGGAAAATCCAAGTCTCCCTTAATAGCTTGCTCTTGTGCTGGATCATAACATTTTGAACCAACTTATGGTATTTTACATAGGTCCAGACATTCTTTGTAAGGCTTGGTTTTGGGTGGGCACAAACATTTCATGAAATACCTTCTTCCTAATTGTGGAAAACCATTAGAAAGAAAAATTTGGGTTGCAAAATATAGGGCACATATACTCTCAATCATTGCTTCTCTAGGTGGTATGGAATTAGGTGGATACCGTGGAATATAGTACATTATACGCTGTCTTATGTATTGGAGAAACTTGTGTCAAGATCTAAGTAGATAAATGATTCTTTTATTGTCCAAACATTATACTTCCATTCTCAGTGTATCTACTATCATACCTCTCACTAAAACTATTATTTTATTGACACCTTTATCTTACTGCCTCTATAAAAGAGCTCCATTTGAAGGCATCTTGACTACATATTATGTGTGCAGTAAAACTCTACAAGTGCAACAAGAAGTTTTCAAGAAAAAATATGAATTCACTGAAACATTACTATCTAAGCAACATAATATCTTCAAATGAAGGAGCACTATAACTATGATTGAGAAAACATTGTGTAGGAATTGTTAGCATTGATAAATGAAGAAGACAACACATTGAATTAGGTGACTGAGATCATTGAAAGGAATACCATTGTTAGAGAGTTGCAAACTGTTAATTGTCCTCTATCCTATAGGACTCAGAAAGGAAGAAAACTATCAAACAATGATTGAATCATAACAAACAATCCAAAAACAATAAAAGTTACTATCAAATGGTGACAAAGATCTGTTGTCTAAGTCATTTTCACACGGTGATTGAGAACACGGTGAGTAAGAAGTAAAAGAGCATTGGATCATAGCACTACAAAATGGTCATGAGTTATGCAATGAACTTCACTATTATTTTGATCACAAAGGAGATCAAAATAATAACCAACATACTAATGTGCACACAAAATGTTCATGGAGGAGTACAAAATTCCTTACAAAGCAATTACCATAGTAGAGTTCGAGGTGAATTGCACCTGCTATTTTATGTTGATATGGATATGTTCTAAGCTATAGTTAATTGTTGTAGCATAGCAGATAGGCTAAATAGTTTTTCATATACCATTTTTTCCAATTCAAAATTGCTATACCTTATTCTAGGAGCAAATCATAGGGGGAGTCTATACATAAGACACCATTGTTTCAAATTAAAAATTGATGGCTCTTTCACAATTGTTTGCTTCATTTATTTGATCTAAGACATCCTATTGTATAGAATATGCTCTCAAAATCACAATAAAATCCTTTATTCTGGGAAGACTGTTCAGAAACTTCCCATCATAACAATGAACAAAAGCATCGATCATTAACTTGAACTTTGCAAGAGTTTCATCAAATTCTACTTTTCCACTCTCTTTTACATTATGAATTTTATTCCCAATTTCATCCATAAATAACTTCCTCAGCTTGTAGATCCTGTTGTTACCCATAAATTTACCAAGTCTCAAGGATAGCTTCGAGTTTTTACCCAAGCAACAATTGAAAAAATTTGGCCTTACCAGATACAATGTGTTGAAAATATCTTTGAAGTTATTCTGGAAAAGAGTTCTTGAGAGTATAATCCGTAGTTTTGAATTAACCTTTTTGCATGAATTCTATATGTTTAATTGTCTATTTCAATTTTGATGACCTTCATCAAGAACGAGAAAACCTATGCTCTCTAAAAGAATCTTTCCAATATTCTTAGCCTCTTCAGGAAGGCTCACATTTGTCCTACAAGAGAGTGGCATGGAAGAAAAAGTGTGCTTGTTATTGGCTACAATATTTTTGTATACCTAACTTGTGAGACAAATGTGAGCTTGAAGAGGCTAAGCATATTGGAAAACTTCTTTTAGAGAGCCCAAGTTTTCTCATTCTTGATGAAGGTCATCAAGCTTGAAATAGCCAATCAAAGATATGGAATTCATGCAAAAAGGTTAATTCAAAACTACACATTATACTCTCAAGAACCCTATTCCATAATAACTTCAAAGAGCTTTTCAACACATTGTATTTGGTAAGGTTGAATTGTGTCAATTGTTGCTTGGGTAAAAACATGGAGCTATCCTCGACACCTAGTAAAGTTATGGCTAACAATAGGATCTACAGGTTGAGGAAGTTCTCATGGATGAAATTGGGAATAAAATTCAGAGTGGAAAAGTAGAATTTGATGAAACTCTTGCAAAATTCAAGTTAATCACTGATGCTTTTGTTCATTTTTATGATGGGAAGATTCTGAACAGTCTTCCTAGAATAAAAGGATTTTACTATGATTTTGAGAGCATCTTCTATACAGTAGGCTATCTTAGATCAAATAAATGAAGAAAAAAATTGTGAAAGAGCCATCAATTTTGAATTTGAAACAGTGGTGTCTTATGTATAAACTCCCCCTATGATTTGCTCCTAGAATAAGGTATAGTAATTTTGAATTAGAAACAATGGTATATGAACAACTATTTAGCCTATCTTTTATGCTACAACAATTAACTATAGGTTCTAGAACATATCCATATCAACCTCAAATAGTAGGTGCAATTCACCTCAAACTTTGTTGTGGTAATTGCTTTGTAAGGAAGTTTTCACTCCTCCATGAACATTCTCTATGCACATAGCCAAACATTTAAAGATCTTAACCAAAGCTCCAAAAATGAGTATCTTGTCATTGCATAACTCTTACTTTTCTCTGAGTATGATAGTACCTAAGCTTATGGTGTTTCTAGATGAAACCTATAGCAGAAAAGTGTAGTCTCCATCTGAAGGAACCATTTTCAGAGTGCTTCCTTGAAATGAGGGTTGAAAAAATTAGAATAAAAGCAATACCATAATTCTAAAGTAACAATTTGTATCAAGCCAAATGTCAAAAAGTATAATTAAAAAGACAAATCCTTACACTTTGGTTCTCTGACATCCACAAATTTTGAACTTAGATAACATGAAACATCTCCTAGTCTTTTATAAGAGCATGACTCTTGGGAAATTTAACATAAACATGAGAAGAAATCAAAGGATGAATCAATATAAGGCACGTAGAGAATAACAGCTAGCAGAAAGACTTCTAAATAAGTCAATAAACTCGACCTTCTTCAATAGTTTTAACTTTCGAGACTTTTCAAAATAATATCAGGACCTCAAATTGGATGAAGAAGATCTATGATTTTATCTTTAGAACGTAGGAACTTTATCTGTCAGATATTCAAAGCGATCAACTAGGAATCCAAAGTAATCAACTGACTCCTAAGATGTAATTAGGTGGAAACTACTGTTTTAGTCCACCGACGTTTGTATTCCTACACTCAAGTTTTGCTTCCCAGTGAAAAACACCCAGAAATGTTTCACACCGGCTCAAGGTACTCTCCAACTTGGTTATGTCACTGATAGCAATCCAAGTTTTCTTGACCATCCATACCCGAACATTGCATCACAATCTATTCTTCCTGCACATAAAATTCCACATATTAACCCCTTCTAAATAAAACATTTAATCATCATAAAACCATAATTAATAAATCATTTCAGTTTCAGAAAGAATCAAAACAAAAGTTGTATAAATCACAAAAAATCCATGAAGCCTCCTAAATGTAGCTTAAAGCAAGTTTATAGGATGGGTTTTAGCATAAGAAGCTTTCTACTACAACTCTCAATGAATGTATTATAAGCAAAAAACAAAATTCTTCACACTCGAAGTAATGCAACCAAACATTTATTCCAAAGAGTATGTTAGCAAGTGTTAACTAAAAACATAATTATTTTTTTCCTGGTTTCTTTTATCAATATGCCACATGGAAATGGAATAATCACTAAGAAACCCTAACAATAAAAAATGAAGTAAAGTTTCAAGAAAGGAAATTCCAATGTACTATTGTGTAATGGTGACGAAGGCACTTATATGTGAGCAATATAAGTCCAAAGTGTTATGCTGTAATGGTAGTGGAATCACCATAAGATCACAGCCGAGCATCAAATTCTCGCGACTATAATTATGTGATCCATAACTCTATTGGTCATGTGGCATAGTTGTGTTATAACAAATACAAGATGCATTCATGTGTGACCCAAGTTTAGTGTGGCTATGTTGTGATAGAAATAGAGGCATTCATATGAGCACAATTCATGTACAAATCATTGTCATCACAATTAGGTGTCAATCATCATTGGGTTCATTTAGGTTGACTTAAGTTTAATAGGTTACGATGTAATGATAGAATGATCCAAGAGTGATTACCTCTTGCTGCAATAAAGAGCCTATAACTCTGGTTGATATGCAGAGTGGTTGTGTTATATCAATTATGCAATGCATTCAAGCACAACCCATGTTTAATAGGCTATTCTAGAGAGTGATCAATATTTTCTAAACCTTATGAATGTTACTTAAAAGTGTACAACTTAAACTACATACCAAGTTTGTTACATACTTGAATGCAATCTTGGGTTACCACAAACTATAATAATGTGATCTAGTAATAACCATTATGGGAAGTATTAAAGAAAAACCCATGCTATATAGGATACATTTCCCTAATCGGGTTTACATACCTTAATGATCAAACAAAAGCTTCCCACACACTCTAGGATACAATCCAAGATCATACCATACCCTTTCAAGACACCTAATTTTCTGACCCAAGATTTAAGGTTGTTTTTTAATACCAACAAAAGCATTGGTAAGAGCATGACTAGGGTATAAATCGTAGGCCTTTGTAGAAACATAAACCATAACTCTAGCGGATTAGTGAGGTTGCAACACCAAA
Source organism: Sequoia sempervirens (assembly GCA_007258455.2). Lineage (NCBI taxonomy): Eukaryota > Viridiplantae > Streptophyta > Pinopsida > Cupressales > Cupressaceae > Sequoia > Sequoia sempervirens. Next base: position 91,418,117 of record VDFB02271358.1, on the reverse strand, counting down.
AAGATTGAGACATTATCTATTTGTCAGAATAATTTTAACTCGAAAGTGAAAAAAAAACCTAATACCAGTTGTTTTAAATACCCATATAAAGAAAAGGTTGAGGCCTCATTTGTTTCTCAAAAAAAAAAATTATCTCGATAGCAAAAAATATCCAGTGCCATTTTTTTAAATACCCATTTCAAGTGAAAACCCAACCTCAAAATACACAAACAACCAATAAAAAATATCAAGCATCAACTTTTAAACATACCCAAATATCCAGTAACAAAACAACTAGCATGATAAAATTCAAATAGCCAAATAGTACTTCATGAAAATTCCCAACATCAAATTTTTCAAATACCTAATAGGCATAACGTATACATCCAAATTTTTAAAAAATTAAGAATGGTTTTCTTACCTCTGAGACGATCCACAACAAAAATCTCAAAATCCTCAATACATACTTCCAGGTGGGGACCTGTTTGATAGAAGGATAGATTTGGCCACATTCTAGACCTGTACTTTGAAGCACTATTGGCAGGAGATTCCTCCATTGGGAAAGCCCTTTGATTACTACTCAATATCTACATCTTCAAAACCCTTCAACCTTTGTTTGTTTTCCTAGACTATTTCTTCTAACTAAGCAAAAGTTAAAAACCACAGGAAAATGGTGGTCTTAATTATATCATTTAATTTTTGTTACACATTTATAAAATATATATAAAGTTGTATACATAAGTGTTGGCTAAAGCCTAAATTGATAGCTAGGAAGATTTTCTCTCAAAAAACAAAGTTTGATGCAAAAAAAATTAGTCATTTATAGTTGTGATTTTATCTAATGATCAAATTAGTCATTTATAGCTGTGTTGCAAAAAATGAGTAGAATTTAGTCATTTTAGTTGTCATGACTAAAATTTTCCAAATTCTACTAGTGACCAGTCAACTCCATAACTAAATTCTTTATAGATTTTAGTATCGGTACAGGTCCAATATCACACAATCTAGTCACATCCTTGATTACCTCTTTAGAAATTAGTCTAGGCATGTTAGTCCACATGAATTTATCATACATTTTACTCAAATATTTCCTCACATACTTTGCATCCAAATCACTGCTATAGTTGGGAAACCAATACCAAATATCCAATTTATTTCGCACTAGGTTAGCATATTCAATATTAACCAAGAAATCATCTTGTGTCAACTCATTTGACCATAGATCCTTGATTTTCTGGTGATTATATTCATCCAATTTGTCATGTATGTAAATCGTAGTGTCCTCAATGGGTAAAATCTTACTAGGAATCTTTGAAAAAGCACCGTCAGGGTCATTATCAAAGACTTTCCAAGAATACCTCTTAAATTTAGGTCTAGGTCTCTCAGTGATGTTAATTACAATCGATGTAGCCATTGTGACTTCAGGGCATGTGCAGGATCATCATGGAAAAAATAGGCCCTTAAGTGGCAAAAAAATTAGAAAAATCAGAGTTAGGCAACTTGACGTAAAAATTTGAATAAGTTATTTATATTATTTAAAAAATGTGTAAGAATAGAATCTGTAGCAAATTGAATTTAGTTTCTAAATGAATAGGTTTATTTTAAAAAAAAAGAAAATCTATTTGGTGAAAATTTGAAATTTCAATACAATAGTACTTAAATTTCAGGGAAAAAATAAGAAGTAGGTGTCTGTCTGACCACCCTAACCACAATAAAATGATAATATTTTTTTATAATATTTTAGATATAGGTAGAGGACTCATGTCTCGATGTGATACATATTTTTTGTAATTTTTTTCCAAGTAAATAATTAATTATGATTTTTTTATTACAACTTTTAAAAAAATATAAAAACTCGTATGTCTGACCACCTTAACTTGGTAAAAACTTCATGAAATTTAGTTTTTATTTTTTTAATCCTATAGTATGCAAAGCATAGAATGTGACGCATGTTTCGGATTCAAAAAATGTGATACTGTTTGAAAGCTATAGATGTTTTTCAATCAACCTATTAATCTGGGCTTTAGTTGTAATTCAAATAGAAAATAAATAATAATTATTTATTAATTTCAAAATAAAGCATAATTTATATTTGTGAGAAGCTAAGAATCTCCTTTAAAAACCCTTTTGGTTTCATCAATTTTGGGTAAAAAAAAGGTTATCAACCACATACCCTATATATACCCATCATATTGCCACTTTTTGGCCCATCATGATCCTGCACATACCCTTCAACTCAATCTAAAATGATTATAAAATAACTTCTATCCCAAACCCATAAAGCACATATGGTTGTAAATACCTTTTATGCATTCAATGGGATCTAGGGTTTGCTCCAAATTGCTTTGAACCACCTTCAACTCACTTTCAATTCGCTCTTCTTTTCTCCAAATCCAAAAAAGTGATTATAGTCGACTTAGAAACTTGCTTTATTCCTTTATGATTTTCCCTAATTTTGCATTAATTGATTCAAATTCTAGAAAGTTGGTAAACACTTCACTAATACATTGTAAACCCTAAAATGCTCTGCAATTCTTAATATTTGCATATTTTTTGCTGATTTCTTTTCCAAAAGCTTAAGCATGTTGTTTTACACCATACATCTTCATGACACTCCTTGTCACCTCATATTTCCAAGGGGTTAGATTTTTCTATTATTGATCCCCCTTAGCCCGTGCTTAGGTTTAATTTCCAAGAGAATTATCTACACCAAAGGGAGGTACAGATGCATTTGATTCATCTTTGTTCTCAAGTTCCTCCTTTCTCCAAATGTTTTCCATTTCCTTCTTTACTTCAGTAGGATCAAATTTCTTCACATGTTCATTCCTTTGTTATGAATTAGTCTACCTTTCGTTCTTACTTCTGCAAAATCTTGAAATGTGTCTAAGTTTATTGCAAATGTAGCATACAAAATTTTTCTGATCAAACTAACTTCTATTCAATCTTGATCTAAACTAGTTAGCTTTATGTCCAAATCCATTGCATGTATAGCAGTAACCATTCAAAGATTGAACCATTCTACAAGTATTAAATCTATTCATCACATTCAACAGCTCTATGTCCACATTTTTTGCATGAAAAACATTATCCAAAGAAGGATCCAACATTTTGATTCATTCTACTTCTACATTCTATAGCCTTATGTCCAAACTTATTGCATTAAAACCAAATATCATTGAAAGATGGGTGCCTTTGAGCATTTGGTTGTCTGATAAGGGGTCTTCCAACACTACTTCTTTGATTTATGAATTGTTTTCCATTGTCCTTAGTCTTCTTTTGATTGTCAACCTTGTTAGGGGTCTGATTAAGTTTTGAGCTTTCTCCTTCTTCAAGTCCCAAGCCACCTTTATCTTTAGATGGTTTCTATCTTGAAATTAGTTCATCAAGAATTGTAGTACTTGTTTTGAATTTTTCCTCATGAGCTCTTACTTTTTCCAAGTCTAATATCAGAGTTACTACTTCTTGTTCAAGTCTTGTGCATTCATCAATCTTGCATTGTATCACTGCATTTAGAAAATACTCAATTATTTTATTTTCTTCCACTTGTACCTTTAGTCCAGTAATGTATTCATTTTCCTTCTTCAATTGCTCATTGACTTCTCTATGTCTCTCTTTGAGTATTTCTTGATTTGTTCTCTCAAGTTTTTGATGCATTCATTTGCTTCCTCTAGGTTTTCCTTCAAAATTTTGTTCTCACCTTCAACTCTGTCAAGATCTTCAAGAGTAGCTTTAAGTTCTTCTTTGTCAAACATGTAGTCATCTTCTATGTAGTCAATTGCAGAAATTTCTTCTGGAGCAATATGATACTTTTTATCAGCCATGTATTCAACCTCCAAGATCTTCCTTGAGTTGTTAGGCTTCTCATAAGGAACCAAGATCTGATACCAATTGTTGAACAGCTGAAATACTGAGAGGGGGGGTGAATCAATATTCTATTTAACCTTTTAATCATAATACATCTAATAATCAAAACATATATAATTGCAACTATGAATGAAAGCATGAAAGGAATCACTAGATCGCATAATACATGAACACCAAGATTTTTATGTGGAAAACCTAAAAAGGGAAAAACCATAGTGAGGATTAGCTCACAATATATTATAACTAGTTATAAGATATTACAGAGGCTCACTACCAGGACGCACTGTCCAATAAGGCTCACTGACAGGAATAGATACAAAAATAGGAATGGTTACATAGCCAAAATGTGAAGTAATACAAAGTGCACCTTCCATGTGTAGAATTCAGTTCCTTGAAGCTTTGAATACAAAACACTGCTCTGCTTAGTAGTCGCTCAACATTCACAATAATTCTTCCCTTATTCTAATCTCACAAATACAAATTCGCAAGTTTTCCCAATATCATATCTCTCACATATCTCATTCCATATCATATCATCCTACAACTCAAAAATCTCTTACATATATACCCAATTACATCTGCATACATCAATTAGGTCGGCCTAATTAGATGCAGCCCTATTTTAATTCAAAATTACCTTGTTGACTCCATACTTGACTCAAATACTTCTTCGCACTCAAAAAAAACATGCAACACTTAATTTAGGTCAGCTTGGACCTAAAATAGATCTCATTAATATCTACAATACATATTTAATCTTCACAATACGTATCAAGTATTAGGTCGACTAGGAATTAGACCTATTCACAAAATGAGCCAACCAATCAACCATCAATGATACATGTGATCATATAAACATGCACCATCTAGAATATATAGTGTACTAACACCAGTAAACAATCTCCCAAAATTGTAAAGTCTGATTCCAATTATCGGAGGAAAGCAAACCAAATTACTCACACCATTTACATTGTATAAAGCCAAAAATTGTATGTTGAACTACTTTTACTTGTAACTTTCAGCTTATTCATCCAAAATCACTGAAATATTAATCATAGGTGCACATAACAATCAGGAATAACATACTATAACCTCATAATATGATCTTATTACACAAGCAATTTTGGACCAAAATACCAAATTAAGATGCATACATTTTGCTCACCGGATTAGACAAACTATCAACAATTAATGTTGGTATCAATGACAACACATTGAAAGGGTTCCTTCTTCATTCTTTCAACATCATCAACCCACCACATAATCTAACTAGTGTCATCTCCTAGGTGTCACACTTGAGTTCCAAATCCATTAGGTTGAGCAAGAGCGAGTTAATGCTAAAAGAGTTACATGTTTAAGATTTTTTGTTAAAACAATTAAAGACCACACTCGACCTAGAAATAGATTAAATAATGGTAAAAAAATACAATATCCACTAGGGACTCAATCAAAATCACACCACAATTAGCTATGGAAAGTACAATTGTGCAAAAATAATTGCACAATCAAGTTGTTTTATCACTCTTTCCACTTCAATACACAATGTGGACCAAGTGTACCACATCAAATATGCAATTTGGTGGAAAATATTATGATCATAAAACTTGAATTTGTTGCACATGAAGAACTACTTCTAAAAAAAAAAGGTATACATCTCATTTGGAGGTGACCTTGCTTGTCAAGCACCACCTTAACCATATTAAATCCACTATTAAATCCATTATGTCTCAAGGAATTTATCCACAAGCCAACACTAGAGACAAATCCTTTAAATAAAAGGTATCCATCTCATTTGGAGGTGACCTTGCTTGTCAAACACCACCTTAACCATATTAAATCCATTATTAAAATCCATTGTCTCAAGGAATTCGTCCACAAGCCAACACTAGAGATGGTTCCTTTCCACCACATCATTCAATTGTTGGATAAAGTTATTATTTCCATTGATGTCAAAGGTGGCCAACCCATAGATCTATGTTTAGCACCAACCTTATGAAGGAAAATTAAAATTAAGTTCTATGTTATGTGGGTCCATCTCCCCTAATTGCGGCGCCCATTTCTAGTGGGTTTAAAAATTAAAATAAATTAATTTTATATTTGAAAAGAGGGTCAACCCCCTTAAAGAGCTATGCCCAAACTTGGGGAAATAAAAGAAAATTAAATAAATATTTATTTGAAGAGTTGGCCGACCCCTTTTGAGGATCCGCCCCCTTGGATGAAGAGCATTTTGGGAGATATAAAAGAGTTTGTGAGGGGGCTCAAATCAATTAAAAACCGAGGAATATTTTTTATGTGAAGAGCATAAACAAAAAGTTATTCAAGAAAATTTATGAGATATATGTGAGAAAATTTATAGCACCAATTTTGTGAGGAGAAAAAGAGGAGACACGAGCAAGATCATGGCAGTTTATGAACAGATTTCATGAAGAAATTATTATAGATTTCATGAAGACATTATTGTAGATTTTGTGAAGACATTATTGTCGATTTCATGGAGACATTATTCCAAATTTTGTGAAGACATTATTGTTGATTTTGTGAAGACATTATTGCCAAATTTGTGAAGACTATATTGCAGATTTATGAAAGGAAGTTTGGAAGATTTGTGAGGTGTGAGGGCAGATCTAAGAAGTGGCAAGTTAGAATTATTATATTATTCTTGTGGAGGTTGGAGCCTCCTACTTGAGATCATGAGGTTGGAACCTCTTATTGAAAGAGATTGGAGTCTCTTTCTGAGTTGGAGCTTAGTGGTGGGGATTAGAGTCTCTAGTGTGATGGTACCTACAAATGTTGTAAGAAGAATTATACAAGCAAGATTTTGCCATGGTTTTTTCCCTTAAGGGTTTCCATATAAAATTATGTGTCTCATGTGCATTTTCTTGATTGCTTCATCTTGCATGAATGATACAACTATGAATAATTAGGACTTGAAGTAATATTGCAATGTTTGATTAAGTTGCTCAAGAAGAAGTAAAGTTTTAATCTATATAGATTCACCCCCCTCTTACTAAGTGTGTGTTTCATCAATTCAAGTGTTAGATATTAACAATTCCAAAGGCTTTGTTTTTTATAGTGGAAAGGACCCACAAAGCCCTATTTGGAGGGCCACAACTATATGTAATGCAATGGGGATGATAGTTGATAGACACAAACATCACCACAGTTACACGCTTGCTCATGATTATTGCTAAAAAATAAACTATCTATCCATTTGACACAAAACAGAAAAAAGAAGTAAAAAGTTGACAACTTTGAACTCTTGAAAACAAAGAATGTCCATAATAAAAAATCTCTATCAAAAATCACACACAATGAACTTGTAGTGTGGATTTGTTACACCCCTAGCACTCTATGGGTTAAAAATTCATGAAAATGTGGGTCTAACCTGACATATCCTCAAAGACCAATCCTTGAAGTGAAAAATAACTATTTTACGAAAACCTATTTTACATTTTTAAATTGAATTCTCTAGACTACATGTCATTTTTTAGGAACAAATTCCCCTCCATCCATTGAGTGAGGGTTTTGAGAGTACCCATTGTCCTTGGGAGAAGAAGAAAAAAATTGACACAACACTTAAGCCTTGAGAGGATAACATGCCAATTGGGAGTGGTATCTGATAATAGCCTCATAAAACATTCATTGTTTGCTTGAGTAGTTTCTAGAAGAGCCACAACTACTTGTTTGGCTTCATCAGATGACAACTATGTGCTACGTGTCAAGGATTTAGTAGGCACACCATTGTTGGGACTGTTATAAGACCATCCACTATTATAACTAGCATGAGATCCCCTATTGGATCCATTGCAACCACCTTTGTGATTGTTGATGTTATTCCTTCCTTATTATTTGTTAGAGGCAATGCACTCACAATTTTGGATTCTAGTTTGGCCTTTAGCTATCTAATAGCCCATCTTTGATTTTATGTTCAAAGGTTTAGAATTTAAAACAATTGCTTGGTAGATTAATATACAAACTCTTTAGATATGGCTCATGTCATCTATTTGTATGCCAATGGTTTCCTAGAGGTGCTAGGAAAGGTTTATTTCCACTTAGAATAGAGGTTGATTGTGAACCCAACAAAACTTGTCAATGTCAACTTATACCATCCTCCTAAGAGAGGTGACAATGCTAAGGAAAACCAAGGAACTCAAGCCAAATTAGCACCTTAAGAGGTTATTGGTCAAACAAAACAAAATCCCTAATCCAAGGGAGAAAATTAGGAAGTTGCAAATGTAACAAGTGTTATTCCTAGGGACCGTATTTGCATGTTTAACTTTTGCAAAGTTAAAAAGAGTAGAAAAAAAACCTTGGTTAAATTATGGACCATGACCAATTCAACTTCATGAGGGACCCATTCAATATTAACCCAACTTTTAAGCATGTTTTTAGAATGGATTCTTCCTACAAAATACTCTATGAGAATAAATAATTGTAAACAACTAAAAAAATGACATTTGAAAAAGGTCTCAAAAACTCTTACATCATGAAACATTTTTGAGACAATTTTCTTGGATTTCTTTGAAGGCAATGTTTGGTTTATTATATAAAGCTAGATGTCCTAAGGGATTGAAACCCTAAAAAATCTCTACAATATATACAAGAGAAAAAAATACCTCACTAAACTAAAATACTTATGATAGCATTTGTAATAGTATGGATTGAACTCCATATACTTTTATCATAGTTGCCAAATTTGAGAAAAAATTACAATTTATTGTGATTAATTAGAAACTTGGCCCAACATCAACCTTTTTTCTTATAAAAAATCATAGGTGAATTTTAATAATAATTGGTCAAACTCATTTTTTATTAAACAAGTGTCACATAGTGGCAAGTACTTGTCTTTTTAGTATTGTAAAATGATTATTGTGTAACATAATTGAATTTTAATTTGTTCCTTATAACTATTAAATATATTCTAATTAATCATAGCCCTAATCTTAATCTAATTAAAAAATCTATATAATTATAATTATAATTTAATTTATATAATGATAATTATATTAATAAATTTAATCCTGGATCTAATTTTTTAATTATTATTATTTTAAAATTATATTATCATTATATATTTTATTTTACTAATATAAATTAGAAATATATATCTCTTACTAACTAAAATAAATTTAAAACAATTTTTGCCATTAAAACATAAAAATACCATATTATAAAAAAATGAAAATAAAATAAAATAATTTATTTTTTAAATATAAAACATCAAAATTTGCAATTTATATTATATAAAATTATTTTAAAAATAAAATATTTACTATATTTTGAGAAATAAAATAAATAGAAAAATTACACACACACATATATAATTTATGTATCTATATAAAAAAATCGCTTTATTTATGAAACTTTCTCAAATATTTCAAACAACTATTCCTATAAATCTATCCTTAACACCAAATTTTTTTAACCAATGATAAATAATTTTGGAAAAAATTAAAGTTACAGATCTTGCATCTTTACTTTAAGAAAAATAATAATGACTTCTAACTTAATGTAAAACACATTTATTAATAAATAATTAATAAAAAATGTGCTTCTAAGTGATTTATTGTTTTTTATGGCTCTTGGAAGTGGACCGTTGGACCTTGGTGCAAGCAGGTCGTACTGTCCTCAAACTAGATAGGTACACTGGGCTGATGGCGTAGACTCTAAATGGCCTCCTTTGCCACCTTTCAACCCCAACCAACCCTCATGTCAAGGCCATGGCATCCTGAAGGCTCTAGGCTCTCCATCTCGCTATCCCCAAAACACTTCTCAACACCCACCTCGTAACCCTAATACAATTTCTCACCGGTCTCATTCTTTTTAACTTTCTTCTCACCACTCTAGGGTTAGTAATCGCTCTTCTTAACGCTTTGCTTCTTTTGATTTGAAACAACAAAATAATTATAGGGAAAGAGATCTTTCCTCCCAGTGCTCTCAGGATGATCATTTGGGGAATTCCTCAAGAGATGGTAAAACAAAATGGGCCTGACATTCTCACAAGGTGGTTTCTCCTTCTCAGTCGAATGTCAAATTCGATTCTAAAGTAGAAAAGTCATGCATGAAGGAAAATGCACCAGCAGTTGACCCTCCTATAGGCCATAATCTTCGTTGGAAGCCAATTCCATCAATACTCCTCAATGTGGACACCCAGATCTCAGAATTTGAACAGAATGGACTATTCGTGCAGATTTAGGGAGAGGAAAAACCACTATCTACCATTCATTCCTGGATAAAAGAAAATTAGTATGAATTTTTTGATCTCACAGTTGTTTCATCCTCTTCTTTTTTCATTTGCTTTAAAAATCCTACTATTAAGAATAGGGTTTTTAGAAAAGGTCCCTTCTGGTTTTGTAAAACTTTTCTGGGAGCCTATAACTGGCAACCTAATTTACTAATGGATTCCATTTCTCTGTCCCAACGACCAATTTGTTTCACACTCCCTCATCTTCCAATTGAGTACATGGAATCTTATGTGATAAAGAAAATAGTCTCACATTTTGGGGATTTCTTAAAAAATGGATTTGAACTGGTTAATGGGTCACCCACTCTTAGGGTTTGGGCCTAATAACCAATATGAACAAGGTCCCTCATGCCTTGAAGATCCTCACTAGAAAAGGTGAATGGAGTCTTGAAACTTGGTTTTGGACACCATCTCCTAGAAAGAGGCTAAGATCCAGATTGACTTTGAACTTTTTTCTTGGGTAGAACCTCTTGAATTCTCTTTCTCAAACTGTGCCGGTGCCATTTGCCCACTTGGCCAACCTAGCACCTTTTCTACCCCACGACTTATCCCTACCCCTCAGGTACCTTCTTTTAACATCCTGTCAGCCATGAATCCATTACAGACCAATGTGGATATTTCAAAGAATGTTTCTCATTTTGAAAGCTTATTAAAGGGGTCATTAACTAAGGAAAATCTCATGGATATTGTTAATGAGGTATGCACTAAAGTGGGTGAAGATTTCATTGAAGAAACAACAGACGAAGTTCTTGCATAAATTGAATCGGAGAAGGAAATTCCCTCTTTCCCAATTTCATAATTTGATGCAAGGGATCCCCCTTCTCCTAGTAAATTGATTGCTTTGGTTAAGGATGTTAATGACGCTTCTCCTATTGGCCAAACCTCCTTTCCTCCTACACCTTTTATCACAAACGGATGCTAAAATTCTAGTATCCCCCAAAACCAAAAGGGGTAGGAAACCTAACAGTGAGAAAACGAAAGCTGAGGTGGCTGCAGGCATACAAACAACTCTTGAAAAAAATTTAAGATCTGCTGCAAAAAAACATAAAGGTTTGGAAAATCTAGTAATATTTCCCCAATCGGGACAACCCTATTCTGCTATGGAGAATGAGTTCTCTGAATTGAAAATAAAATGAGGGGAGACGGTATCTCTCCTTGACCAAAATGAGGATCTTATCTTGGAATGTTAGGGGCTTAAATGCCCCTAACAAATGACACCTTATAAAGTGTCAAATTTTAAGCACTAATTCAGATATTGTTCTTCTACAAGAAAAAAACTTTCATCCCATTCAGCTTCTGATTTCTTTGCCACTTGACACAATTGGAATTTCATTTCCTCTCTTGCCCAAGGTGCCTCAGGAGGCCTTGCAATTCTATGGAATAATTTTTTTGTTAAATTAAAAGCTTTATTTATTTGAGACTATTGGATTCAAGCCTCTACCAATTGCTTGAAAACAAACAATGTTTTTTTCATCTTTAACATCTATGGTCCTTATGCAACTTTTGCTAAAAAACAATTATGGACTCAACTCTCTTCTGCATTAGCTTCTTTAAAAAATGACATGAAGATCTTGTCTGGTGATTTTAATGCTATTTAATGCCCTTTTGAGAAAATTGGTGGCATCATCCCTCCATCTAAGGTCATGGAGGATTTTAATCACTTCATTATTAATAATGGTCTCTACGATTGTACACCAAAGAATGGAAACTTCACATGGACTAATAAGCGTAAAGGATTTTCTCATATTGCTGAAAGGTTGGAACATTTTCTTTTATCTGAAAATTGGTTTAATTCCCCTTGGGAATTTTCTTCCTCCATTTTGACACTTCTTGGATCTGATCACTTCCCAATCTCCTTGCCAATTTTTGATAATAAGTCGATTAAGAAGGGTTATTTCAAATTTGAATCTATGTGATTCAAAGATCAGTATTTTACTCCTCTCCTTAAAAGATGGTGGTCTGAGTGCCCTTTTGTTGCTAGCACTCGTATGTTCCAACTCTATAAAAAGTTGAATTTTATCAAAGGGAAAATAAAGGACTAGAATAAAACATTGTTCAAGAACATTTTGCAAAGAAAAATCCAGAGTTGAACTTGAATTGTCTAATATGTATGATGTAGTGATAAAAAATAGAATGGATTCAACCCTCTATGATAAGGAGAAATCCCTTAAGGCAGAATTAGATGAACTATTGGCAAGGGAAGAATGTTATCAGAGATAGATATCTAGGGATATTTGGTTAAGGGAAGGTGACAAAAACACCAAATTTTTCCATGCCTCCATGAAAATGAGAAGTCAAGCAAACATGATTGAATCAATTCTCTCCCCCTCTGGTGACACTTTAATCATAGATGAGGATATTGAAGCTGCAATAGTTTCCTTTTTTAAGGACCTGTTAGCCCCTACAAAAATTAATAGATCTTTGGAAAATAATGTTGTTCTAGATAATATCCCCACCCTGATTGAGATGGAACATAATAAATTGTTAATGGCTGAATTCACCATGGAGGAAGTTAAAAATATGGTCTTCTCCATGGCTGCTAAAAAGGCTCCTGGGCTTGATGGCTTTGTGACATTGTTTTTTCATAAGTGTTGGGATTTTTTTGGCAAAGACATCTATCTTTCCTTGGAAGAATCAAGAAGGAATAGAAAAATATTGAAAGAGTTTAATGCAACTATGGTTGCTCTCATTCCTAAGAAATTTGATCTAATGTCCTTCAAGGATTTTAGGCCTATTGCCTTGTGTAAGACAGTCTTCAAAAATTTCACTAAGGCAATAGCTCTTGGACTTGCTAAAATTCTCCCCTCCATTATCTTGGGAGAGCAGGGGGTTTTGTACAGAGAAAAGACACTCCTAAAGGGGCCATATTAGCACACAAAGTACTACATTCAGTAATGAAGGACAAGTCCCCTACGATGGTTCTAAAACTGGATATGGAGAAAGATTATGACAAAGTTGAGTTGGATTTCCTTTTAGCAATACTTTAAAAATTTGGTTTTGCAAATAGCTAGTGTAAATGGATTTCTTCATGTCTAGCTGGAGCAAGCTTTTCTACTTTGGCAAACGGTTCTTCGGTTGGAAAATTTGCTCCTACAAGGGGTATAAGACAAGGAGACCCCCTTTCACCATCCATATTCATTTTGATGGTTGAAGGGTAAAGTAGATCAATCATTGCCTCAAGAAACAATCGAGAGTGGAAAGGCATCACTATTAGACCTTTTCCTACTCCAATTTTTCACTCCCTCTTTGCAGATGATACCCTCCTTTTTGGTCAGACATCCATAGAGGAAGCAAGAGAAATCAAATCAGTCCTTTTAGACTACTATTCAACATCAGGCCAATCCTTCAATGTTTAGAAATCAAATATTTTCTTCATGAATGTGAACCCCTTGGTTAAATCTCAACTTTTAAAATTTTGGGGTTTCCAAAGTGGAACCCTACCCTGCAAATATCTAGGAATTCCCTTCTTCTCGGGAAAAGAAAAGCACATGTCTTTTGGGATAATCTTATTTCTTCCACCTCCAATTGAATCCTTCTTTGGAAATCCAAATGACTTTCATTTGCAAGTAAACTGGTTTTGTTAAAAGTAGTCCTTCATTGTTTACCTATCTATCTAATGTTGGTTCTGAAAATTCCTTATGAGAAAGGGCTTGCTCTTCAAAAAACATTTAGAAATTTTCTTTGGGTAGAAAATGTTACACAAAAAAAGAAACTTCCCCTAGTTGCATGGGATAACGTCTGCAAGTTGAAAGCTTCAGGTGGTGTGGGTTTGAGAGACATTTTCTTACAAAATAAAGCTCTTGGTGCCAAATTGGTTTGACAATTGTATTCTAATCCAGACAAGAAATGGTGTCAAATCATGCGTCACAAATACTTGGATTCCATGGAAAGCGAAAGGATTTTCACTCAAAGGAACCTCCCACCAGGCTCTAAAATTTGGAATTTTATAGTTGCTTGTAGATCTATCATCCTTCCTCACCTTCCTTGGTTAGTTAACAATGGTGAGAAAACTTTATTTTGGGATGATGCATGGAATGGATATGAACCCCTTAAACTTCTAGGAGATTGGTCTCAACTAAAGAATGCTCTAAAAAATCTTTGGGGGGATAAGGTGAAAGATTATTTGTTATTGATCAGAAGGACCCTTTACATTTAATCAAATAGAAAGAATTCAGTTTTCTTCCAGTCCCATCTCGCATGAAGGACTCTCTCAAGTCTGAACTCCTGAAAAGACAAATTGTCTTTTCAGAGAAACTTGATGAAATAATCTGGACAAGGTCTAAATCAGGAAATTACACTCTTAAAGAAGGATATGATTCATTGGTAAGTGATTATGTCCCCTCTTCTTGGGCCTCTAATCTCTGTTGGGGCCCTAATGTACTATCGAAGGCAAGTGCCTTTAGTTGGTTGGCCATTAAAGACAAAATACCCTCGGGCTTAAGACTTGATAGATTGGGAATAGTACCTCTCTTCTCCTGTGTAATGTGTGGTAATGCATTTGAATCTACAGATCATCTACTCATTAACTGCCCCTTTGCATATGAATGTTGGACATGGCTAATGAGAAGATTAGCCTGGCAGTCTCCCTTGCAAAATATGATCCTCCAACATTTCTAAAGTTGGCCTAAATTACATTCAACTTCTAAGTTTGCTTGTCTTTGGGAAATCTCTCCCTCGATTCTCATCTGGAACATTTGGCTTGAAATGAACAGACAAATTTTTAAAAAAGAGCAATTATCTTGGGACAAATCATCCAAAAAATTGAAATTACTATTTTAGAAACAACAATGTCAAGCCTTTATAAGAATGTAATTTTTAATAATTGATTTTCTTCTTGGGATTCTTTCATTCTAAAAAATTGGTCTCTTCCGAAAATTCCTAGTGCGGGCTCCATCATGACCAAAAATCCTCCTGTGAATAGATCTACCATTAAATGGTTACCACCACCTAGGGATTATGTTAAACTCAATTTCGACGATGGGGATTCTAGAGGGAACCCTGGGAAATTAGGGGATGCCTCAGTCTTAAGAGATTGTCATGGTAATTTTGTTGGAGCAATCTACTCTAGTCTTTTAGAAGGAACTAATAACATTGCGGAATTCAATGCTTTAAAGATTGATTTGGAGCTAGCAATTGAACTTTCTATACCTCATATCCACATTGAAGGGGACTCCATGGTTGTGGTGTATACAGTATTAAATGGTCACTCAAATTCTTGGCATTTGAAATATCTTGCTTCTCATATTCGATACCTCATGAACAATTTTTCCTCTTATCAAGTAATGCATTGTTACAAGGAAGCTAATGATCAAGCAGATCAGCTAGCAAACAAAGCTATTGATAGAAATATACATTTAAAAATTCTTTCGCATCAGGAGTAATTTTTTTTTTTTGATCGGTAACGCTTTTGAACTGGAGCTATGAACCAGTGAGACCACAAACTAGGGGACCTCATCCTCGAATCTTGATAGGCCAGATCCACGAGCACAAAACCCCAGCAAGGGTTGAGCCCGAAGGAGAGAAAGACTCGCGTGGGTGAAATACAGAAACACCAGACATGAAAGACTCGCATGGGTAAGACATAGAGTCCATGAGTAGCACATGCTAAGAAACTAGATCTGTGAGCAACACTCTCCACCGTGGGTTTGGCACAAGTTCGTGAGCACTCCAGCCCAGTGAGGGTCTGACATAGTCAGCCTCCTCCTGGGGACCACCAGCTCCTCCTGAGAACCTCCCTCCATCCTCCACCGCCTTACATGTACTAACCACTTGTGTACGCAACCTCCAACACGTCCATCAAGGTGGGATCAAACCGGTATACACCGGTTTGGGCCAGGCGAGGATTTGAACCTTGGTTGCACCAACAGTAGTGCAACCACTTCACCACTACACCACAGGTGATCCCCTTTTGCATCAGGAGTACTTGGTTTGTTGAATTCCTAATTTTAATTTTTTTATTAATGGCTCCATGCTGTATGATCATGCTATAGGTCTAATACATTCAACTTGGTTTATGAAGCATGTGGTTTTGATGAGTTAAAAAATATGTTTTTGCTTTGGCTCAAATATGTTGTCGTGGCCTGGAAGGATGTATATGTGGCAAATTTATTCTTCTTGGGACTATTTATCTCCATGCGGGCCCCTTCTCCACAATAATTGCTCATACCTAGATTTACTCCCTTTGATTGGTTAGTGTGTGGAAACTTTGGCGACACATTTCAAAATCATTATGCATGGGGAATGTTGTGGTTTTAGATGCTTTTCAATTCTCTTTCCCAAGAACAGGTTTAATGTGGCCAATGGCTATATGCTTTGTCTTCAAATGGGGGTAACAATTCTTGTTTGTTATTGACATGCATTTCTTCTTTTAGCATTATTTCTAAAATGGCAAACATTGGTAATATCTGACATGGCATTCTCATTTAATGGCTTGCATTTACTACCATCTCTTTGGTACTAATGACTTGTGCGAATGTCATTTTCGCATGCTCTTTTCCCACGAATCTTGGGAATGCCTGGGTGTACATGGGCCGCTAATTCATTCTGGGTTCCTTACTTGATTTAAGATTGGCATGTGTCAAATACATCTGGTGATCTCCATATCTTATCACTAATTCAAAATTGCACTATTTGGTACCTCAAGGTCATCAAAGATTATCTTTGTGACAAATGGCTTTGATCTACTATATTGCCTTATGGCATATCATTCTTGGCATTTCATTTTTTTGTGCACCACCTTTTGGTGTAGTAAGATTATATTGGCATTAATTATCTTACTTCTGCCGTATGACTTCTGGCATGTGAAGGTGCTATTAATGGATCACTCCTGGTTTTATGTCTTGGTAATTTGTTTGCTTCTTGCATAAGACATCATGCAAAACTCTTTTAGGGTTCTTGTTCTGCCAAAATATCATGAATTAAGGGATTCAAGGCCCTTCTCTTTTGAAAAATTGGGTTGAACATGCATTTTAGAATGCAAACCAGTTGAAGATGCAATAAGAACTATCTTGGGACATGACTGGTTGGAGTTTCATGCTATGTCACTTCCTCATGAGGTAGCATCTCGCTTTGTCTCTAACTTAATGGATGTATTATGGTGTGGCAAGATGGTTAAATTCTTAGCAGGTTCTTATCTTCTTCCCCCATGTTTGTTCGCTTTCTACATTGCATAATGCTCTAGAGGATTATGACATCTTGAATGGATCTAACCTTGTGGGCGGTGTCCTTTGCCGCCAATTTATCCTCTCTGATTGTTCAATTTCGGCTCCTTTAAGCTTGATGGCTCATGGATTGCTGGATGATTATTCATATGACTTCATTAGAAATCTGCATGGGCTCAAACCAAGATTGGGTCATACAATTTCTAATATGCTTCTAGATCTCTTTGAAGTCGTACAATTTTTTATCCGACATGCTTTGGTGGAGCCCCACTCCACACCATAGTTTGCTCTGCCCAATGATTTGGAGTCCTCAGAGGAGCGGTATCTATTCATGAATCTCTTTGCTGGCTCCAATTTTGATTCTCCATGGTTTCCAACATTCTATCAAATGGAGGTTTTCTAGTTTTGTAAACCCTATGTTGGGTCATTCGGCTCCTTACTATTTATGGCACATTCCTAGCTTCACTTCAGGTCGAGCCCTGCTTTTGGCTTACTTATTTCAATTCCAAGTAGAATTTTGCTTTTCTTCTGCTTCTTCATTGAACTGGAATCTTCGGTGAATTGCGGCATTTAATCATGGTTTTGTTCGTGGTTTCAATCTTTACTTTTGTTGTAGGTCTCTTGTTTTTGCTCAAGGTTTTGTCTCCGCCACCTTCTAAATGGCTTCTTCTCCTTCATATGGGATTCCTTTTGACTATGCTACTTTGATTTCCAGTTGGGGTTGTTTTGTTGAATCATCATATGGTCTCCTCGTGATCATCTTGTTATCCTCTATTGTTCACGGGTACAATGT
Organism: Sequoia sempervirens; assembly: GCA_007258455.2. Lineage (NCBI taxonomy): Eukaryota > Viridiplantae > Streptophyta > Pinopsida > Cupressales > Cupressaceae > Sequoia > Sequoia sempervirens. The sequence continues at coordinate 91,400,077 of VDFB02271358.1, read as the reverse complement.
AAACCCTATGTTGGGGTGATAATTCTCATATGGTGGATGGGTCCTCTCTCTAAATTTTGTATCTACCCGTGATATATGATATTGCGGATTTCTCCTTTGGCAGTTTTTGTTCTGCATCTGCCATCTTTAATTATGTACTTCTCTTTTTCATCGATACTTTTTTGGAGAAAAAAAAAAGTGATTTATTGTTTTTCATCAAATTCTATAGCCATTTTTTGTTTCTGAAAAAAAAAAATTGAATTTATTGTTTTTCATCAAATTCTATAGCCATTTTCTGCAATCCATTCCACTTATTACACTTTACAAAAAATAATAATGACTTCTAACTTAATGTAAAACACATTTATTAATAACTAATTAATAAAAAATGTGCTTCTAACTGGTTTATTATTTTTCATCAAATTCTATAGCCATTTTTTGTTTCTGCAATCCATTCCACTTATGACACTTCGTGTACCATAAACTTACTGTAGAATATCATTTTTAATCTTTTAACTCATCATTTGTATATCCAAAATATTGTTACACTTTCATATCATATAAGTCGAAGACCAGAATCTGCGCTAAATGACATCAGATTTACACCTTAATGCTTGCAACGTAACTGATTGCCAATTTGTTATCCCAAGTATTCCAATCTGTCTGATTCTATTGACTATCTCATCATTTTCGGTGGTTTTTGTTTTAAATACAGGAAAAGTGCAATTTATCAATAATTTGTAATATTTTTCTAGCAACTAGATATTCATCGAGTAGTACAAAAGTTTTCATCTTATTCACATGTAAATAGTTCATTATTATAAACAATGACTGTCTTCATATTCTCATTGACATACCTGATTTGGTCTTATAAGGAATCGCAATGGCTAAAAACAATTTAAAAAGTCCACGTTCATTCAGAAGACCACTCGAAGGTCTTAGGAGTAATGATAAGCAAACTTACAAATTATTGCACATATGTTACTTAATTTCATCGCAGGTCACCTTGTGTCAGAAATTTTAAGAAATCAAAATAGAAAGATCCGAAGCTACCCAATTTTGTCATTAATCTGTAGGATAGTATTGTATCTTTATCCATACTGCAATAGTCAAATAATCATTTACTGAACGCCATACAGGTCACTTTATTTCAAGAACTATTACAAGGTGAAGGAGAGAAATCCAAACCTACACACTTTTGTGACCAAGCTGGGGAATGTTGTAGCATTATCTATACTGCAATAGTCAATTAAACACTACAGTATTTCAGAAAAAGAAGATGCTTTCTCAAGAATTATAACCTCCATGTATCTTAATTATGAATCTTTCAGTATCACATCCTTCTCCTGTAGTATATTACCACGAATTTGTAATAGAGACGTTTTCGTATTTGTTGTTTCCTACTAGAGCTTCCAAGTACTTGTGTTTGTACTATTGCACGAATTGGATATATACTAGCATAATAGAAAACGTTGCTTATAACAACGTATGCTTGAATCAAATGCACAAAGTTTAGCGTTGTCAAGAGGCTCCTCATCCATCATTGAGAAGATAAAAAGGTTAAATAATAGACAAGATCATAAGGGATATAGTTGATTTTTTATATTTTGTGCAAATCTTGAACGCTTTTAAGCAGAAAAGAAATTCTTTTAGATAAAATTCAATAGAAATATCATGATACCAAACAAGAACCTTAATTGAAATTCTGTTTGTCCACATATTATTTGCCATATACTCAATTTTTAGCCTGCTTGGAAATCAATCTTAATCAGGTTCAAATTCAATCTACAATGGGGAACTCGTGATGGACATCTAATAAGATTATAAACAGAAAAATAAAAAAGTAAACTAACAGCTAGCATACATACTCTTTTTGAGCATAGTTGCTAAACCATCTAGGATGTCAATAAATAATTTAGTACACAAGAGTTGATCATCACACTGGTGAGAATCTTCGTCCTGTCTAGCACTTATAACACTGAAAATTTTAATTGGAATAAGCATGCTAATTTCCAGGCAGTTATTTGCTCTAAACATATTAACTTATACACGGGATCAAAGTTTTGAAGTAGGCTGCAACTTTCTTCTGATTGATCCCTCTTGTGCCAATGATACAACAAGCTGCCATGCAATGTACTTTCAAATTAATAAATCAAGGCTTGAGAAATACAACATAGTTTTTGATGCCCACAATCAACGAAGCAGTCAACACGCAAGCATATTCTTGATTTACCTCTCCAGCTCTCGTGTACATGCGTCCAATAGTGAATCCTCGACCTCCGCTTGCTATTGGACTCTCCATCTACATGATATTCACATATCAAATGGAAGAATTAATGCAACCTAAATATTGGTAAAAAATAGATTCACAATGTGAACTTGGACAATTTTTTTATAAAGTTATTGTTCAAATTTTGAAGTGAGTCTTACGGCTTACCACAAACAATAACCATTCATCAGCTTTGAAAGGCTTGTGGAACCACATTCTGTGATCAAGAGAAGAAGCTGGTCATTACAAAACATTTCAATTTTTATTTCTCTAATGTACATTTCCAATGATTTTACTTGCTTTTGGCTTATTTGGTCTTACATATAATATTTTACAAAAGACACTACATATACAACTACTCCATATACAGGCAAGTGGAGAAATGCATGGCTGACTAAATATGTGATACAAAACTTAAATACTATAAAAGAAAGAATAAAGCCATATTCCAATTGCACGTCATAGGTTAGCCAAAAAGGCGATTGAAATAATCTAACTAGAAATACAAATAGACATACTGGAATTTTTCCTCTGAGTAGAAAATTCATATGTAGATGGTGTGACAGCCAAGAAGTTCGGAAATTATGAACAAGAATAGCTAGAGGGCTAATTTATTGCAACCTATAAAGACAACAATGCCACCACTCCTGTACACATCAGGTTTTAGCATAAGAGATTATAAAGGTGAGTTGCATATGTATTTTGGTTTATAAGTCACAGCATGGGATACAACTAGTACAGGATTTGAAAACTCCAAAAACTTGTGTCTGTGATTGCTAACATCAACTTCCAGATATCTTTCACAGTGAGCAAACCTCAAAGAAAGAAAATTATAATACGTTTTGGTGTGCAAGGGGTCGTCAAGCTATCAAAATACTGTTAGTTTGATCTATCCTGCTCAGTTGTGGCAAAAAATAGGTATAGGATGAAAGCATTTAAGCCGTACAATGACATACATGAATCTATTCATAGAAATACCATTCATGCCTTAAAATTGAAAATAACATGCCACATTATGGCCGCACGAATCAAATGTCAATGTCAAAAGTCATTCATCTTTTATAACAACAGGTCAGAACCATCAATGTAGCCTATACAAACTTCAAGAGAAAGGTGGAGTTCATACCAAGATGCTTTAGGATATTTTTATCGTCAAAGGCACCATCACAAAAGAAAAGAAAAGAATAAACACACAAATTGTAGGCCAAGCTTCTCAACAGCCACAATCGCCCTTCCTAGGAAAAATACCAAAGTTGAATGCAAACAAGAAGCAAATTATGTGAACTCACTTGACACTTCCAAACTAGACATACCAAAATCAAGCATACTCCAACAACCCTAGCTGACTTATGTGTGATTGCTTTGCTTTTCGTTCATTCTAGGTGCCTACAGGTTGTTCATACTTGGATCTTAATAATCTTAGTACACCTTCAATAGCAATAATCATCTGAGAATTTTACTGGATATATGTCTAGCTTGAAGCTTTGGAACCTAGATCTGAATAAATTTGGCTTCTGATCATGATCTCTCCAAAACAAGATGCACTTTTTGTAAATTCTCAGTGAAAAACAAACCTCCTGCACCACATCACCTTCCCCCTGCTGCTAACTTGTCCATTCCCCACACTCAACAATACATAATAATATAAATAAGAAGAATCATATAAATTCAACCTTTCTATACAGATAAAATATAGTTAGAATGTCAATCAACTTATGAGTTAATGGAGAAAAGACCAACTGAACTGCTTTAAACTATATCATCTACTTCAAAGAAGTGGTCATTTTGAAACAAAAGAAAACATTGGTGGTACAAAGGTATAAGTAACTAGATCTTAGGCTGTTCGTATCAATATTTAGAGAAGCAAAATAAAAAAAGATAATACTGGATGCCAGAAATGACAAGACAAAAGGTTTCTCAAGAATAACGAAGGTAACTAACTGCAATTATCACCCAAGAGATGCATCATCATTCAATCCTAGAAAATAACAAATTCTTTAAGTACCCAGAAAACCAGAAAAGAAAATTTAAAATGTTCGAGGAAATGTAAAAATTGGCCAGAGGAAACAAGTACAATTTCTCTAATTGGTGCCCCATCCAATATCCAGATGCCAAATTAGGCAAAAAGACCATAAATCCCTAAACTGTTTCTTGGTAAAGAAGCTTTAACAACATAATTAGATGGGTTTAAATTATGCTAAAACAATTAAAGCATAAGTAAATTAGAATGCATGGTGTATGCAGGATGCAATGGGTTCATACACTCTTGACAAAGAAAGAAGAAACTATATCTAAGAAAATAAAACAAGTAAAACAGGAGTATAAATTACATTTTAGTTTACTACTTTCATATTATACTAGCAGCAATGAGCAAAAGAGCTCCTACATACATTCCCACATAAAATACAGTACCACTCGATAAATTCTTTGTTCTACAGTATTTTCTTTCAGTTGTATATTTTTTAATATTAATTCACATACAATTGATTTTAAAAATCTTATTTCCTAAGTAACCAAATTGTTTAATAAATTATTTGGACTGCAATCATCAGAAAAAAGTAAAAAGAAATCCTTCACAGTACGAGTGATCCAGACTGAGTGGTGATATCTTTAACCCATCTCTGTAATGTGGACGCAAGCTGGTCTCCAAAAAGATAAGATCAGAGGCATATGCAGCTACACATCTGCAATAGAAAAAAATTACAATTAGTAACAATCTGAATATGTCTTGTACTGAAAAGTTGAAAACTAAGAAAAGCATTGGTCAGTCCAATTGAACAAATGCAAACAATTTATGTCCAATCAATGAATGGATTGTTGAAGCTTAAGCCCAGATTATCAAGAAAACCCCATACTTAGATTGTCTGGATGCATCCATGCATGGATGGTATTGGATCCTGCAAACTGTCATGTGTGAATCTAATGTAATCTTAAAGAAATTATGCTAGAAAACTCCACTTAAAATATTACTTGAAGTTTTAAACCACTAAACTAACCAAGTTCTAGCCCCTGACATAGAGCACAAACTACTCTATTGATCATGTAATAGATTGCAAGTGATCCAGTCTATCAAGATGTGATGACCCTGCTCAAATCTGATTGGAAAACTTCTGTTTTTGGCCCTGAGAATTTCGTCAAACACTTTGCATACAAGGGATATGTGACTGATATAACATTTCAGTGTGCTTAAATGGCACTTTCCTTCACTTAGCATCAATAAGAATGTTTGCAAAGTGACTTTAGATTGTCTAAACAATGTTCTAAAATGAATGAGCAACTATTTTGGCAATTTTTAATGCATATATGTGATCTAAACATGAGAAATGATCACCTACAGCCCATTGGTATTTTAACAAACCATTGGTATGCAAACTAACAAGCTGATAATAACATCTACAGCCACTTGACATTATGTCAAACAGTTGGCATACATCCTCATCCAATATTCAAATGATTATTACAACAATATATAACTCCCAACTGATGATATCTTTATTGAAATGCAATCTCTTCTACAATGATGACAATGAAAGTGCCAAGACTCTTGGCTTTACAATGATATCAAATATGATAATGCTGATATAATGCACAATTACAGCTGCAATACTAACTTTATCTATATGTAATTGACAATGAACTCCTAATGGCAGCAACTCCCTTTGATATGACAAAATTACAATGAGAGTATTATGCAGCTCCTAAACTGAAGTGAAAGACACTACAAATGATTAAACTATGCAAGACAATGAAACCTGGAAATGATAGCAGCCTTCACAAATTGCTTCAATTTGTCTTGTTGATGAAGCCAATGTCCTTGTTGCTGCGCCTAGTCTTCTCAGCCCTCTTCTCAGCCCTCAATGATGCTTTTTTGATTTTATTAGAATTTATTACTGCCTTTCTTCATAAATCGCCCTTATGGAGATAGCCACCCCTGTTGCCTTATGTCAGACCTCCCTAATAAATTATTATCTCCAGATTCTTGCCTTAAAATACATGTATTCCTATTGGCAAAATGCTCAAGAGTGAAACACTGGAACTCCTTATCAATTCGATGCCAATAGAGAGAGGAATGAAGGAAAATCCTGGCACTCTAGGCTGACTTATGCTGACTGAAAAATATCATAATTTCTGAGAATGGTGAAGGCTGAAAATTGATTCCTTCAATAACCAAAAGATGAAGACTTCTACCACCAAAATATCTCTAACAATTTCTCCAATCGAACTATACCGAAAACTTGGCCAAAGGCCACAAAGTTTTAACAATGAAGCACAAATGGAAGATTGAAGTATCTTCCTCCAACTACAATAATTCAGATGATATTTCACACCCTCAAAATTGCATTACCAATTGAGAGTTTTCGTTCTCAATGGCCAACTCAAACAACTGCAGAAACCCCTTGGCTCCACAACTGAAAAATATCAAATCAATACTCAAATCTCCATGATAGGCAATGAGCTCTCTATGTCTATTTATTCTTTTTCCTCTCAAGAGGTCGGCTCATCAAGAACATTCTAGAATTTGACTTCTAGAAGATTTGACATAATATTATTTTATTATTGCACTTTATAATAATATAAAATATAAACCAACTCTTAAAGTGCAATATAACATTGTAATATAAAATTAAGGTTTCCAAAAATAGAAATATCCATGATGAGAAAAGGAAAACCTTCATGAAGTCACAAAATGAGCCAACCAATCAACTGGGTATCTACCAAACGACCCTCTTATCAAGCCCTATTAGCCTACAAGGATCAGGAATAGGCTAATTCCTCAAAACTCCAACACTCATGAAAAAGGGGACATTACAAAAGAAAATCAAACAAGATGAAGGTAAATTAAATGACCGATCTCATGATTTAGAAGCAACACCCTGCCTAGAGATTTGGACCACATAAATCATCCAGTGACTTGTGACACAAGAAGAAAACATCATAAAAGCCAATGTGACATGTCTCCAAAGTAGAGTCAAAGATGGCTTGGAATCATAACACATTTCAGCAACAAATTTCCCTGTGAATATGTAATAAGTTTGTTTTACTAGTTTGAAGGTTTGTTTTGATTCAATGCATTCATAACATAATTTTTACAAATACCGGCACATAGCACATTTATTTTAAACAGTACAGCTTATACATTTAACACAACAGATATAATATCCAACATTGAATTTTAATTTTCAATAGCATTTCCAGGGCTAATAATAATAGTTAATAACAGTAATAATATTCTGACCTGTTAATACCAGAGCTTTCACTCAACAGTCATCAAATTCCCTCACTTAGCAACTCAATTCCTTCACTGAAGATATGAAGCCAGAATACTAATTTATGCCATTCCCAAATGAAAGTGGTGCAGCCTTGAAAGGTTTACGGCTGCATTAGGAAAGCCCAATTCCCTTAGCTCCAATGGCGATTCTCTTTTAAAAAATGACCAGCTCCAATAATATTGGAAGCTATTAAGCTTCCAAAGCCCATGTCTTTATATGATTCGACTCATATTCACAAAGCTAGAAATGGGGTTGACTCACCTTAGACTCCTTTAATTCATACGACACCCTTTTAAATAGTTGTTGTTCCCAAATTTCTGTGGTTCATATAATAATAGTCGATCATATTAAATTTAAATGTTGACGTTGAAAATTAATTTTCCACAAGCTTCGCATATCACCAATAATCTTTCATTGGTTGCACAATCCAGTTAATATGCAGCCGCAACCCAAAGGAGTAAGCAGCTAATATTAATGAGCTGTGATGGAGAGAGTAAGGCTTTCGAGCCTTATAAAACTATGACATCTGTTTTCCTTGAGTTAAATATTCAACCTACTTGATATCTTAATATCCTCAACACCTTATAAAATCATCCTTTATAATCACCGCTGGAAATACATTAAGCTGGATGCATGCATACTTGGAATTCAATTACACCTGTTATGCGTATCCCTTCTTATGCTTCGACCATAGTTGAAATTTACACACCACAACTTGTATCTCCTGGCTGCGTGCTTCTTAAGGGTTAGAATTATTATGACAATGGCAATGGCTTACCCTTAAATTACTTTGCCAGATAATATGTAAATATCTCTCACACCATTCGATCTCCTAGAGCTGCTTGCTTGTGTGAAGACCCGTTCAATCTTTAAATGTAACGGCAATAAAGATTTTCAAGCAACTCTTATTTAAATTCAGATGCTTCCCTTATACTCACGATTCCTTAACAAATCGGAGCTGGAAGACAGTAACATGCCCATGTGTCTTTAGTGAAGTGGAACGGCCATGACTTAAGACTAATACCATAAGCTTTGCGGTATAAAATTAGGAATTATTCGTGCCTCTGAAAATAAGAATTCAACATCCTTCAATGTTACGCATCAACTATAGCTCAAGCTAAGACTCTTAATTTCACTGAGACTTCAAGCTAATTCCTTATCCAGAATAACATCATGGCAATGCTCCTAATATAATTCTTTCAAAAGATATGGCAACCCGCAATCAATAAATCCTGGACCCACGACTATTCTCCAGATATAGCTACATCCACATATAGATGTTTTTTGAAATTTCCCATACAAATGCCTTGTTAGATAATTGTCAATTGATGTCAAAGCTTGATGCATGCGGCTAGAAAAGATGTCAAAATTGATGCATGTTGTTAGAAAGATGTCAAAGCTTGATGCATGCTGTGTTAGAAAGAATTTGCCTAGTGTTTGATGTTACTGCACTATACACGCCTAGATACAGAAAAAAAACCTGCATATAATGTTGCATACAATTTTGAAAACAATGCTAAATATCCAAATCTGTAGAAGGATAAACACCATGTATAGAAGGATAAAAGTAGCTTTAAAAAATTAAAGCAATAAAGAAATCAGTGCCCCCACAAGCATGATGAAGATAAGCATTGCAAAAACAATTCTTTTATTAAGATTTGATAAGGTTTGATAAGATTTGGGAAAGGAAAGCAAATCTCATAAAGCTGGCTGCCATCTTTAGAAAGAAATAAGATAACATTTTAAAAGCAGCTTTATAAGACAAAGAAAAGAAATAGATGAGAATAGAAAGATAAGACGAAATAAGATAAAACAGAAAAAAGGAAAGCATGCAAAAAGAAAGCATAAAGATAACATGCAAATCAGATTTGAAGATCTATTGCTGAAAAAAGGAAAAAGAAGGCATAAAGATAGCATGCAAAAAGATAACGACTGATGCATGATAAATGGAGTTGTTTTTCTTAAAAAAGGGATCTATTTCTAAAAACAAAAAGAGTCTTATGGTTTTGTTTTTAGAAAGAGATTAATGCTAATATTTTTCATATAAAAAAGGAAAAAGGAGATATTTTTGTGGAGTGAAAAAAAAGGAAAAGTATATATAGTATGAATTTGCATGTAATAGTCTAATTTTTTTTGGTGTAAGAATTTAAATAAAAGAAATCAGTTGTGTGAAGCAGTTTTTCATGGCAGATACATAAGAGAAAAGAAGTAGATTTGAAAGGAACTGATGTAGAGTTTTTGAGGGGAATTTTTTTTGTGTGATTGAAAATCGGAGATAGAGGTCGATGAGTAGAGAATGAAATGCAGATTTATGAAGAGAGATTGAGCAGAGTACAAAGAAGTTATTTTCAAAGCAGAGTTTATTGGAGGTTGGTGCCTCATACTAAGTCGGTGCTCAAAGGGATTTGGTTCTTCTAGTGAGTTGGAGCTCACATTCGTAAGATCGGTGTCTTATGTGGGTTGTTGCCTACAGTTTGTAAGAAGTTAATAAAAACAATATTTTGTCGTGGATTTTTCCCTTAGGGGTTTTCCACGTAATTCGTGTGTTCTTGCATGTGTAGCTTGCTTGATGTTTTTGAAGTTGTATTTTCAGATTTGAAATAAGTGTTAAAAACTGTCCTAATACTGATTCACCTCCCCCTCCTCCACCTTCTTAGTATTAGCGTGTGCTCTTCATGCCTACCACATTGTCCTTCTTTATTTAATTCCTTAAGGAGTCTCTAAGAGTAATAAATTATGATACGGCCCTGAATTAACCCCCAATAATCATGTAAAATCTGTACATTTCATTCACCAAGACTGTAGTTTTTTCTCCCGTAGCCACACAACTCAAGTTATATCCTCCACAAAAATTAGAGACTATACGGCCATGCACTGATCATGTATCAAATTGATATAGAATGATATTGAAGCTGCCAATAAAATGTCTTGTGATCTCAATTTTGCAATTCTTCAATTCAAATCTTAGAAATTTGTCATCCCAAAAGACAACAAATTTCACAAAACTCTAATCGCTTTAAACCATAGTAACAAGACGCGGACGCGGCTCAGACTCGGCGAGGGCGATTCGGCGCAGGACTCGGTGACTCCGGACGCAGATGCGGCACAGATGCGGCAAAATGAAAAAAAGTTGAAAAACCCTAGAAATTTAGAGATTTTTAAGGATTTAAAACTTGTTTCAAGCACCCTTTATTGAATACAACACAAATAAAAGCAAATTTGATCACATGCACAAGTATACAACGATTACATAAGTATAAAGTACACAAATTGTAGTTGCGCTGCTGAAGGAAATAACATACTTAGATATATAAAATTAGTGAAATGTATACAAAACTCATGGAATATGAAATCCATGACATCAAATGTTCCATACAAATATGAAATATGAAATATGACATCAAATCAAAATGTTCTATGACTCTATGCCCTATGGCATAGTGGAGCCAGCATCCTTCCTACGAAGGCGTCTAAAGGGCCTGGATGATGTTGCAGCTGCAGCCATAGTCTCTGCCTGTGTCTGACTCTCCATGCCACTCTCACCAACAGCATCTATGCCTCCTCGTGCTCTAGCCTCCTCCTCAGCCATGGCTACAACCTCGGCCTCTCTCTCTATCTGGTCCACCCAATCAAGGTCCTCGTCACTAAAGACTGCATCTGTAGCCTCAGTGATCCACTCAGACTGTGGATCAACCTCCTCTAGATTGATTGGGGTTTTGTCATGGTCAAAAAGCTTCCTGTATCTGAGCCAAAGGTTGTAATGAACATATACCAAGTCGTTCATCCTCTCCACTGTCAATCTATTGCGCTTCTTGGAGTGCATGTGCTCAAACATACTCCAATTGCGCTCACAACCAGATGAACTGCATGGCTGGCTCAATATACGAATGGCAATATTTTGCAGGTTCGGTGTATCAGAACCAAACATATTCCACCAGCTATCTACCAGCTATCTGAGATGAGAAAAAGAAACAAAATCAATCTCATTTTAAGTTTCAAGTTCAAGTTCAACATTTAATAATAAATTATAATATAAAAAGATGAAAATTATGCCCTTAAATATATTTTTACCCGGTAGTAATGTCCTATTATTTTTGCACATTTGACGTGCAAAGAAGGCTCCTTGTGCCTTAGTGAAGGCATCTATCTCCTGCACCACCTATGTAGTAACAGCGGGCAACATCCGCTCTATTGTCGTGTAGAGCCCACTAAGAATTTCTCTATCTGCACGGAGATCACGGTGGAATTGGAAGGCCGGATTCAAGAAACATGCGGTTGCATGGATGGGCCTATAAAATTGGTTTTGCCATCTCCTATCAATGATATCCCAAATGGGACGATACTTCTCCTCAACTCCACCATAGACTGATCTAATGGCCTCTTTGGCCCTATCCATGCCCTCATATATGTAGCCCATTGCGGGCTTCTCCCCATCTGCAACTCGTAGGAGAACTAGCAAGGGCTCAATAAACTGCAAAGTGCAAACATGTTTCACAAATAAGTGTGAATGAAAATAAACAAATAAAAGTAAGATATGATTAAAAATTAGAACATAATAAATAATTAAATTTTACCTTCACAATCTCGTCTATTGGTGTCCAAAACCCTTGCTCATAAAAAATGCAATCAGCCACAACAATCCTTGCAGTGCTTGTAGAAAAGGATGAGGAAGACCACTCCTCACTAGTAAACATGCGCCTCAAAACTTCCCTTGACCGAATCAAGGATTGCATCGTGATAAAATTTGTTGCAAACCTAGTGATGCCAGGACGAAACAACTCGCTCAACCCCGTGTATTGCCTCATAAGGTTAAGCACCCATGTGTGGTTGTATACAAATTTGCATATGTTTTTTGTTGCTTCCACACATGTTTTGATCCATGGGAGCTTCCCAAGAGCCTCCAACATGAGGTCAATGCAATGGGCGGCACATGGAGTTCAAAATATAGTAGGGTGCCTCTCCATCAATAATCTACCAGCAGCAACATAATTTGCTGCATTGTCTGTCACCACTTGCACTACATTTTCTTCCCCCACATCAGCTATCACGTCCTCTATAGCCTCACATAGGTATGTGGCATTTTTGATTTGGGCAGAAGCATCAATGGACTTAATGAAGACGGTGTCACCTGAAAAAAAAAGCAAAACCAATTATTCAATAAATTAAAAAACATAAATCAGCCATATTAAATTATGTGATTCACTAAATAAAATTCAAATTCCAATGCATTGAAGGAAGTACAATTACCTCCGGAGGAAACTAGGAAATTAAGCAACGTCCTATTTCTCCTATCAGTCCAACCATCAGTCATGATGGTGCAACCAATCATGCTCCACTGCTTGCGTTGCTCCTCTAATTGTGCTTTCACATCTGCCACCTTTTGAGTCAAAAGTGGGCCCTTTAATTCATCTTCACTAGGGGCTTTGAACCCCGCCCCACATATGGTTATCGCATCAACCATGTTTTGCCAGAAAGGTGACCTATAACATGTCATAAATAAATTGATAAGTTACATAAGTATTGTAAAATTTGAATTCGATAATGAGATAATGAGATACATCTAGATTCTAAAATTTAAATATAAATTTTAAAACAATTAAACGAAAAAGAATTACCTGGCTACATGGAAGGGAATGGTGCAGTAGTACCAAAAGTCTGCAATTGCCTTTTTGCTGCATCATGTGCGTCCTTGTTCCAACCCATGCTCTCAAGCGACGGTTGGGAACCAGGGGTAGTGCGTGGTACAAAATATGAGTCCACTCTAGATTTACGAACTCTAGGGCCAATACTAATACTGCCACTACCACTAGCAGTAGCAGCACCACCAGCACTAGGAGTACGCATAGGCATTGCTGATGCAGAAAAAAAGCACTACCACAAGCACTAGCACTAGGACGGTATGGAGGAATGGAAGAAGCATCTCCAACAGCACCAAGTCCCTGTCCAACTCCAACACTCAGCAACTCCTGCTTTTGTTTCTTTTTCATTTCTTTTTGCATTTCAAAAGTTTCTAATTGCACCTGCACTTCACGAACAACCTCAGGAGGTGCTGCAGGGCAACCCACTGCATCATGGATGGGTATGCGTGCAAGATGGTATTTTAATCGATTTATGCCTCCATGATATATTGTTTTGCAGTAGAAACATTTGGCGTCTCCTTTTTTCATTCCGGGAAAGATTTCAGCATGTTTCCAAGCAGGGTCTTTTCTGACTGGGGTATGAGACATTGTGAAAATAATAATATGGTATGATTTGCAAATGAATGTGGCTGCAAAAGTAGGGTTTCTAAAATTATTTAAGTTGCAAGTAGGGTTTGTAAAAAAAATATGCAAACTCAAAAGAATAGTAATTTTACAAATTACAATGAATTATTTGTTAAAAAAACACAAAAAAATCAATTAAAATCGAACTTACCTCTTAGATTTAGCTTGGAATGCAATACAAACTCCTCCCAATCACTGGTAATGAGCTCTCAATGCACCTCCTTGCTGGTATGAAGCTCCCCAAATGATATATGCCCCTGGATTTGTCTTCAACAACTTGCCGGTTGCCCTCTCTTCTCCTCCTATTTTTCTTCACAACTCTCTCTCCTCCTATTTTTCCAAATGAATGAAATGAGGGCCCTTTTAGGGCGAAATAGAAGATATAAATCAAAAAATAAATAAAAAAAAGTTGAATTTTAATTTGTTTTTGGCCTTTTTGGCCTCTGCTGCCGCAGCCGCGTCCCAGGGTCAGGACTCGCCACACCCGGCGAGTCCCGCCCTAGACACGCCCACGCGCCCAGGACGCAGCCAAGGACGCTCGGCACGGGACTCGCCGCGTCCGGGGGACTAGCGGCGAGTCTTGGAGCTATGCTTTAAACCAAGCAAGAAACCTAAACGATTTCTCCTACAACCAGCCAAGGTGGATAATCTCACCACTAGAGCTGATCTTCTCTAAGAGGGTTTTTGTCCTTCAAAAGGCTATGGTGAACTCTACTCAACCAACAAATACCCGATCTTTCAAATCAAAACCAGCATGCCTGCAACAATGCTTCTGAAAACTTTTATTCACTCTTCGTAACTCCTCTCGACTTCTTGAATTCTCCTTTTTTCCCTTTCACTTTTAATTTAATTCTTTTTAGAATTCACCCAAAAGTAACTTATTTAATTTATTTAACTTTTCTAAAACTTAAGTTACTTTTGCACCATTAAAATAATTTATTTAAGTTGTCTTTTTAATTTAACCCTTTTCGACAACTTAAAATTAATTTTTTAATTATATGCTGACTCATAAAAATTGGGGACATTACAGTTCGCCCTTCCCAAATATTGCTTGTCCTCAAGCAGTGTCAGCACAACTACCAAGCCACCTGATTGAAACAAACTGAAACCAGTTGTGATTCCGAGATCCAAAACCAATCTTTGGAAATAACCACCAAGTTTCCATTGTGCAACTTTGTTAAAAACTATCAACTTATCATACCAAAACTGAGCTCACCTCTCCTGTGACCCTAAAAAGTAATCAACCTCCAACCCAAAACTGAAATACCTCTGAAAATTGAAATCTATACCATGAGAAATCACCTGCTAAGGCATCCCAATGTGGTTCACTTCTACAATCCCACTGCCTATCACGATCTTGGGCAACCGAACAAACACTTTGATCAATAGGAGAGAATGTTTCTCCACAACAATCATCATGAAGTTCCACAAATGATGAAGATAGATTTCTGATAAGTTGTTGATTGGACAAGTGACAACAGTAATAAATTTGAAATTGGCTGGCCTAGATAGTAATAAACTGAAAAAATCTCATTAACACCCAATTTCCAAGTGCAAATTTTTTTTTTCCATGCACACCAAATTGCACAAATGGCTACAATCAACAATGCAACATTTGAAAATACATAGGCCGGCAACTTGGAAGAATTGCTATAAACATTATTCAACAATGTGGAATTAAGGAATAACCAAATCATATCAGATAAACCCTCCACATTCTACTGCCACATAATCTGTAAGTACTGAAAATTAATCAGCTCATTAGCTAATTTCGTAAAAATCAGAATTGCAATGATTGAGCAGCAACTGCAATGAAGAAAAATTCCTGTTTGCACGGGGTTTGTGAACCTAAAATCAATTGAAGAGACTTTCCCAATGATAAAGCTATCATCATCATTGAAATCCCACTGATAAACGCTCCACTTATTGACTGGAAGTACTGACCAAACCACCTAAATGCAAGAAACAAAAAACATTCGTTGGCTGATTGGGAAGCAGACAGCAGCTCCAAATCTACAAATTTTCCCTAAGTCCATCCATAAAATAGATCCTGAAAGTTCATAAGCCCAATCTTGAATCATAACCTCACAACTATAGATTTTACCTGGATCCCATATCTTGTGATCATCACCAAACATAACACTGGAATTAGAAAGTGTTTCATCCTCCAACACAAAAAGCGGATTATCAAAAGTGGAATCTGCATCCCACTTAAAAAGAGGATTATTTGTAAACTGAAAGAGTTTCTATTAACTTGATTCAATTGATCATCTTGATGTTCCAACTCTATTCTTGTCAACTTGGAAGTTTGCTCTAAATCAAAATCACTATAGAGCCTATCACACCTATTCTTTTCTTGATTTCCTTATCTCTTTCCTCATTTTCTTGCTCCTTAAACTATTTTGCAGCAGCTAACTGGAATTTTGTTTCTTGAAGAGCCATTTGAGTACTCTCCAAAAACTCCTTAGTAGATGTAAGCTCAAAGGTGAGCTTATCTACTTCTTGTTCCTTTTCTTTCAATGAACCCAAACTTTTTTCTGCAAGTTTGTTGGAACAATCCCTATCTGAAAGTAAGCTCAAAAATTCTGATTTCAAAGTCCTCAAAATTTCTTTGACTACCTGTAAATTTGCAAGAGAGGACCCTCTTTCAATACTTTTTTGTCTCTTCTCAATTTGGGCCTTCCAAAAGAGATTTTCAATGAGATTGTGTGTATGGTCAAAACATGATATGGCTGCAACAATCATATCTTTGGTAACTTTCATTTTTTTCTTCAACTCGAATGACTCATTGGGAAAACGATCAACCTCAACTTCATATGATAAATTTTTTATTTGTCTTCAATATCATGACTCTCAACTTTAGCTACCTTTACCACATCCTCATTGCATAATTTATATTTTGGAGTTTGAACAACACTATGTTTAGAAGGAATTTCTTCCATTGTTATAATTTCCTTTTCAACCACTTGTTCCTCATTAACCATGTAAGGTTTCAGCTTTCCATCACATTGTTCAAACACTTTGTTGACCAACTCATAAGTAGCTGTAGAGACATCCTGTTCTTGCCTCAAAATAGCCAACAACATAGACATAAGGAGTTGGAGAAAAGTATCATATTCATCAATGATTAGGACCATAATGGTTTGCATGTAAGAAAAATTAGCTTCTTCGTGATCCTTACTGATAGATGCTATGAAATAATGAAACATCTGAAGAATAAGATCATTAAATTCTAAATCAATCAATAGATAACAAGATCTGGATTTTGCCATCACTTCTAACATCTTAACCCTTCTACCAAAGGAAGGGCCTTGGTCATCAGATAACTCATGTAAGCTCTCAACAATCAGCTATAGAATCTCCCTCATTATGTCATCTTCATAGAGAACCTCAGGAGTTGTTATCCTCATAATCTCACTAAGACAACTGATGACTGCAAGTCTCACATCTTTATCATGATGTCTCATAAGCATTGACTTACCCAGCGAATGCACCGATTGATTCGTAGCCAGTTGCAACAACTGAGAAGGTAACTGATTAACCATGTATAAACACCTTTCTACTTCCTCCAAAGTGCTAAGAAGAACCTTTTTTGACTGAGGTAGGTGAACAAGTTTCTTACCTGCATTAAAAAGTGTTTTGCTCAACCCTTTTTCACTCAATGATGCCATGATTTGCAACTGAAACTCAACTCTGAATTACTCAACAGGCTGGTAGAAAATTTTTGAGCTCTGATACCACTATAATATCCCACTTGAGATTGCTATACAATTTTTTTTTCAATTTTCACGACTCTAAGTGCCTGAGCATTTCATCGAATAGATATCCCTCTACTGTTCCGAATATGTAATAGGTTTGATTCACTAGTTTGAAGGTTTGTTTTGATTCAATGCATTTTTTTACAAACACTGGTACATAGCACATATATTATAAACAACACAGCTTATACATTTAACACAGTAGATATAATATCCAACATTGAATTTTAATTTTCAATAGCATTTCTAGGGCTGACAAATACAATTAATGGCAATAATAATATTCTGACTTGTTAATACCAATGCTTTTACTCAACAGTCTTTGAATTCCCTAACTTAGCAACTCAATCCCTTCACTGAAGATATGAAGCCAAAATACTAATTTATGCCATTCCCAAATGAAAGTGGGGCGACCTTGAAAGGTTTATGGCTGCATTAGGAAAGCCTGATTCCCTTAGCTCTAATAGTGATTCTCTTTTAAAAAATGACCAGCTCCAATAATATTGGAAGCTATTAAGCTCCCAAAGTCCATGCCTTTATATGATTTGACTCATATCCACAAAGCTAGAAATGGGGTTGATTCACCCTAGACTCGTTTAATTCATATGACATAATGACACCCTTTTAAATAGTTGCGGTTCCCAACTTTTTGCGGTTCATATAATAATAGTTGACCATATTAAATTTAAATGTTGATGTTGGAAATTATTTTTCCACAAGCTTCACATATCACCAATAATCCTTCATTGGTCGCACAATCTAGTTAATATGAATAGTTTGAATAAAATATCCTTATTGAATTGCATTGTCCAGACTCCAGGCTACATGTTCAATGGCATTTGCCAAGATTGAATAAAATTGAGGAGCATCGTTTAATCTAGAATATGTATCAGACTAAAAAGGGTTGCGAGTCTTGAATGGTGTTGTGCCCAATCAAAAATTTTGCTTCATTAAGGCAGTTTGTAAAGAGTGGTCAAAGTCTTGTAAAAATTTTCATCAAAAGTCAAAATTTCTAAAAATAGACTTAATTTAGGGTTTTCTGGGTTTGTTGTCAAATGGATGCTGGCAAAAATTTCTAAAAGTAGAAAGTTTCTAAAAATAGAATCTTTGTTTGGTGGGTTCTAAACTTCTAACTGATTTTGATTGGCCGAAATACTTCCCAATAAGGCTAGTTCAGTCAAAATTCTCAAAAGGTCAGGATTTCTCTGGTGGGTTAATTCTACTTTTTCAGAAGGCAAAGCACAAGCTCCAAGGTCATCAATGGAGGATTATCTGCTACCAAGTATCAGATTCAAAGTCTCAAATGTTGTGCAAACAATGTCAAACTGTCAATGATCAAGAAAAGGTGAAGTTAACGCAAAACGAAGGCGAATCTGAAAAATGTTGAAATTTGTGAAAAATATTTTAACTCTGCAAATCCTAGGCACCCCTATCCAGGAAGGGCGCCTAGGGTCTCATGCCTTAGTCAATTTTTCCCTCTTTTAGGAAATGTGCATTTTTCCCATCTGCCCAATTTAGTTACGCAGAGAAATAGTCAAAATTAGTTTCCAAGGTTGGGAAAATCTCAGTTATGTTCAGGCTCCTCAGTTGATTCATCATCCAGTGCCAAGGATCTATCAGACAACGGAAAATGCAGATCGAACGAAGGCATTTTGCAGAAAATGAAGAAAATTAAAGGAAAAGTGAAAATCATCAAAAAAAATTCAAGGCATGGAAGCCTAGGCGCCCCTGTCAAGGAGAGGCGCCTAGATTTTAATGCCTTAATTTATTTTTTGCCTCGTCTGAAAATTCATCAAACTCCGTCAGCCCAATTCCGGTTCTTCGAAAATCAGTTAGATGCAATGTCGAGGGTTGGCAAAGGGTATAATTCATCTCAGTTATGATCAGGCTTGCCTAATTAACTACCTTTTAGTCTCTGTTATTCACCGACTGGCAGGAAACAACGCCCAAACTAGGGTCACTAGCTTCCGACGGAAACACGTGAAACGAAAAAGAAAAAAATTGAAAATCATTGAAATTTGGCTAAGGCATGGGATGCTAGGCGCCCCTGTCAGCTAAGGGCGCCTGGGTTTTGATGCCTTTAGAATATTTTTGACCCTGATCACCTCCTTTACACTCAATCTTCATCGGCAATTTTGAGAGCTTGAAAACTCAATCATACGATGTCGAACGCCGGTATGAAGCTGGGGATCACTTCAGTAGTGGTCAAACATGAGATTTCCATAGTCAAATAGATTTTATCAATTGGAAATACTAGATTGCCGGCTTGTTGAAGTCGGGGGCAGGCCTTGTCGGAAGCAGAAGCAAGCAAAAGATATAAAAAATGAAGAAAATGGCTAACTCTGGGATGTCTAGGAGCCCTTGTCTAGTCAAGGTGCCTAGCATTTGGTGCCTTAGTCATTTTTTGGCTTTTGTCATTTGTTGTTCAAAAGCGTGTCTTCACACATGTCCTTTTTTCCCTACAAAGGAGGAATTCACCATTGCGCGTGCAAATGGACTCACATTTTTTGCATACAACGTTTCTATCTTCATGGATAGACTTCAAAATTTTAGGGCTTTGCAAAGAAAGCGCTTTTTCATCTTCAAACTCTATTTAAGAAGGCTCTTGGCATTCATTCTTCATATTTTGCAGGTTGGCATCTAGAGGAAGAGAAATATCATTTTCTTCTCATCAAGATTTGGAGGCTCAAACAAAATGCTTTTTTAGTGTTCTTTATGGATTCGGGATTGGGAAGCATAGAGGCACGCTTTTTCATGGTCCAATCTTCTAGGGCATCGCATTTTGGAAACAAGTGGTTAGCTTTTTCAGTTTTCATCGATTTGGGTCCATCTACTTTTTGCTTCTCTTGAAGATTGGGAAATTTTATATTTCCAAAAAAATCTGCTTTTTTGATGCTTTTTCGATAAGCCCTCAGCTTTTTCAAAATCTGATGAACCGGGTCTTTTCAAAATGCAATTGTCTACAAAACCCAAACCTCAGCTTTTTTCAAGGAATTCGCTTTTTGGAGAAAAATTAGCAACTTATTTTCAGCAATTTGTGCAAAACTTTTCCGAACATAGGTGTGTTCACAATCAAAATTTAAGTTTTTAAACATGCAATATTCTCCAATAGAAATCAAGACCAAATCAGTGTTGCTCCACAATTACCTAAGAACATTCGAAACTAACTTGCATCATGTGATTCCAGTGCTTGATTTGCATGCTTTAAAAGACATAGGAAACATAGTAGTCAGAAATCTCACTCATTCTAGGTTGCTTGCAGCAGCTTCAATCCTCATCTCAGTGCAGAGCCTTGAATTCGTAATTGCTTGTGTTAAGCATTACAATCCAACTTCATGAGAAATCCAATTAGTAGATGGGTGTACTATTTGTAGCCTTAGGCTGGACAATATTGAGAAATGTTTCTCAATACCACCATGGATAGAAAACTTCGTCATTTCGATTAAAGAATGTGAAAAGGTGTGGTATGCACAAAAGGAGAAATATCGGAAAAGAGTTGCGCAAAAGTGGCTAAAAGAGAAGCATAATACTTTGCCAAAAAATGTTGGGCGAGGTGAGTTCAAGCAGGAATTTGCAATTTTGATCACTTTGCTCAACTAAGTTACAGGTCAAGCAGAAGCAAATAAATTCCAGCCTTGGATGTTTTACATCACTTCCCAAATTATTGACAGAACAAAACACTATGACTGGCCAGCTTTGATCAGTGGCAGTCTCCACCGTTAGATAACAGAGTTCTCCAAGGTCCAGGAGTTCCACATGATATCTTACCTCGTATATCTAATGGCCTTTCAAGGCAAGTTTAGAGGTTTAAGTATCATTGGAACTTTGGGTACTCAGCGTGTGTATGATCATTACTCACAATTGGAGTTTTCATAATCCAAGCAACATTACAAGTGGGTGAATAATGTATTTTTGATGCATACTATGCGAGATTTAGATAATGAGTTGCATGTACGAATTTTAGTGGATGCCAGATTGGCAATGCAGAGTGGGCTAATTGGTTTATCCAATTTCCCACATTCTCCTACACCAAGGTATATGGCTTCTTAGGTGATCTAGTCATGCTACCGAGATATCCAAAATGCATTTAGTTTCTCGGTTGGGATGGGCATCTACAGATGTAGATCAACAACAGATGCCAAATTGATGGGTGATGAAATATCAAAGTTTGGCCTCAAGTTTTTCAATGAGAGACGTTTGTATGATCCCCATGGTGTCTTTGCATCATGTGTTGGTCAAAATCATGCACATGTGCCTACAGTTGAAGATTTTTGGGCTAATTGTGTGGATGAGTTTGAAGTGTGCAAGAAAAATTATGTCAGATCTACCCTTCAGCAGATGGCTGATTTCCTATTAGAGGATGTGGAAGGTCTGTCAGATGATGATGGGGAAGTCCTACTTCTCATGTATGCCAAAGATCAAGTTGATCAACAACCACTTTCACAAATTAATTGGTCTACCAAAAAGAACACCTTAATTGAGGAAAGAACAAGCCGAATTGTCAAGAACAGTAGGATATTCTTGAATAGTAAAAGGATGCAAAAGTTAACTATTCTAGTTGTAGAACTGCTAGTAGTCCAGTCATCTCTACCTTCTTTCTAAACCAAAACCAAGAGTGAAAGCTATGAGAATTCCTCCATAAGGTACAAAGATTAGCAAAATGTCGAAGAGTTCAAAAAAGGTGAAGTCTCTTGTTTGGATTCAGCAGGAACAACCAACAGATGCATCGGAAGTTCTAGTAGAATCAACACCACAAGTTGAAGCAGTTCCTTCATCTTCTGTTTCTCCGCCATCATCAAAGCTTTCTCCCATTCATATAGATTCAGAAGTTGATTCACCAGTTCACGTCTCAACACCTATTGATTCATCAAGAGTTGATGGAACTGGAACCGAGCCTCCTAGAGAAGTTAGCAAAGACTCCTCATCTTGGCTTGAGAACATCCTAGGCAAGAAGAGGAGGAAGCCTTCTTATCAGTTGAACTTTGCAGAACTTGATAGCATCTACCAAGACACACTAGTAAAGAAACTTAAGAAGCAAGTTCACATAAAGAAGAGTTTTGATGGTGAGATTATCCTTGAGACTGCTACACCTTCGAAGGACAAGAACGTTGATGAGGTTGAGATTGATGACTTCAAGGTTGTCAAGGCCAATCTCGGTAGAAGAATCCGACATACTGATCTTAATCTCTTTGAGGTTGCAGCAAACAATCTAAAGGAATGAGTGCTCAAGGATGGAGAAGATAAGGCAGCCCTCAAGGATGAGATTCGACAACTGTGGTAATATGTTTCCAATCTCCTTCATGGCACTTCACAGGCCACTTTGTTGCTTCCATAGATTCTGGAGTCACTAGAAAATCAGCATCAGTTGAGTCAGTTGGTCATATACGGAAAACATATGCGAGATTGGATAGATGAATTCATCATCAGGGGCAGATTTATACTTGTAGAGATATACAATTTGAGGTATAATGCCCATGATCTTTGCCAAGGGATTCAGGGGTTTGAGCAGTGTATGGCAAAAATGAAACCAATGCATGAGATCATCATTTCCGACTTGAGGACGGCTTATGATTCAATCATTACAGAAGAACATAATAAGAAGATTTTTTCTTGGAGAGAACCCCTCTTCAAAGTAAAAACCTATGAGAGAATATCTATAGAATTGGTTGAATATAGATAGAAGGTTGCTAATATCCTCAAGTTCATAAGCACATTTGTTTCATAGATCCCTTGTCAATATTGTCATGATGATGGCACTTTGATCCCAATGAAGTGCAAACAAAATTTTAGAATCTCGTCCACGACAGTTTTAGTAGTGATCATGTTGTTGGCAAGATGAATCATGTTGTTGCAATGTCAGCAAAATTTGATAAAGCAGTGGGAGAATTGAAGGAATTTCTGAGTTTGACTACAAATGGTGAAGAGATGCTGGAAAAGCAAAAAATTGTTCTGGATAGTATCAATACTCCTGACAAAGAGGCAATTACCAACTTTTTGGTGGATATAGTTTCCCAAATTATTAATGAGTCACCTTTTTGGGGCAGTGAAGATTTCCAAGAATAAAACTAAAAGCAATAGTTAACTTGATGCCTTTTTTGAGTTTAACTTGCTATTCTTGTTTCATGCTTATCTATTCTTTGTAAAATGGAAAAATCAAATGTATAGTTGGAACTTTCCCTTTTTTAAAATCAATTAACTAATTTTAGCAGGTGGTTAGATTAGTTGTCCTGTGTTAGGTTTAGAAATAAATCTTGTGAGTTGGCAAGTCTAGTCAGCTTAAAGCAAGGAGATTTTAGGGTTACCCACTCCTTGTTTGTGTATAAATAAGGGCAGCCTTGCCCATTATTTTCTAACTATTATTGTAAGAGCAAATTTGTAAGCCTATTTTGCTGCAAATTGTTGTTTAGTTACCTTTTGACTTGTGTCAAGTGTAATCTAGTGTTTGATTGAACATTGTAAGCCTGTCATTGCTACAATTTTCTGTCTCAGAAGTGTAACTGCTGTTAGAAATTGAGAAAAGTGAAAACTTATGCTTTCTTTGCTCCGATTTACTCTCTCGATCTCTTTCGTTTTCTTGTCTTATGCGTTTTCCTTGTATAATCTTTATTTCAGCTTACATCTTATAAGTGCAATGAGTCTTCAGGTGTGATTCAGAAGTTAGTTTATTTAAGCTTCTGTGTTAATCAAATCATTCCTTGTTTACTTCTGACTCTCAAGCTTTGAGTTTACTTGAGTTGTCAGAAGCGTCTATAGTTTAGGCCTAGTTGTAGTTTGAAGTTTCGGAAAAGAGAAAACCTCAGCTACGACACAAAGAGTTTTATAACCTTGTGCTCTTAGCTAAGAATAAAAAAGATTGGCAGTAGTTTAGTATTCTTTTTAAGCATCATCAACGAAGAGGGAGCTTCCCCTCCCAATTTGAAGAGCAGTTTAACTATGCATAGTTGTTCGTTTCTAATCCACATTCTAGAGTGTGAATTGAAACACCAACAAATGGCCAATTGGTAAATGTATTAATCTGAATTGATGTTAATGGTAATATACCCACCACCATGTTACTCACACCACCAACCTGGAATATATTACCAAGTAAATTAGATTTGATACCTTATGAAGTTAGACTCTTATGAAGGCGTGGGAACAAGACTAAAGGTTATTGTAGTTTTGAATAATATTTTTTGCGAGGCATATGACTTATTGAGGCAGAGTCATATTTAGTGTTGGGCACATGACTTTGGGGAGCCAGAAACTTCAAGTTGTTTGTATCCTTGGAAGCTGACATGTCATGGAAGCTGTGAGTGTGTTAGTTACGACACTTGGGGATATTCACCTTACACCAGATATCTATCGATTCAGAGAGGATGTAAGTGATGAGTTGTGTATAGGCAAAATAAGGAGCATGTGAATTAAAGTGATTAATTTTGCTTGGGTCAGGGTCGTCATAATAGAAGACCAAAGTGGAAAGCTTTGAAGATGTAGTCTATTTGTGGTTGAGGAGTCGCTTGTGGAAACATAGCATCCATTAATTGTCACCAACCTAAAACGTTTCAGAATCTACAAGTTACAGTTCAGCGATTATAGTTATTGAAGGTTTCTGAATTTCATATTTCTATCTATGTTTTCGCCTGTGCATGTAAGTGGGAACAATTGTATTGTTTTGAAGGAGATTTATAATAGCTGTAATAATTTTAAGGGCAATAGATTGAGCCAGTCGGTTTGCTAAATTGTCTATGAATTCTAGATTTTTATGAATACTAGCAAATTCAAAGTTATATGAATCTGCATATATACAAAACTAGCATGAGACTCTTGTTTATGCAAATTATTTAATAAATTGACTTTGGAGAGATAAGGGTGAAATATACCGAGCCAAATTTTTTTTTTGATTTTCACAAATTATCAGATTACAACATTACAACAGTGCACCCGTTAAGGTTAGATGGATAAACTTAAACGTGCAAGAAAGCAACCCTAACCAGAATGGCGCCGATGATGGCGAGCATTGGTCAGAGGATCTGAATGAAACTGCTTATGCTGTAACTCTAACCAGAATGGCACCGATGATGGTGAGCATTGGTCAGAGGATCTTCTACACTATTACAGAAAGGAACTCAACGTCAAGTATGTGCTACCCAATCCAATACGGAGTGAGGGGCGACCATATGACGGAGTGAATACAGAAAGCAAATGCTTGAAATAAAATGCTGAAAGCTGAAACTGCTCAACACCCAGAATGTGCTTGCTCACCCAGAATGGGAAGTAGCGACCATAGGGCGGAGTTTACTATTTCAAACTAATACTGAAAGCAAGAACGAGAATTACAAATAATGACAAAGCAATATTACAAACACCGGTCAGTACTACTGCCAGTTTACAAATATAATGATTGCCTGCAATGTCAAGATATCAGATGCTTCTCAAATGAAATGTTCAACAGTGAATCTGCTACAATCTTTAAGTAATTCACAGTGCCATTACAATCATATAATGCAGATTTCTGTATGCTGTTCTGACAGATCTGTACTTTAAAAATGAATAACCAGCAACTTACAAATCCAAGATAATGTTCATAACTTGTTCCAGAATCATCCGATTAACACGAAACCTGATGCAAAATGTCCTAATAATGATGGCGACCAAACTAAGACCCTATAACTGATCACAAAGTTTCAGATTTATTTTCCACGGATCCCAAGGCAAAATCAAGAGGTACGGCCCAGCTGAAAGGTACGGCCTTCTTTAAAAAATTCAATTCTTAACAATAAAATCTGAAAACTTAGGAATTGGGGCGCCTACCCAAGACAATGAGAAATAGACTATACCCAGAACTCTTTTTTTTGTCTTTTTGAAGATATAAACAAAACATGCAATCTGCTGTCTCTAACAGTACAATAAGCTGAAACACTACAATGCCAAAAACAGATTATTACAATGCAAAACTGAACACAAATGAATAAACTAATATGCACTCACAAAAGACTGAAATTCACCACTAGATGTTGTCTTGCAAACATGAAGCGATGCCCAAACTAGGAGGTCTTCATCCCTCGAAGCAATCCAGAATCAATCCGGCAGCATAACGGTGTATTTTCCAAGATAATCCAAAATGATGCACAAGACTCCTTTTTATAACTTCCGCTTGACTTCACGAAACCCTAAAATCTGCTTTTAGGTCAAAACCTTCATCTTCCTCAAGAGGGCGTACTTTCTCTTCAATGCTTTAGAATTGACATTTTAATTAAATATCATCTTATGAAATATTCGCCTCCCCCAATCATTGCTTTGACTTAGGGAAATATTAAAATATTCTTTTAATGAGGGCGCCACCCTCAATGACCACTTTTTAAACACAACATCAAGTCATTAACTCTAGGCCAAGGTCAACGTTAAAATATAATAATTAAAACGTGACTTTAATTTGAATGACTTAACTTATTTCTCCGAAAGTGCCCTGAAGCAAATACTGATGAAGTCAACTGATCAATCTGAAACCGGGAGTCAACCAACCTGAGCTCATCTGGAAAACTGCCAAAAATAGAATTTACTAAAAATAGTAAATTCCAAAAAGTGCTCTGAATGCCGAGATGATCATACCACTGCGAAGCCCTCTGAAAACCCAGAAGGAATCCGCCATTTAATCCACCATCTCTGAACAATGACCTCCTCAAAATTAGGAAACCCTAATTTTAACTTCCGACTAGCCTTCGGGTTCCCAAGGAAAGGCTAACGGTCACTGGAAATGTCAGGCTCGGAAAGGGGACATTACAAAGGGGAATCAAGCAAGTATTGGTAAAAATAGAGTGAGGAATCTTACATATTCACTTAACTTAAAAATGAGTATTTTAACTCAATTGAATTAGGAGAAAGTGAATTTCTTCCCATTTTTAGTGAAACCAAATCCAACTTCATAAAAGAATATCCAAGCCATAGTTGAAAAATTTGCCAAGCCCAAAAAACACGACTTGGCAAAAGCATGGCAAAAAACTCAGCAACTTAAAAAATTGCTTAAATTTCATTAAAAACGCACTTTTTTGCAAAATTCAATGATAAGATGCATCCAATGACTCAATAAATGAGTACATAAAAGAAACAAGTTGAGTCTAGTTGTATATGGTTGATTTGAAAGTAAATTGGGTACAAGATGGCATACTCCTGTGGAATGCACTAATACTAATAGTCTGAAACAAAATGAAATAGCAAATTGTTTTTGTAAAATTGAAAGTAAATACTACATTAATATATTTTACAAATTTACATCTTCCTCTTGCTATGTCTAGTGAAAACTAGGGGGAGGTAGAACTAGATGATTTTATAGATGAAGACTTGTAGGAAAACTTGGAAACTTGGACTTGGAGAGTACCTAGAAAATCAAATGAAATCAAAATGCCCTTTTAGTGGCCATGAGAGACCTTTTCTTTGGATAAACGAGTTTTTTTTGCGGACTCATCAAATTTTTGGCAAAATCTCACCAAAAACTTGGGGAGTTTTTCTCCTTTATTTAGTGAGCAATTTTGGAGAGTAAATGCAAGAAAATCTCGCCGTAAAAAAAAACCTGGGAGATTTTTAAAATTCGCCGATTACTCAGAGAGCTTTTTAACTATGATCCAGGCTCTTAGCAGCATACAAAAATAGCAAAGCCACAAACATTAATGCAAAAGCTTGTATGGCTTGAAACACACAGAAGTGGCTTTAAGGAACAAGAATAGTTGGAAACCAAATTCACTTCCACCAAAACATAACAATATCCAATGGGCAAGGAGCTTAGCTCACTAGCCAAAGGCCTCAACAAAGTTCTGAAAAATTGACAACATGAAAGAACCAATAGGTGACCAGCATGGAATATAACATTAATGAACATTTTCCATACATTGTGGCTGAACCAACTTTATTATGATAGGTATAAATAATAGGAAAACATTTTCCCTCCATTATACTTGGATCCATAAATGAGTAATAAGGTGGACACAAATTTAATAATAAATAAGATAGGGCTGGATAAGTATCACATGTGGCTTGAATTGTAACCAATAGCTATAGTGTTTGTTGGCCATCATCTCCAATAGAACAATTTGATTAGGCTGACTTCCTCTATACATGCCCTCACACAAGATGTGATGGTCCATCCCAATTCGATGCTAGTGGGAGCATTCTCTCAATTGCTTGAGATGGATCCTCAATCAGTGTGACTAATTATATTGGAGTTAGTCAGGTTGAATGATGATTCCATCCATAATCTACAAGAAATGCTCAGCATAGAAAACAAGTTTGATACAAAGGCTAAAGAGGAGAGGCCCAAGTGAACTAGTAATATTGATAGTAAATATCATCTCTGACTCCCCAAAATCACCACCTTAGAGGAAAGAAGGCGAGGAGGGGCATCTAAGCAATAGTGGGATCGAAGGAGCTAATCAATAGAGATGTCAACAAACTAAAAGAGTGAAATGGCCTTAGCATACCAAAACTATCAATGTCTAGTGGGGCCAATGGAGGTAATCTTTTTAAATAGCCATAGTGCTAAGTAAGAGTGTCATGTCCCCATTTTTGGCGAGCATCAGAGATCGTAAGATTGGCCTATCAGGAGACCCTCGTAGGCTGATAGAGTGGTTAGAGGGTTGTTTCGGAGCTTGGCTCAGCTTCTGATTGGCAGTTTTGATCGATTGGCTTTCGTTCGGGCTCATTCGGACACTTTTTGCAGAATTGCTATTTTTAGCAGTTCCTGGCAGTCATCGTGGGACCCCTGCTATTTTTAGCAGTAGGGATTTGGCAGCGTTCAGAATCACTTCCGTTGTCGTCAGCATCAGACGGCTCGAGCATCGGGTTAATAATGAGCGAGATATTAATATTTAATTGTATTAATTAAATATTAATTAATTAATGATTATAATATAAAGTTATAATTTTAAATTATAACTTAAGTGATTTGTCTTGAGGGGTGCGCCCATCATCAGAAGGGGCCAAATGGACATTTAAATTAATATTAAAATATTTGACGGAGACTATTGAAAATAATAAAAGAATTAAAAGTCAATATTTTAATAAAACCCTATCTTTAAGGAAATCGCACTTTTTAGCATAAGAGTGGATTTGCCTTGGGAATGGAGGAATTATGACATTAGATGAATTGAAAATTGATCAGGCTTTGCCAGAGAACGGAGACCTTAGGGTTTGAGTTCGAGATTCGTTGGAGAACGAGCCATCTCCATCGAAGCAGTTCAGAGGATGTGAAATAACATCTGATTTATTGCAGTTGAGAGATTTCTTCATTCAGAGGAAATCACAGAACTTCACAGATTCATTCAGCATCAGAGATCTCGTCAGGGTTTCAGCCAGAGCACATATATTCTTCAAGGCGTATTATTTCAGAGGGGTTGGACATTGTTTGCAAAAGCCGTACATTTTATTTAATTTGCTGCTGTGTTCTCAGGCCGTACTGTTTGTATCAGGCCGTACTTTCAGAAAAAAGGCATATCTTCAAGATAGAGTAAAACGCCTGACATCTTTACAGTTTAACATCATTAGCAAGTGCGCCTATGTTTTTGGCATTGATTTGGACCATTCAACAGAAGGAAAGAGAGACATACGTTGCTGCTGTATACAGTTTACTTGCTGACAGGCCGTACTATTCAATATTCTGGCCGTACCATCTAGAAAAGAGCTGTTCTTGTTTCTGGAGAAAACGCCTACCTTGAAGATCATTTCTTATCATCTCTGGAGGCGCATGGTTTGGAGATCTTATTCAGAGCACCAGATAGAAGGAGGAAGTCATTGATTACATCAGCCGTACCCTTCATTTAATGCTGCATCTAAAACCAGGTTTCAATATTTATTTGCCTTTTGCTTTGCATGTAACTGGGTTATACTGTAATCGTCTCCAGAAGATTATTTAATGAATAAGATTCAGTATTTGCAATAGATTTGGCTATTTCCAGAGCTATATGATTTTGTTTAGAATTTACATCATTCATGTGCAAAATCGCCTTCATCTTTATTTATGCAAAAACGTCAAAAACAACACAAAAACCTAAAACGTCAGAAAACCTTCAAAAAAATAATCAGAGACAGAAAAAGGGGAAACTAGGGTTTCTACAGTGGTATCAGAGCTAAATCCTGCCATCCTGAGGGTTTAGCCGTCTTCTGCAGCCGGAACAGTTTGGGTCTTGTCAGGTATTTATTTATTCAGGCGAATTTTGGTTGACAGGCAACAGGGTTCGATCTGGCAGCCGGGAAACATGGCTGACAGAACTGACAGGAATTACAGGACTGATAGAACAGTTAATCTTAGAACAGAGACTCCTTACAATAACAGAGGTCAGGACCGTGCAGAGGTCTTGCATGCACTCAGAGAACTTAGTGCAGGTCAACGGCGGTCAAATGGTGTATTACAGCAGGTGGCAGTTGCACTTCAGAGATTGGATACTCCGAGGAGATCGTCACCACATCGTGACGATGACAGGAGTGTTGCAGGTTCACGGAGAGCTCCTAGGACAGTGTCACGGACAGCAGACAGGCCTACTAGGCCCACTTTCACGAGACAGGAGCCCGATGAGGTTATAACAGGTGAAAGGCATGAGGGTTTGTTCGCCGGTACATTTAGGACAGCGAATGACAAGTGGCAGTTAGAATCACCTGAGACCAGTGAAAGGATCACTATTGACAGAACACCACCAAACACAGAAAGAGAAGTGAATAGCATGTTCCAGGAGTATAGCAATCTACCTCAGAAGATTAAAGACAAACTTCCTTTCATGAGTTACGTGGATGTGCACCCGAGTCTTTGCCATAAGACAGAGTTCGCAAAACAGAAATATCTCACTACAGCTCGTGAGTTGTTTACACCTGGAAAGGATAGAGAATCTACGCATAAGGATGATACCACTCTTCGTCAAAATGATTTGATATTGTCAGTCTCCTATGCAGAAGGCAGAAATTTATGTGATGAGTTTGATAGAAGTGCCGATTTAATTCGAGAACATACTAGCACCGCTTCGGGTAATGGCTTACCTACATCGCCCTTGCATGAGATGACTCGAGAAATTTCTGCCCTAAAGGCTACTTGTGATTTTTATGACAGCAATGGTGAAACGTCACGTGAGCATGATACAACGGCGGTTTCACACATGCAAAGTAACCCTATTGAGTTGTTACACGAAGAGACTGTAGAGTTGGGTACTAGTGATGCAGTTGGTGTTGAGAACTTATGTTATGATGAGTCTGATTTTTTGGATCAGACCTCTGAGAACCAGTTAGAGGATTCACATGTTGATATGGAATCCCAGGATCATGCGTTGGATGAGCATGCAGTCACTGTTAG
This sequence comes from Sequoia sempervirens, assembly GCA_007258455.2. Taxonomy (NCBI): domain Eukaryota; kingdom Viridiplantae; phylum Streptophyta; class Pinopsida; order Cupressales; family Cupressaceae; genus Sequoia; species Sequoia sempervirens. The sequence continues at coordinate 91,368,230 of VDFB02271358.1, read as the reverse complement.
AGTAGAAGCGTGTGAAGATATTGTCATACCAGCAACTTCTACCGTACCAGTTGAGCCATCCTTTGAGGTACAGAGCAGCAGTACCTTAGATGTTGAGGTGTGCAGGGTTGAGAGCACACATGATGCTGCTTATCATGAGGTGAGTGATGACGGATCAGCGTCATATCATAGTGCTTATTGTGAACCGGAAAACTTGTATGGGGGTCGTAAGCTTCAGAGTCCTCATCATTTGGTTGGGCAACTATATGTGGATGACACTATGATTGCTACCGCCCTTGAGCATTTTGACGTTGCTCGTCAGATGTTGACTACCTATGGTTGGAGTCCGCCTTCGACAGATGAGCACAGTGAGAGTGGTTTTTCCCTTGCAGTGATACATGCACTCCGAGAAGCAATTGGAACGATGAAGCAAAATTACCTCAGATTACTAGCAGACAGGGATTTCCTTCTCGAGTGGGATTGCATTTGTTATGATGCATGGAAGGGAAAAGAGGAGCGGATCGATGAGCTCACTCATGAGCGTGAGGTGACTATGGATTCATTGCAGAGCACCCAGTTGGCTCTTCGTGAGTCACAGTTACAGATTGAGAGGCTTACCGTGGCGTTGAGTTTGGCACAATCTTCACCACCTTTGGATATCGTTCAGTCTTGCATGGCAGTGGTTGGTGAGGAGTATACACCCATGGTTCATAGCCGAGAGGGAGATGTTGAGGATGTAGTTACATCCAGCACGGACACGGGAGCAGTTGATACAGATAGGATGAGTGCACTAGATGAGAGTTGCAGTGAGCCACGCATTGCACCAGGTTCTCATGAGATTAGTCCCGTGATAGGTGATGCAGGGCAGGTTATTGTTAGTTCCTGTGACATGGTTGTTGGTTCACTAGAGAGTTGTGTGACAACCCTCGATACTTGCCCATCTTCACAGCAGATATTCAGAGTCTCATCCAGTTGGGAGATTGGTACTTGTGATGATTTGTTTCCCTCTCCTGGAAGCAAATCAATCTTTTCATTTGATACAGTTGACTATGGTCGGCAGCTGGTTGAGCCTAGTCAGGAGTACAACTCAGTTTATTATTCCAGCGATTCAGAGATGGATGATTCTGATCAGGATGGAGTGATTGTGCAGTTTGTGAATAATCCATTGTTTGAATTTGATGGTGGTTCGATCTATGATAACCCACTCTTCGAGTTGGACGTTGATCGTACTCCTAATACTAGTTCCAGGTTGGGTGATGATCGTAGTGTTTGGGATTGTTCCAGTGCATCGCAATTCCAAAGCAAACTCACAGAGGAGTTCAATGAGGTGTACACGGTGAGGAGTGCTTACAGTTTTGTCTTTGATCCACCTGTACATGTTTCGATGCACCATACTTGTGCACAGGGTGATTCTCTCGGTACAGTCGAGGGGAGTGATTCCTTACGGTGTGCAGAGTTACCATCTTCACAAGATGGGATTAGTGGATGCAGGTACTTGACTCAGCAGTTTGCGGGGTATTACTTGCAGGGACAGCAGTCCGTTTTACATCATGCCGATATGTATTTGATAGGGCTTGATACTTCTATGTCGCAGATTTTTCATACAGTTACATGGGTACAGGGCGACAGCTTTGACACAGAGTATTGGGTGGGTCCCATTGGGTTACTTCACTATTCTCAGCATGGTGAAGTTGGAGGCAGTAGAGCGCAGTGGCAGCCTGAGGAGGATCGTCACGACAGACTTTTACGCTGGGTTTGGGATCCAAGTGTTGATTGCGCAGTTGAGTTTTGATGATGCTACAGGAGACAGATCGTGATGTGTGGGACATTTCACAGTTCTTTCTTTGGGGCCTTCCGAGGATCGGAGTTTCTTTGCAGTAGAGATTGCTTGGGGACAAGCAATTTTTAGGGAGGGCGGACTGTCATGTCCCCATTTTTGGCGAGCATCAGAGATCGTAAGATTGGCCTATCAGGAGACCCTCGTAGGCTGATAGAGTGGTTAGAGGGTTGTTTCGGAGCTTGGCTCAGCTTCTGATTGGCAGTTTTGATCGATTGGCTTTCGTTCGGGCTCATTCGGACACTTTTTGCAGAATTGCTATTTTTAGCAGTTCCTGGCAGTCATCGTGGGACCCCTGCTGTTTTTAGCAGTAGGGATTTGGCAGCGTTCAGAATCACTTCCGTTGTCAGCATCAGACGGCTCGAGCATCGGGTTAATAATGAGCGAGATATTAATATTTAATTGTATTAATTAAATATTAATTAATTAATGATTATAATATAAAGTTATAATTTTAAATTATAACTTAAGTGATTTGTCTTGAGGGGTGCGCCCATCATCAGAAGGGGCCAAATGGACATTTAAATTAATATTAAAATATTTGACGGAGACTATTGAAAATAATAAAAGAATTAAAAGTCAATATTTTAATAAAACCCTATCTTTAAGGAAATCGCACTTTTTAGCATAAGAGTGGATTTGCCTTGGGAATGGAGGAATTATGACATTAGATGAATTGAAAATTGATCAGGCTTTGCCAGAGAACGGAGACCTTAGGGTTTGAGTTCGAGATTCGTTGGAGAACGAGCCATCTCCATCGAAGCAGTTCAGAGGATGTGAAATAACATCTGATTTATTGCAGTTGAGAGATTTCTTCATTCAGAGGAAATCACAGAACTTCACAGATTCATTCAGCATCAGAGATCTCGTCAGGGTTTCAGCCAGAGCACATATATTCTTCAAGGCGTATTATTTCAGAGGGGTTGGACATTGTTTGCAAAAGCCATACATTTTATTTAATTTGCTGCTGTGTTCTCAGGCCGTACTGTTTGTATCAGGCCGTACTTTCAGAAAAAAGGCATATCTTCAAGATAGAGTAAAACGCCTGACATCTTTACAGTTTAACATCATTAGCAAGTGCGCCTATGTTTTTGGCATTGATTTGGACCATTCAACAGAAGGAAAGAGAGACATACGTTGCTGCTGTATACAGTTTACTTGCTGACAGGCCGTACTATTCAATATTCTGGCCGTACCATCTAGAAAAGAGCTGTTCTTGTTTCTGGAGAAAAACGCCTACCTTGAAGATCATTTCTTATCATCTCTGGAGGCGCATGGTTTGGAGATCTTATTCAGAGCACTAGATAGAAGGAGGAAGTCATTGATTACATCAGCCGTACCCTTCATTTAATGCTGCATCTAAAACCAGGTTTCAATATTTATTTGCCTTTTGCTTTGCATGTAACTGGGTTATACTGTAATCGTCTCCAGAAGATTATTTAATGAATAAGATTCAGTATTTGCAATAGATTTGGCTATTTCTAGAGCTATATGATTTTGTTTAGAATTTACATCATTCATGTGCAAAATCGCCTTCATCTTTATTTATGCAAAAAATGTCAAAAACAACACAAAAACCTAAAACGTCAGAAAACCTTCAAAAAAATAATCAAAGACAGAAAAAGGGGAAACTAGGGTTTCTACAAAGAGTACCTCATACATCTACAAGTTGAATCATCCAAGGATCTAAGTCTATGGATGAGGAAAATGAAACAAAAGACAATTTAATAGGAGATGAGCACCAAACTCAACTTATACAATGCACTAATGGACTATTTGTTGGAAAATGGTCAATGCTCTCCTTGGGATTCGTGACATGGACTAACCGCCTCTCGTGGATCCATTAACTCTAGCGGTTGTATCGAGCATTAACAGGTCGATCTTTTGGTGCAATGGAAACCATGGGGCCAACAATTGGCAGCAGCGCCAAAGGTGTCGGGTTCGAATCCCCTCGGCTTCTGCTGAGGAGGAGATTGTTGGCAAATGGTCAGCGCTCCCCTCGGGACTCGTGACATAGACTAACCGCCTCTCGTGGATCCGTTAACTCTAGCGGTTCTATCAGGCATTAACAGGTCGATCTTTTGGTGCAATGGCAACCATGGGGCCAAAAATATCTACTTGCATGAAATCATACAATGCAACATGAGAGTTTGAACCCTCTTGATCCCAGCCAAGTAAGCAACTGCCAAGCTGGGGCCCCTAAACCTCTAGACTATAGAGAATTGTGGATTTGATGATTGCATTGAAGAGGTACATCTTACTATCTATAATATATCTGAAAACATTGTCAATCCAAGACATAGAGAGAAGCATAACCCTTGCAAAGGTGCAACTAAGATGCAAGCCTAACACTATACGGAGATCATGTGAAATAAAAACCCTAGTAGATATAAGATATTGTAGTCTCAATTGGCTCCATAGGAGAACTAGAACCTAGAAAGATTGTCCCTAGTAGTGTTGAAGAACATAACCCTAGTTTTACCAAGGTTCACTATCAATGGCTTAAGCTCACAAAAGTGATCAAGGGCTTCAAGTTATCTCAACCAGCCCATGATGACATCATCAACAAAGAGAAGTGCAACAATCAAGACATAATGTTACAAAAATGATGCCAAAGAAATCCATGAGATCATTAATGTAAAAAACAAAGAGAGTCAAGAAGAGAGGGAACCCCTACTTGACTTTGATGGTACTCTTAACATAAAATACATAGCTAGGAAAATTGTTGAAAATTTTTTCAAATCCATTGGAGAAGAAATTTTGGAAAAATATATTTTTTGCATTCTAACTAGTTTTTTGTACAAACTCATGAGCATTCATAGAAACCCAGCACAAAAACTCTGCAAAATTCGGTGAATATTCGCTTGCCAAGTTTTTGGAGAGTTACTTTCCAAGCATGTCAGTGGCTCACGAGTTCTAGAAGTTAACAAAAAAAATTTAACTACAGCTTGAATTAGGATTGAAAAGTTATAGCATTACCAAGGTCAGCTATTTTTTTGGTATTCTATTAGAAAATTTCCCCAATTTTCCATCTTGAACAGCTATACTATTAGCAAGGATGCACACCTACTAAATCACTAGGCCAACATAGTATTATAACTCATTTAACTTTATTTTATAGGAAGTTTTGAACCTCTAGTAACATTCTACCTGTCCAGCTCATAAGCCATATGAACTCTAAAAAAGTAACACGCTAGTAGAGGTACAAAGAAAACATTCCATTCAAGCAAAAATATTCAAGAAAAAGTAGCAGTGGAATCTTTTCAAACAAACATCTCAAAGCAGGTAGTACTAAATAGCCTCTATTCTATAGAAAAAGAAACACTATTTTGTATGGAATTAGCTTTTCTATACCACATTAGAAAGAATTCAATGATGCTGCATATGTTTGAGACTGTTTCAAAAGGGATGTATGGAAAATAAAATTGAGAGATTGATTGGCAAATGTCCTGAGTAATACAAGCTCAATGATGAAAATTAACTCTTTACAACACAAAGAGGTGTAACAACCTTAGCTTTTCGCTGATGGAAAATGGACTTTCCCAAAATCATCTTATAAGGTGAATTCCTTAACATATCCCTTGAGGAAAATAAGACAACGATACTCTAGCATACTCTTCAACCTTGAGTAAACATATATTCGAGACTAACTCCATGATTATTCATTCTTCTTTTCCTTTGTTTTATAGGTGATAAACAACCCGTCTTTCACATGCCATTATTTTAATATCCATAACCTCATGGATGCCAAAAGAGGAGATGGATCAAACAAAACTTTGAAAATGAAAGTGGTTGTCGGTGTTTACTGTTTTGTAACCTATACGGATTTAGCAGTCAGCACATTCTCTATCCCTCTTCCTTTCCTCTCACTAGAAGATTTGTGTTCATTTTTGTTCATATTTGTTTCATATCAGAAAAGAAAAAGGCACAAACCTGTATTCCAGGAAAAGAATTCTCTCAATGCAAAAGATAAAGAAGAGCATTACCTTCTAGAAAAAGGAATGCAAGACTTTACAAGAATCAAGGAAGATAGAAGACAGATAATTGTATGAATTAGCTTCACAGGGTTAGATGTGCAAGTTACACTAATGGAAATGCACTAACAAAGTAGATTATGCAAGTTCTATACCTGTGCAAAGCTAGGTCATCTGAGAGCTTTCCTCTCGCCCTGAACCAATATTGCTTTCTGCATCAATATATATGTATTCAGGAAACCATATGTCATTTTGTAAGACACAAAAAGCTTATAAAATGGAAGGAAACTTATTGTGGTGTTTCAAACAGTTTATTGACTAGGTGAATTTTCAATCAAATTGTATTAACTCTCATGAATCCAACCTTGGTTCTCTTGGAACAAAATGAACATCATCATGAGGTTCACAAAATTGTATCTCTATAGGCCACGGAACACGCTTTTTTTGAGCTAGTCTTTTCCTGTTGGACCTGTTGATGAACATGGAATGGTAAGGACATGCATAAATGAGTAACTATTAAAAGGTCAATCTGAGACATGAGATCAAAAGAACTCAGCCACGTAAATCCAAGATAACATATCTTACACAGGGATTCGAGGATCAGTGAGGTAGCTTTCTAAAAGTTTCTCCCTTGATACAAGCTACAATCAATTTTGTTATAAAGACTCAGTTCCGATAGTCTTAAACAGGAGATTATAATTAACTCAAAACCAAGAACAAGATATCTGTTCTGATACCGTATCAGGATCGGGTGCATTTGGCATAGGTTCATGGTGCTGAAATCCATTTTCAGGCTTCTGCAAAGAATGAAGTTAATAGTATTATTACAGGATAGTTTGCAAGAACACAAATTACTATGCCTACCAGAAATTTGTTAATTAATTTCAGTATATGCAGATGTAACCTCTACAAAATGAAATCATAATTGGGATAAACATCTAGTGGTAGCATTTCAGAAAAGTTTGATATATAGACTCCTCTCAATTAGGAGAAATCACATCAATTTGCAAAGTTTTCTGGTTTGACTGCTTCAGGATAGACTTAACCAGATCCAATTGCATTTGGATATGAAGCTTTTAAAAAATTACATTGATTCTTTGTAAATCAGTTCATAATATGAGATGTTTAACTCTCCTCGCCTTTGTCTGAAGAAAGCCTAGTGCCTACCAATGTGATACCCCTAAGTAATATTTGTTTCTGTAAGCACTAGAAGATGCACAATTTCTCAAGAAAAAATCAGTTGTAGGATGGGTTGAGTTTTCAAACCATTACCTAATTAGTAAACAGCCTAAAAGAGATAGATGTTAAGGCTCTACAGCTTTTTTTGGTTGAAAGATGGGAAAGCAACTGTACAATTAAATTCTGAAAGAAAAATCACTCTTTTTGGTGGAAAAATGCAACTCTTGCTCCTATTATAACAAATACATATTGACTATGTAAAGTTTGATTATGAAAATTCTATCAATGTAGCTGCAAAATACAATCTGTACACAAAATTAGCATAACTAAATATAGGACGCAAAACCCATTGAAACCTCATGCCTTGTATACCTGATATTGGCACCCATTAAGTAGCCCAATTACTTTTCAGTTTCATGGCTCTGGTTCTATTGAGCTACCATGAAAGAAACTATCATTTAAAGTTTTCTGTAGTATGCACATTGATGTACAAATGGCTTCGTACAATAGTTAAGTGATTGTAATAGCTAAATATGAATATTAGCTTCTCAACAGGCATGCAAAGTACATTTCACAGCTTGAATAAATGTTAACATTCTGATAAACAATGTATCAAGTAGACTTTTCTTGTTTATTGCATAATGATTGAATATTGTACTGATTCTGAAAAACAATGCATCAACTAGACTGTTTGTTACACCTTCATGGAATAAAAGCACTTTTGATAATATCTCTTTCATTTGTCCAAATTCACATTGTCATGAACATGTTAGACACTGATTCATGGTATTAGTGTTAGAAAGATGTACTCATATTGATGACTAAGAGATGTTCAAAACAAATAAAATAAAAGCAAAAGAATCTTCAAAATTTTGTTAATTAGAACAGGGTCATTATGTGAGTTGGATAATAAGCCATTTCAGGGCTTTCTGTTGCATGCAGACCTGAACCAGATTGAATTAATAAATTACACACACTTATGCCAGAAATACTAATAACTCAACTGTTAAACTATTATACCACTCCTCAAATCAGCACATAGCATGCAATATTACATTGAATGTTGTATAAGCATTTATTCTCTTGACATGCCCTAGTTATGCATAAAACTGCCCCTCAATGTTGTTTATTTTATAAGTAAAATGTGATATTCTTAACCCACTGTAATGACCTAAACTAGATATACCATTGTAATATACCTCAGCCAAAACAAAGCCAGAAATATTCTAACATGCAGAAACATATTTATTTTTGTTTCTTCAGTCATATATATACATTCAGATTAAACCTACTAGCATGATATCTTACCTGGCACTCCCAGCATATAAGCTCTATACTAACTGACTGCCTTTGATGATTCTGATGCACTCTGCTGCCTGCAGGTCTGAATTCGCTGCTGCTGTTGACAGCCCTCTGTGTGAATCTTCTGTCAAGATACACCATGTACTGCTCCTAAGGATTTCCATCCCCAAGATGACAGGTTCATCCTGAAGAGTTTCATCTCCAATATTCTCAGCTTTGTAGAAATTCCACTACTACTGAAATTAGAGTTGAATGTTTGTTAATTTTCCAAAAAGTGTCTTCTCATCTGCCGTATGTGCTTTTTTACAATCCCGGCTTCCTTAATCGTCCTCACTCAGTGGCAGATTACTGATAAGTGATAAGCTACTCCTTCAGTCTGCAAGTCTGAATTCGCTACTGATGTTGACAGCCCTCTGTGTGAATCTCTGTCAAGATACACCATGTACTGCTCTTAAGGGTTTCCACTCCCAAGATCATAGGTTCATGCCTGAAGGGTTGTGTCTCCAATGTGCCCAGCTTCTATAGCAATGCCACTACTACTGGAATGAGAGTTGAATGTTTGTTAATTTTCAAAAAAGTGTCTTTTATTCTGCCTTATGTGCTTCTTTGCAATCCCAGCCTCCTTAATCATTGGTAATCAGTCCTCAATCAATGGCAGATTACTGATAAATCACTCCTTTAGTCTGCGAGTCTGAATTCGCTGCTGATGTTGACAACCCTCTGTGCAAATCTGTGGTCAAGATACAACATCTACTGCTCCTAAGGATTTCCATCCCCAAGATGACGGATTCATGCCTGAAGGGTTTTATCTCCAATGTGCCCAGCTGCAGTAGCAATGCCACTAGCACTAAAATGAGAGTTGAATGTTTGGTTAATTTCCAAAAAGTGTCTTCTCTTCTGCCTTGTGTGTTGCTTTACAATCCCAGCTTCCTTAATCATTGGCAATCAGCCCTCAATCAGTGGTAGATGACTGATAAGTTACTCCTTCAACCAATGGCAGTTGACTGAGTCATTCCCTCCTTAATCAGTGGAAGTTCCATACAATTAACCCCTCAATTGGTGCCACTTCCAACAGTTAACTAACCAAACATCCACCTTTATTCTAGTTCTACCTAAAGTGCTGTAATGAGCCTAGCCCAAGCTGACTCAAAAACTCTTCTTTTGCTGCCTTTGGAATTTTGTCAAACAGGTGGTGTGCAAGCTGATATAGGCTGATAAGAACTTTAGATTGATTTATTTTGACTTTCTTGTTACCAACGATGTTTCTTTGAATGTTTCCAATGGTATCAATGATTGCCAATGACAACTATGAATGAAATGCAATTGTTTTAATGTACTTTTGATGCATATAGATGACTAAAACTACTTGCATTATGAAGCTACAACAATTAGAAATTATGACAAACACTTTGGATGCAACCTAAGATGGCATTTATGTACTTACAACCAAGTAGCATTAATACAAACACTTGGTGTGCAATATTATGACATTATTTATGCCAAAAGAGAACCTTACAGCCAATTGACATTTTGTCAAACAATTGGCATGCAAACTAATAAGCTGATCATGAATGATATAAACAAGCTCAATTACAATAGTATTTGACCAGCAACTTATATCTCCTTCTTTGCAATAAAATGTCTAATACAATGATGCTATGAATTGGCCAAGACTCTTGGCTTACAATTGTTTGACAGTAGTGCCAAATCTGATTTTCTGAGTATTCACTTACAACAGCAACTAAAATGCTTGTGACGACAATGCAAACTACTTAGTAAATGCAAGAAGAACCTGGTAATGATGACGCCCAATGTTGTTGATGAAGAAACAATAAAAATCCAATGTGATAGGCACCTTCCAATCTCAAATCGAAATGCTCAAGATGCCACCCTTGTTCTTGCCTGGCAAAAGTTTAGATAATTAATTGCAGCACCAAACGCCCTCCAATTTTCCCTTAAAACGATTGTCTCGACGATAGGAATTGAATGCAACAATACCCAAAATGATTGGCCTCCTCAATCTTATGATATAAGCAAAAACATGACTCACATAGGCTGATAAACCTCCATGATAGCAGATTATGAAGGTCTGAAAATGCAACTGAAACTTTACAAAATATCACTCCTTAAGATGATGAAATGATAAATCACAATCAGCAATTATTCTCCAAATTGAATCTCCACAAATTTGCTCAGCAATACATCAACTGCTGAAGTAACTTCTCCATCAAATGCAACAATACATTAGCTGTTGCAAGTCACATACTTTACTCAAAATAAGCACAATAATACATCAGCTATTGTACTCAAATAATTTCCACAATGAAGCACAATATTGGACTTTTGAAGTAAAGCCCACAATCAGCAATAATTCAGTTGGTATCTCACAGCCTCAAAGTTGTGTAACCAATGAGGGTTTTCGTCCCCAAAGGTCCTCCAATGGCTGAAACCCTAGCTGGCTTCTCCACCACCAAAAGTCTTCAATTCAACAACAATTCCTGGATGCAGAAACAATGGCTGGCCTCACCTATTTATTCTTTTTCACCAAGAGGTTGGCCCACAATCTATAAGCATTCAGAATATTATTTTATTTTTATTAAGTGACTTTATGATATATTATTTTATTTAAGTCACTTTATTAAATTAATTAAATATAAAGTTACCTTTTAAAGTTTATTTATTTCATAACTTTATAAATAATTAACTTAATACCACTTTTTAATTTAATTAAAATAATCAATTAGTCATCCTCTTGAAATATTACTATTTTGGACAACTTAAATAATTAATTTAATTAAATTACACTACCTCCATAATGGGGACATTACAAGTGCTGCGGACAGTGTTATGCCAGCAGACACACAACGCCTTACTCTAATATGCAGCTATCTTAGCTATCAAACCCAGACACTGCACAACTAGAGGAAACAAAGAGAGCCATTTCATAACTAAAGACTCAGTCCTATCTAACACTAGATAGAGCATTTAGTCAGTGCTGAGAGTTAAAAGGTGATATGACAT